>QUZG01000059.1:0-57761 GCA_003693545.1 Pseudonectria buxi | reverse complement strand
TCTACTGCTTACAGGACCGTTTCGCACCGCTAAGTCGTCTGCAAAGGATTTGACCCCGCTCGTGTTGAAATTACAATACGCGAAATACCACGACGCGCTTCGAGCGCCGTGGAGGAATCGCCTGCTAAGACGCTAAGCCGAGGCCTATTCTTGTCCATCTGTACGTGCGGGTGGTATCACCGCGTTCTGGCATGGATTCTGACTTAGAGGCGTTCAGCCATTATCCAGCAGATGGTAGCTTCGCGGCACTGCCCTTAGGAAAACAATATGGTGGTGTTTCTCGTTGTTACGTGGCTAGATAGCAAGCGCGTAATGCTGCACTGCTAGGAGACCAATTCATAGTTCTACAAGGTAGTACTGAATAAAGCTCAAGCTTGTGCTAAACTGAGCACATTTTGGCGTCAATGCCCAACGAGTCGAGAGGCATCAAAGTCATAGTAGTGAAATGAGAACTTGCACACGTTATTGACTATCCATCCTCGGACTCTCCGCCCTTCCCATTGTTACGTTGCCGTTGTCCGTCCCTCCGCTGGGTTGTTCCTTGGGTATAAGCGAGAAAACCAAAACTCGGTAAAGTATTATCATCAGGAACGTAGTTGCCACATACTGTCCTCCTTTGCTTCTTTAAGGCGTTCCCATTCTTTCGTGGTATTGCTGTTTTCTTTCAATATTTGGTTCACGGTCCTTCTTGTAACCAATCTCTCATGGAAACTACGTGGAGCCTCTTCAGGGAACGGATACCAGCATTTTGTGAAAACATGCGATGACTGTCCACAGGCGGGGCACGGTCTGCTTGTGTTAGTTCTTGATTCTGGTGCCGGTGACCTGCGGCGTGGCTTCTTAGTTTTTGGTGATGGTGTTTCAAGCTCCTTGGCAACCCCCAGATTAGCATATGACGCCGCCCGTTCTTGTTCATTATGCCATACCGTGGATGCACTTCTCTTGAGTGCTGTCTTCCGGACTTTGTTGGAATCGATATACATCCGCATTCTGTTGGCAACTTCCCTATAGGATAATGTCTCGTTCTGTATCTGTGGCTTATATTCCATACGCCAGATAGCTAGCTTGTCGCCAGATATCGGCTCGGCCGCGAACTCGAGAGTAGTAAACTAGACCGATGGCTGAGTTGCATGCGTATAGTCAAGAGCCAGGCCCTTATGAATTAGAGTCTCGAAGTCTTTGATCCATGCTTTCAGATCTCTAGGCATCTCTTTCGTCCTGTCGAAGAAGGATATGAACTCAGTCGCAAAGGCAAATCGCTCTTCAAATAAGTCGCGAGCAACCTCTTCTCTGAGATTATTCTACCATTCACGCAGCTCAAGGTCAGGGCAACATGCTGTTTCTCGGATTGTCACTTCCACTGTTGCTTCACCCCAGCCTTTCAGAGACACAATATGGTCCTGCTGGCGATGGTACTGTCGTAGCTACATATCGTACATCTCCAGTCGGATCAAATTGTCTTTCGAGGCCCGGGAGGTTGTGCAAGCTTGAAAAAACGCGTCTAGTTCTATGATTGTTAATCCAGAGGCACCATGTCTCTCTAAAAGGTTTGGCATAGTTGGTCCCTCGAGCTGCTGTGGCGGGTCATGGTCGTCTGGATCAATATGCATCCACAACCGCGAGGCCTTCGCTTTTGAGATGAAAACCTTGTTCCAGCTGTACCAGTCTGATGGTACAACCAGCCTCGTCTGAAAATCATAGGCTTGTGCCAAACGGTTGTCCGTATCGGCGGGGTCAGTCATGTTGGTAAATATGCTGACACTCATGGTTGTTGGACTCGGCCGGGGCGATTCGAGCTGGGCTTGTGGCAAGTGAAATGAAAGTAGATAAGTGTGTAACTGTTTGGTTATACGTGTAAATAGCCACGTAGGATGATGATGGCTGCATTGATTGACGGAGAATCATTTGATCAGCTGGGATTCCCGACTGGACGCAATAACATACTTAGGACCTAGGGTTGCAACTGTCATCCGTGTCATCCGTGAGGGGTCATGAATCTCATTACCAACCTTTCCTGCCTCAGGCGCTAACTGCGTAGCACAAGTTATCCGTCGCCGACAATCAAAGAGTAAGATACGTACTTGAGGTACATCCATGCCCACCTAGTTTCCATGGCGTCGGAGGTAAAAGCAACATCCCACCCGCTCTGGACACCTCAACTTCTTACAACCCACATCTAGCAACGAACTGAATTTCACTTTTCCTCTCACGCATTCTCACCTTCTCGACATCCATCAATCTTCTCGGTGACGTTTTCGCAACTCGGTCATACAACGGTATCACTCCTTTCTGGGGCATTTTGAAAGCGGGCTTGGCATATGTGCCGCTCCAAATCATTATTCTCGTTCATAATCAAATATCAAAAACATTCACAGTATGGTCGTGATGGCACATGGAAGAGTGGTTGAACAAGGCACTCATTGTGAATGGCTTCAAATCCGCAGCCCGTTACTACTCGGAACTAGCCCCGTTTTGGCGTTGGGTTTCCCCCTCCTTGGATACGTACTTTTACTATAATTACGTCCTGCACCCAGGCGTTGGGGCGATGACTCTTCCCTCTCAACTCTCAACTTTCAGCTCCCAACTTATGCCGATGCCGGAGCAACCAAAACCAGCAACTCTCGCTTGCGCGACATTGATTGGCAATCCCACCAATCCCTACCCGTTGATTATTTTCTTCCATGGATCACGCGATTCTTGTGCATCATGGACACCTCTTGCGCAACTCCTATGCACTTCGTATCGCATTCTTCTCTGGGACCGCCAAGTTGATCAAGTCAATCCCGCCTTAGTCGTGGGCGAAATGCTCAGCTACCTCACTTCAAACAAATTGCCACCGCCTTACGTTTTGGTAGCACACTCGTTCGGCGGCACTTTTGCACGCGCCTTTCTACACAAGACCCCCAGCTCTGTCGCTGGAATGGTGCTTGTAGAGACGGGACAAGAGACAATATTGAAAAATGCAATCGAGCAAAAGCAGTATGACAATCAGGTTTTAGGGACTAGACCCTTGGTGGTGATTCGTGGCAACATATTGCTTGCAAAATGGAAACAATACAACAAAACTCTTGCTGCAGCTGGAGATGGCACTGCAAGCCCGAGTCTTGCAGCTCAAAAGGAAACACTTGATCGAATGGACGCCGAAGACGAGCGTTTGAAAAAGGCACAGTTGGCATTGTCGCGCAATCACCATTATGTCCATATCCCGGACTGTGGTCATGGCGTGATTCGGGACCGACCGGAAGTTGTAGCAACAGAAGTCCGCTGGGCAATGGAAAATGTTCAGCCTCTGGGTCTAGAGAAAAGTCTGAAGAGCAGAGTATCAGAATGGATGAGATTCTCACTGGGTTGCATCTAATTGGATACCAGTTCATATTTGAAATTAGTTGGCTCTTATTGGTGCTGCTCAGAAACATCATACAGCAAATACTTGGACTAACACGATTACAGCCATCATGCCTCAACTTCCCAAACCTCGTTCAAGTTGGCGTGAGTTGTCCTTTTTCTGAGTGGAAATGAGATGAGCTTGAAACATTTCTGACCATGGAGTCACAAAAAATCGTTGTGCGCGTTGCAAGACGGCGGTTCTGCATCACATCTTCCACGGTCATGTGTGTATTGCGCATTGCGTGCAGGACATTAAGTGATACGCCACATCCCGTGAATGGTACCACCAAACCACGCAGGGTCGCAGCAAATGAAGCACTTAGTTTCAAGGCAGCTGAAGGCAATGAAGAAGGGCTTAGAGAGATCTTTTGGGATAGTAATTGGTCTTCTCCCCATCTTTGTCCTCGTCGGAGTAGTTCAGCTACGCTTTCACTTGATCCTTGATTGATACTTCCTCTCTCCGCGCTTCCTTCGATCAGAGAAGCCCCTTCATCCTACATATGGAACCTGGGAGCCCGCTCCAGAGATCTTAAGTTCGTGCAATCCCCCACGTTCTCCGAATGTTGAATTGCGTACGTGTGGCCATTGTCTTGATTGTAATGCCAGGGAAGCAGGTTGGTCAGTATGGCCCGAACTATGTATCTAAAAGACATTTCGTAGCAACCTATCGGACTAATGATAATCTACATGATCTATGCATTTCAATATGAACTATAACATACTGTTCCTTTTTCCCTTCTCGCCGTTTCGCCGTCTATCTATCAATACACGTCCAAACATTATAGTCGCAAACATGAGCAAAGTCGCACAAGATAAGCCTCAGGTTGTCCTCATTTCTTTGAACTACCAGGCAATCTTCGAGGATATGTATCTCTCTTTTTTCGGCGACTTGAGGGCAGTCTCAACCTTCCAACGTGCTGAAGATGGGGCGTCCGCCATGAGTCTACTTTCCCAGGAGCCGCGACCTTCTGCAGTTATCATCACTGATGAGGCGCTCACGCTAAAACAAAACACACACATCTGGGATGCCGTCTTACAATATGTACGCGACGGCGGAAGGGCCGTGATCATGGGCCACTTTTCGACTTTCGTCAAACCATTGAGCGTCAAACCGTTCTTTGCAAGAGCTGGCTTACGAGTGGGAATCTAGTTCGTACTTCCGCACGACGCTGGTCCTAAATCGCGAAGCTGTTGGGAACGCAGTGGCCTCGCAGCTTTCTCCAAAGTATAGTCAAAAGGCCGTGTTCCTCAACAACGTGGCGCCTGCAGATGCGTGGTACATAACAGATGAGAGCTCAACGCTCGAGTCTATGGTGAACCCGGGAGGTAGCGTACATACTACCCGGGAGAGCCCTGTGTGCATGGCTAGCGTTGGAAACGGAAAGCTGGGGTATGTGGGCGATGTGAACGCTGAGATGGGATCTGATGCTGTGGTGATTGCCATGTGCGGCCTTTGAGAAACTTGTCAGGGGGAATGCAGACCGGGCTGACAGTATGGGGCTCGTTGACTCGAGAACCGATGATAGAATCCAAGGGTGGAATGAACTGACGCTGGCTGCAATTGCTTGCCAGATACTTGTATGAATCAGGATCTACTAGTATAACAATCGCAGCCCTCGAAGCCTTTGAGTACCGTGGCCAGACTAGATGGCCTTCTTCCAAGCTTCGACATATTGCACTCGATCTATTTCAGTGCAATGCTCAAGACCGCGACGGCATCCCAGGTAATTTCGTCTCTCATCAAAACAGTACATTTACCTGCATCAAAGCAATAGAGAATATGTCACAATCAGCTGTCAGGATTCCTTCTGCCTCAACGGCTTGGGGTGGAAGTAGTACCGGAAGAGTAGGACGATTTCTGTTACAAGAGAATTATTAACATACGTAAATGTTTGGATAACGGTTGGGGATGGCCGATCACTCAATTCATGTGAGCTAAGATCATACACTAATTCCAACAGCTGCGAAGGTTGATATCCGATTTAAATCAGCAACCGCCCGACGTCAGCGAACATACTCCATGATGTGATACCAGGCCAATGATCAATGCTGCATCAGGAAAACGAAATATGAGTCCAGTGAGGTATTTGATGATTCAATTAAGTCACCAGCGAAATGGCTGGTGAGTCATCATTTATTATAATTTAGTAATTGCTAGCTTTACACGCCGTGTTCTACAGCTTCTCTGATACTGCGTACTGCTAACTTTTAACAATCGGAGTGGGCTTGTCACTATCGTCGAGGTTGATGTTCTTGGTCGCGACTTCGGTGGTCTTGGCAGAGTCAAAGATCTCGTCAGCCTCGCTAGTCGCCAAGGTAGTTTCCTCCTTATCGATGTGCTTGAACAGAAACCACTGAGAAATATTAGCTTGGCATTGGAATGGGTATCAGGGCTTGAACTTACAAACACGACGGTGACGACGCCACCAACAATGGCTGGGCCGCCGAAATCCCAAATCAGGTGAGGGTCAGCAACGGCACTTGAGCAGGCCAGGTTGACAATGTAGGCAACGGCCGTGTTGAAGAGGTTAATGGCCGAAACCAGACCTCTCATATTGACCGGTGCTCTCGAGTAGGCAATACCATACGCTTCAAAAGTTAGCAAGGATTGACACGAAGGCAAAAACGCTAAAGACATACCAGGAACGTTGATGAAGAGCTCAGATATACCACCAATAGAGTAAGGTACGCCCATCCACCACACAGGAATAGGAGAAGTGAGACCATTGTCGACACATCTGGGATCGGATGAACCATAGTATCCGCAAGGAGAAGTTTCGTAGGCGTAGTACTGCAGCAGCGTGTACGAAACACCACTGACGGTGGACAGAAAGAAGCCCGTGCAAATACGCTTGACAGCTCCGTAGTGAATCTTGTGCTTGCGCAAGAATGGGTACAGGCCAAAGTTGAGGATAAGCGAAAAGATGATGATGGCGAACGAGTTGAAGTTGTTCATGACATCGTTGGGTGCTCCATCGGTTTTCAGCATGGTGCTCAAGTAACTGGCCGAGTTTGCGAGACCATTGTCGTTCCAGTACTGGACAGGGAAGAAGCAAAACATTCCGGTAGCTTGAAAAGTGCGCCTGACATCCTCGACAAACTGATCATTGTACCGTGTTGTAGGGGTGTGACCTTGAGCGGCCTGATACGAGGGCTTGGCGCGATCCCAGAAGCCTTTGCGACCAATGCGCGTGATACCACCGCCCTTGAGACAGCTACCAAGCGCGAGGAAAACGTTGGGCAGGTCTGAACCACCAGGTTTGCGCAACGTCAAGCGTTTCTTGAGGAACCACATCAGAAGAGGCAGAGGGATGTACAGCAGCGTGGGCAGCAGCCACGCCAACCACCAGCCAACGTATTTCTCCGAGTAAGAAGTAGCAACCTGCATGAAGCCACCGATGTTGATGAGCAGATAGAACCACAGCATGGCTCTCTCGGTGCCGTGTTCGGGGTCTTCGATGACACGCTCACCCGACTTGAGCGTGGCGACGGTGGGCACGTGCGTGGTCATCTGGTCGAGAAGCAGAGGTGACAGGTTGGGCTTGAACATGGCAGAGCCGATTGACAGAATGTAAACGCCCGCAAAGAATGGCCCTTTGGCGTTTCCGCTCTCGAGGAGGCTCTTTGCGCCGGAGACGAGTAGAATGACGTGACCAAGGCCCATGACGAAGATGCCCCAGAGGATCATCTTGAAGCGACCAGTCCTGGTGTCGGCCAGGTAGCCCGTGATAAGAGGGAGACAATAGGCGATGAGGTTGACGGATTGGCCTACAGCATTCTACTGGAAGTCAGCTTCCACGGTTCATCACCCTACAACCGTATGACTCACAGCTCTGGTCTCTCCCATACCGAGAGCGCCGGGCGTCTGTTGAGAATGTTTAGGCGGTGCACCCCAGCCATTGCCACCCGGCGGCAGAGGGCGGTTGATGAAGTTGGAGTATAGTCCCTGGCAGCCATAGTATGATGCGCGCTCGCAGAACTCGACAAAGCACAGCAAGTAGGCGACTTTTGGAAGATTTCCTGGAACGCGTCTCAGGGTCGCAAGCTCTTCTTCGGTGGGTTTCCCTTCGTAGTCGGCATCGATGTCAATGGTCTTGACTGGCGCATCTTGATCGCCCGTAGGCACCCTGGAGACGGCGCCTGCACTCCCGTGTTAGTGACTAATGCACCATGAACGTCGACGTTCAACCTTACCCATATCGTTTCAATTGTCGCAAGACTTCGCTGGATTGCACTTCTCACTCGCGAAGCAGAGCGAGACGGGCCATTGAATTTGATATATATGATAATGAAAATACCATACGCCCCAACGGTCCACAAGTCTCGGCATGTTGAAGCCGAAGACTAGTGCGTACTTGGCTGGCTTTGGCTCCTACAACGGGTCGGGAGCCATAAAAGAAGAACCCCTGCCAAGAATGGACCCGTCCATTCCCCAGTAATCCCGAGATAGTTGCGGCAACCGTGTAATGCCACTGGTCGAAGCCGGAAGTTGCCTCGGCGTTTACAATTGCGGCGCCACAAATCCCATCCAGGAGGCTGGTAGGTCGTGTGCTTTTGGCTCTTTGTCTCTCGACAATTCTGCTCGCATTGCAATTACGTGATTGGAGCCGCAGGGGCTTATCTCTTAGTTTGATTGGGATTTGTCATTAAGTAGAGATGATAGTGGCGCGTTGATGGCAAAGTTATAGCTATGCATACTGGCGACGGCCATTCCCTACCGGGCACTTCCGATTGTCTCTCTGAAGTAATATGGGACGGCTCTCTACTTGATTGGTAATGTTTTCAGATGCTCGATTGCGCCATAGCCAACAGTCGTCCGTTCAAAGCGTACCACGGTCAATGGACGCGCGACGTCTGCTTCGGACCACAAGCCCATTGGTTAAGCTGAATATCAAACTCGCTGTCAGATTGACATCCCCTCGGGATGCCAAGGGTATCGAGTAGGTACAACATTTGGATCGTTAAAACTTTTGACTTGGCTGTTGTGTTCGACGCAAACCTCCAAGAAAGGCGCCACCCGCGCACAGAATACTGCGACAGAGATTCATCGATGCAATCAAAGATAAGGGCGTAAGACAGAGTTGGATTGACATATACGGAGTAGTCCGGATGGCAACAAGTCTTCGTATTAATCCCTGGGCTATAGCCGATGGATCAGGTTTTAGTATAGGTCTGTGTGGAGTCTACAACTTGCTGGGGTCTTCGATTTCTCGGCCAATCCGGGCTTAATCAAGTTTATGCATTTGGCAGTATGCCAGGGTCCAAGCGGTGAGTCATCGAACGACCCTTGCGATTGCTTCAACGTGATTTGCTGGTTGGAACCAAATGTGGCAATAGTATTCTTTCATAGCCGGATCCTTCGCGATCATACTCATGTGCAGGTTCAGCAATGGTACTCGCAGATTCAGGTACTCAGCCTGGTGTTTTCTCATACAATCCGACAATGGAGTACTATTTGTTTTAACACAAGTCCTGATTCCAGCATGTAGCGTGGCGAGATGTACTGGATCGCCGCTCGATGACAGACACATCAGGCGTTCCTGTATCCATGTCGTCTGATCAGACCATTGGGGCGTGTCATCACTTTTTACGTGAGTAGGATATGATAATTATTCAAGACAAACCCGCATGAAGATTCCAAGGCATCACTTCATCCTCTTGGTTTCCGTGCAAGCATTCTTTCGCTCGGTTTTGTCAGCTTCGTCTTCATTACGTTCAAGATAGGCTTTTCGCTAAAATCCTCCCTGAGCACACCTCTGCGATTGCCGACCGGCACTGTAGATGTAGATACCACATCTACTGCTACCTAGGCGCGATTACGGTATTTGTACTTTCGATTGACCGGCTCTACCTGCACGACGGGAATTTACAATACGGGTTTTACGCTTTGGAGTCGTTTCTTCCCTTCGACATTTGGTCAACCCTGAATGCATTGGTCAAACCGAATCGACGAACTTTCGACGGACGGTTTTAAGCGGTGCCTATGGGCTTTATGAATAGTGCTCTAATCTAAGTAGAAGTGCACACATTCTGGTTTCTCATTAAGGTAAAGTTATAACTTCTCATTCAACGTCAGTTCAAAAGTGCAGACTGAAGAACAACATCTTTCTCGGCTGTTCAATGCTGACGCTTAAGTCAAATTATAACAGAATAACACGAAGACCGCTTCTTCAAGATTCCACATTGAGGCATGTTTATATTCTGGTGCAATGCATTCCGGCAGAACTATTTTATTCGGTTATAATTTGTCGCAAACCACGTACTGTGTCAGTGTGGAAAGATGGGCGTCGAGCTGACCCGATCACGTTACACGTACGTGTGTAATTCAAACCTCTTAGGTAGATCCCACGCCGGCGGGAGTTTTGATAACAAAACTGTACTCAAGGCTTATATTGTCTCATCCTTCTGCTAAAGACTTACTATGTCGGGCCAGATAGAAACAGCATAGAGACCTCACTGTCATGTTATATGGCAAAGTGGTATTTGGTGACACAATACTCGTTTTGTATGGCCTACCTGATCATGCACCGATAATGATTGACGCTATGCTAGGATTCAAAGGGGACGTTACTAAGCCTGCTAATGATTGCTCTCTTGCTTGGGCGTAATTGACACTTCCTTCTCCAACCTGCCATGTGGCTATCTGCCCTTCCGTTGTTCCTTCGGGGATATATATATCGAGCCACTTATTGGTCAACTAATTTCGGAACCCCGGCCCGGCGAAGCAAAACGTTGGCGTGTTCACTGCAGGAGAAGACATGTGCTTCCTCACTTATGGTAAACTGTGATTATGATATCGATTAATTGCTCTTCCCAAGGCTGCTACCTTTGCCACACTTTGAAATAGTGTGGACACCTCTATAGATATCTGTGCCCAACTTCTAGATACTAGATTTTCTTTATGCTCACAGACGCGTTTAGTCAATTTATTCTCACCGCACTTTGCTTCAACTGTTGGGATATGACAACACGATAGACCGATGCAGTAGATTATGCTTTCAGACTTTTTATGTAGCTATTAAGTGAGATTAGAGGTTGTCAAAAGTCTGGATGTGGTTAAGCATAATCATGAGAGTCACTGTCAGCTCTATCGAGACTTCGGATGTTCTGCCTCCGAATTCTTTCTTGATAGAGCATAGCGTCATTAACGGTCACGAGTCCCTCTTCGCAAGCGCGGCAACATGCGTGGTCGGTTGATCTACTTGCCCATCGGCCCGGAGATTCCTGACGGATCCTGAGATTCCGCAGCATAAGGCTCAGTAATGACCCTTCCACATCAGGACAGCAAGGTCTGGAAGCCTTTCCTCCTGAACCAGATGGAGAAGCCATCCGTAAAACTCTCAAAGCAGTTTAAGCTAACGTGCGTGACCGAAATAACCCAGGCAACTTACCAGATGGCATTTATCCTCCAAGGGTGTCAGAATCTCCTCACACGGTCACGTCTCTCTGTGTGAGGCTACGTGCTTGGTATAAATAGAACGTCCCCGGCTATCTTGAAGTGTTCAGGTTTTCGTTAGGATTACTGACACCTACTAGGTCATATCAAGTTACAGAAACATGCAGCATCTTCTCGTTCTTGGAGCCCTTGTGGGTTCGGCGTTGGCTCTGAATGGCGCCTATGCGCAATGTGACGGCCAAAACTGGACTGGTTCGACGGCATGTGTCACTGGATACACTTGCGTTGCTTCGAACCCGTATTACAGCCAGTGTCTCCCGTCGTCAAACACGCCAAGCACCACACTGTCGACAAAAACCCAGCCCAAGCCTACTACAAGTGCAAATGGCGACTCTAAGCCGCAGCCCACAGGCCAATGGTGGTTCGGTACCAACGAAGCCGGTGCTGAATTCGGAGAGGGAACTCTGCCTGGTACTTGGGGGAAGCATTACATCTTCCCGAGTCATTCTACGATTGACGTACGTTACCTGAAGCAATAGATTGCTAAACTAACATATCACCAGACCCTGCGTGGCCAAGGCTACAATACCTTTCGCGTCCAGTTTAGGATGGAACGGCTAACTCCAAGCTCAATAACTGGAGCCTATGACGCCGCATATCTCAAGAATCTTACAGAAGTGGTGAGCCACATAACCAAGAGCGGTGCCTGGGCTGTTCTTGATCCGCACAACTATGGCCGCTTTTTTGGCAACATCATCACAAACACGGATGCTTTCCAGACATGGTGGAAGAACTTTGCAAGCCAGTTCAAGAGCAACGAGCGTGTCATCTTCGACACGAACAATGAGTACCACACGATGGACCAAACGCTTGTGCTGAACCTGAACCAAGCGGCCATCAATGGCATTCGAGCTGCGGGTGCGACACAGTACATCTTTGTTGAAGGCAACCAATGGTCCGGCGCATGGTCATGGCCCGACGTGAACGACAACATGAAAGCACTCACCGACCCGCAGGACAAGATTGTCTACGAGATGCATCAGTATCTCGATTCTGACAGCTCTGGAACTTCTGCAACTTGTGTTTCGACCACGATTGGCGTTGAGCGGCTTAAGGCAGCTACCAAATGGTTGAAAGACAATGGCAAGGTAGGCATTCTTGGAGAGTTTGCTGGTGGAGCAAACACCCAGTGTAAGACCGCCGTCAAGGGTCTTTTGGACTATGTGAAAGCCAACAACGATGTCTGGAAGGGCGCTCTGTGGTGGGCAGCAGGACCTTGGTGGAACGACTACATGTACAACTTTGAGCCCCCTACTGGCACTGGATACCAGTACTACAACCAGCTTCTTAAGCAGTACATTTAAGATCTGGAAACTCGATGGATGAACGGCTTGGATGAAGAGAAGTGTTTTGCAGGATGGGGTAGTCTTCAACATATATATGCCAAATCTTATGTATATAACGCAATCGAAACAGCTGAACCAACGGTACGACCAGTCTTTGAAAATGTCGAAGAGTGTAGAAAGTCTGGACCTGCTGGCTTCCGAGCACAACATTCTCAAATTTATCCAAAAATTCCAGGAGGTCCAAAGCGACGTGCCCAACGCCTTGGAGACGAATAAAATCAAATCCCATCCTACAACGACATGTCAAGTCTTTGTAGAAGAACCAAATCTGCGTAATGTCCGTTTCCCCGGAGCAGCTCATCATGCGTACCATGCTCCATAATTCGACCTTGATCGAGTACAAATATCATAGAGGCTTTCTGGATCGTGCTGAGCCGGTGGGCTACGACTATGGTAGTCCGGCCTCGCGCCGCTCTCTCCAGCGCTGCCTGAACCAGTTGTTCAGACTCCGAGTCTAGCGCAGATGTAGCTTCGTCGAGTAACAAAACTCGAGGGTTTCGGATAATGGCACGAGCAATTGCGACGCGTTGTTTCTGGCCGCCCGACAATAAAGCTCCCCTGTTTCCGACTACTGTCTCGAAACCATCGGGCAAAGAGAGCACGAAGTCGTAGATGTTGGCCTCCCGACAGGCTGAGATAAGAGTGCCTTCCGAAATTTCAGGATCCCATAGTGTGATGTTATCTTTGATAGTCCCCTGATAAAGAGTAGGTTCTTGGCTCACAAGAGCAATTGAGGCGCGGTAATCGTTGACGTTGAGAGCACTGATGTCTTTGCCGTCTAAAAAGATCCCTCCTTTGGTCGGGTCGTAGAACCTTTCCAATAGTGAGATGCATGTGCTTTTCCCACAGCCAGAAGAGCCAACAAGCGCAACATATTGACCGGGATAGATATCCAGGCTAATCCCTTGAAGTATGGGTTGGGTTGGTCGCGTCGGGTAATGAAAGTATACGTCCCGAAATTCAACATGACCATCAACTCGGCTGATGATTTCGCCTTCTTGCGACCAAGTATCGATTGTCGGCTTTCTTTCAAACAACGCCTTCAGTTCTTGCGCGGCCGCGAATGCTTTGCTGACATTCGTAACTTGGGAGAAGAACGCACCAGCCGCAACGGCACTGATAATGACTGACATGAAACAGGCAAAAAACTGGAACATGGAGTACTCTCTCTTAGCAATGAGTGTTCCACCGTACCAAAAGCAGAGTGCGTACACCAGGAATGTGGAGGCGTCTGATAAGGCGAATAAGACACTCGATTTAGAGACGGATACTAAACTTGCATGCAGCTGAGTTGCTAGTGATTCTCGGTATTGGCGTAAGATTTCTGTCTCTCGTGTCAGAGAGGCAATAGTGTGAATTGCAGACAAGGCCTCCGAGGCATAGCCTGCCGAGCTCGCATACACGCTTGCAGAGCGCAGTTGGTATTGCATAAGCATGCGATATCGAAAGAAGCCACAGACAATCATGACCGGAACTCCCGAGATGCAGACGAGCCCGAGTTTCCAGCCAATCGCCAGGCCAACGACGGAGCCGGCAATCAGATTTGTCAGAACCATAAGAAGCGTGCCCAAGGTTGTTCCGCTGATGCCAGATATATCTGCCGTCTTGGTCGAGAGAAAGTGATTCAGCACAGCCGGTGCATTCTTGTTGTCGTCAAATGTGCTGATGTCTTGACGGAGAATGGCCCGAAAGCCCGAGTCCCGTGCTCGACGGACTAGTCTTTCGGAACACCTCGCAAATAGAATTCCATGGATACAATTTGAAAGCCCCGATACAAAGCCTAGCATGAGAAACATGGAGGCCCAGAAATCCGACTTTTGCTTAACTTGGTCCATGTTCGAAGAGTCAAGGCGGACCGACAGGTTGCTGACGGCTTTGGCGAATATGACACCTTGCACAGGAATAATGCCGCCTGCGATAACAGAGAAGCAAAGACCTATTATCAACATGACCGTTTCTTGTTTGTTGAATGAGGCAATGAGCTTGGCCAAAGTCCAGAAAGAGTATGCTTTTCCCTCTGTAATGTTATGAGCATGGCTATCGTCTGTTGCATTGTGTGATATGACCGGGGGTCGTTGTTTTTCATTGTCGCTCTCTTTAATCGTCGGATGCTCGCACAATGGCTCGCTCAGATCACCGTCTTGATCTCCCGACAAACTTACAGGACTCTCCTCGTGAGCGAGATTCTGAGATGTCACCAGGTCCAGGTACGCGCCTTGTTGCTGGACAAGCTCGTCATGAGTGCCTTGCTGGACGATTTTACCATGTGACATGACAACGATATTATGGGCTTTCCTCACAGTGGAAAGTCTGTGTGCTATGACGATAGTGGTGCGGCCTTCAGAGGCCGATTCTAATGCTGCCTGGACCACGCCTTCAGATTTGGTGTCAAGTGCTGAAGTGGCTTCATCGAGGAGAAGGACTTTGGCCAAACGTCAGCGTCTATCAAGGTTAATTAATCGAGATCATCTCGACTTACTCTTGGGGTTTGAAACAATGGCTCTTGCTATGGCGATGCGCTGCTTCTGCCCACCCGAGAGCAAAAGGCCCCGCGACCCAACGTTTGTCTCATATCCTTCCGGGAGACCCATGATGAAGTCGTGCGCATTCGCCTTCTTTGCAGCCTCGACTATCAAGGCCTTTTTCTCTTCGCTACTCTGGCTGCCTTTCATAAAGTTAAGGCCATGCTTGATGTTGTCGAAAATGGTTGTACTGAACAGGACCGGCTCTTGGCCAACTAAGGATATTTGCTGACGCAACCACCGCAGATTGAGAGAGCTGATATCGTGCTCGTCCAGGTAAATGCTACCTGCAACTGGCTCATAAAATCTTTCTATGAGTCCAATCATTGTGCTTTTGCCGCAGCCAGAGGGTCCAACCAAGGCTGTAGTCTTACCAGCTGGGATTGTGAGGCTCACGCCATCCATCACAACTACCTCGGGCCGTGAGGGGTATATGTGCTTGATGCTCTCCAGCCGTATTGATCCTTGAACCTCTTCAAGGGTTTCACCAGACTCATTAAAGGGGTCCAAAGGCGACGGACGATCGATCGTGTTGTAGATTTTGCGGGCTGCTGCTAGCCCACTCGCAAAGGATTGGATATTGGGTGCAATATTGCCAAGACTGACGGAGCCGGTGATGATGACCATTACTGTGACGAGGACTTTCTCGACAGCCACTCCGTCATAAACAACGTACTTACCACCGACCCAGAATGCCAACCCATACCCAAGTTGCATAATCAGCATCGCGCCGGCAACAAGGAGACCCATAGAAGCCTTGGACCGGAATCCAAATGACTCGGCCTGGTGAAGACGTTGATCGTATTGATTTGCAAGACAGTTTTGCGTTCCAAATGCCACGGTACTTCTGATAGAGCCCAGAACCTCGTCGACAAGGCTCCCTCCGACAGCGTATGCGCCAATAGATTGAATCATGTATTTTATCGTAAACTTTGAACCCACGCTCGCATTCAGCACCAACGCGGCCACGATGGATGTGAGAATCAAGGTGAGTTTCCAGAACTTGATGAATCCAATGATGAAGGCCGTCACGAAAGTAGCAATGGCGGATAGGGCTAGTCCGGCCTTTTGCGATATACCGTCTTGTATCAGATTGGAATCCGACGTAATTCGGGTTGTAATCTCTCCGATACCGAGTTTGTCAAAAAAGCCAATGTTTTGGCGCAAGCAACTCTCGATGTACTGTTCTCGGAGCTTGGCCGTAATATGCTCCCCACTATCTATTTTGCTCGGGTCAGTCGATGTTACAATGGATGGGATCCTTCTCTTCAAACTCACAGATGAAGCCCACGGTGGCGACATACACAGCCACAAAGTCGCCAATTGCAATGTAGATAAAGTACAGCACCATGCTGGATAGCCTGTTGGTGAACGTGTCATAGTCTGTTTTGCCCAGGAAGTAATCTTGGAAATCGCCTTGGAGACCTCCAAATATCACAGTCATCAGGGGCATTGCAGCTCCGCTGGCGATGGACATGAGACCAGAGACCAGGATGATGAGTAGATCTCCCCTTGAAGCATATCGATATAGTGCTTGGATCCCAGCGGAACTTTGCGGAACGGAAATTTGACGTTCGATGATGGCAATTTCTTTTTCGGTGAGATGTTCACGTGGACAAAGGGCGAAGCCAGCCGAAGTGGTTCCTTTTTCTTTGGTTTCGTCCGCCACATAATGGTCATGTGCTTTCTTTTCTTGTGAGATATTTCCCAAGTGGTTGAGCTCATTCTCTGAGGATGCGGCAACTCTGTGTCCATCACCAAAAGGCTCGAGATGCTTGTCTGGGGTTGACTCCATTTCTGGGTTGTAAGTATTACCTAGAGACCCTTATCACACGTCGGATGTGACGAACGAGAAACAAGAGCAAGATATGTAGCAATGGCGGGCGTCGCCGATCACAAAGCTGACAGAGAACACAGCCGCCCTGTGCCTGCTTGCGCGGCAGAATTCCGTGGCTGGATTGAAACATTCCGATATGTTGCTTGAACGTGTTCGTTTCACTCGTAAACTTTTGTCTCGAATGGAAGCGTCGTCGGCTCAAAACAGTCCATTCCCTAAAGAGCAACCACATTTCGACAACATGCCGAATGCGTCGTGTGAAAAAGCCTATAAACTATCTTCAAGGCATCAAGGTCAAAAACAACCCACTTTCTCCTTTGCTGTGCTCGTATTGAAGCAAAGCATCCATTTCAAATTGACGTAATAAGCTCTAACTTTACGCGCAGGTATGGTGGCGCAACAATCTTCCGAATCGGCATTTCAGGTAGAGAACGACGACGCCTCAAGAGGTACGTCACCTCCAGAACAAATTGTAAGCCATTGTGAGATTCAATAGACCAGAATTGTTTTTCATTCCTATGTGATGCGAATACACCATCATACTATCAGACTGTTGGGTGACGCAGTGGACAAGCAGCGGTGATACACGTACGGTAGAAAGGAGTTTCCTACACCCTTGGTATCCATACTATATGTATGTAGTAGCTCCAGCTGCAGTCAATCATGGCTGCAGCAACATGTTTTAGTGCGTGGGCTAGCTATTTAGTCGCATCTTTGCGTGCCAAGCTGATTGTGATAGCATAAAGGATCGAAGGGTTGAACATGTGCAGTAGAAACATGGGCAGCGAAGGGTCTAGAAGGTTACACTATTATATGCACATTGGTTCTCATCATTCTAGGCAGCCAACTGATTGATTGTGTAACTGTCGTCGAGTCCCTGGCGTCCCTGGATTGGAATAAGCTATCGTCTTTACCGTTAGCAACTTCGACCATCACTTTTCCATCTCGCTACCCTAAATCTACACATTTTGCACAAGTCGACAGACTAACCTCAACACAACACCTGACAATAACAAGGCTTGGCTATTTATGCTATTAGAACTTGCGTATACGCTTTTCAACCCGATCAAAGGCGTAGGTAGTTTGACCATATCACTAAGATAGAGAAAGCTCCGGCAAATCTAATCGTTGATACGTTGGCTCGTCGTATTGATGAGCGTACTTTGTGAAACTTTGTTTCGCTATCGGCGGAGGAGAACTTCCACAAACGGGTATGGCAGGGAGAACATTGAACCAATGCATCTAGTTTCCAAGTTTGATTTAGGGAAGAATTCAATCTGAAATCATTTCTATGGTAAGAAACTTTTACCCCGGCTCATTTTGCAATCGCAATATGAGCTGTAGATTTGGAGAAACCATTCGACGAAAGGATCAACAGCTGCCTTCTGTGCCTCAACAGACGAGTGCACATGTTATGATCAACTCCAGCTGCTTTCGTCAGCTGCTATGAAGCGTCCTAGAAACTGCCATTATTAGCCTTTAGAGGATGTATATAGGCACACCTATTTGCTGGAGAGAGTGTCTCAAAGATGGGTCCAAGACATGATGTGACCTGACAAGCGGAATGTGCAGGCTAATATTGGCACGTCCGCTCCCTCACTAATAGAAAGACACTCAGCCATTGATGCCATTATTATCCATATGAAGTAGCACCGCATGCCATAGCAGTTCGATGCGTTGTGAACTTGTCTGTGGTCCATGTTCCTCAGTGTCGGAATTGCTACCGAATGTAACGACGTGATGAAACCAGCGAACCAAGACCATGTCAATGCTCAATAAGGAATAGTAAGCCTCGAACAATACCTCCTGGGTACAGAGCTCATCCGAGTGTCTGAAGTTTTGATTGCCAGTATGACCTTTTCCCTCATCCCAGAGCTTTTTGTAGCACTGTCGATCACATGTTTTGATAACTTATTACTAACTTCATTACCTGGTATGCTAACGAGTGCTGGTCGTACGATTTGAAGACCCTTCTTGAACGTATTCGTACACGCAAACCGTCTTTCGAACCTACTCTAATTGTATCTGGAGTTACCGGAAGAAGCCTGATAGGTAGCACGCAACCGATTCCTGTCAAGCCCCACGAAGTAACACAATCGCACGTCAGATACGCCACGCTCTCAATAATATGCTTGGAAAGCAACCGCTTCGCGACCAAACGAGAGGAATGCGGGCTGAATGCTGAAATGCGGCACGGCACAGGTACGCTTCGGGCGGTAGATTAGCGTCAACGGGTATGATCAAGAGTTTGTTTTGTCTAAAACATTCCTTCACACTGCAATCAGTCATGGACCCCCCCACGCAGGACCCACGAGTTCCTCTAAACGGATCTGCGTTATGTTCCAATTGGGTTTGCGAAGTTCCGGGGTCTGTGGCAATACATACTCCTTTCATACAAGTTGACGAAGCTCGCTCGGTTTCTCGATCCTCTTCAGGTACCTAGTGATTTATCAACCAGGAAAGCGAGCCACTTTAAGTCCCTATTTCCCACGAAAAATAAATGTTCTGTACCTTTGTTCGGCTGCTTAGAATTACGCGAGAATTCATTGAGGTAAGTTTGCTCAACTACGTGATTGCATACGAGTGAAGAGGTATGGCAGCTAACTCAACGGGTAAACAGTAAATCACGACACTTATAGCTCAAAATAATCTAATCTCGTCCATCAGTCAACAGCACAAAAATGAAGCCTGAATATACCGAGAAACGCCGAGGCCAGGAGAATTCTGGGCGCCCGCAACAGTCCGGGCCCAGCGGGCCTTCGACACTCTCATCTCGAACCGAGAAGATGGAAGAGCTCGACCCCTGTATAACAGGCCAAGATGTTCCTATCACGGAAAACGACTTGGAGACCATATGGCAATGGAATCGAGCTGTACCAGAGCCAGTAGACCGCTGCGTTCATGAGCTCGTGGAGGAGCAGGCCAAAGTCCAACCTGGAGCGCCCGCCTTATGCGCATGGGACGGCGAGCTGACCTATGCTAAGCTGGACGAGCTGTCTACAAAGTTAGCTGGCCGGCTTACTGAGCTTGGTGTCCGTCACGATATGCTCGTCCCTCTCTTCTTCGAGAAGTCCTTATGGACACCGGTTGCTATGCTTGCCGTTCTCAAAGCTGGGGGTGCGTTTGTTCTATTGGATACTTCTCTTCCGGAGAAGCGGTTGGAAGCAATGGTTCAGCAAGTCAAGGCTACCGTGGTCTGTTCCTCTACTGCCAATCTGGCCCTCAGTTCCCGCCTGGCCAAGACGGTTGTGGAAGTCAACGCGAATTCGATCAACAGCATGCACAACGAACATCGAAAGAACAGATCGCAGTCATCCTCGACAAGGATGTGTGCTATTTTTACGTCTGGCAGCACAGGCACACCGAAAGCGGCAGTACTGTCCCATGGCAATTTCTGTTCAAGCCTGAAGTACCACGCATCCCAGCTCGGCTTCACAAAGGATTCTAGGGTGTTTGATTTCGCGTCCTACGCCTTCATCGTCGCTGTGAACAACGTTTTCGCAACCCTGGCCATGGGAGGATGCTTGTGCATCCCGGACGAGGAAAGCCGGAGTGGCAATATCGGCAAGGCGATGGCCGACTTGAGAGCTTCCATTGTGCACCTGACGCCCACCGTAGCACGTCTCTTGGACCCTACAACTCTCCCGGATCTTGAGACCATCATTCTGGGAGGAGAAAGAGTGTCTGTGGACGACGTTGCCCCGTGGTGGAACAAGGCCCGGATTGTGAATTCTTACGGACCAGCGGAGTGCACAGTGTCTAGCACACTCAGTATCAACCAGTCCAGTGTTGAAGAAGCCGCTGGGATTGGAAAAGGCATGGGATCGGTGACTTGGATCGTCAATGCCGAAGATCACAATTCACTGCTCCCGGTCGGCTCCGTTGGCGAGCTACTTGTCGAAGGTCCTCTCGTTGGCTGCGGCTACCTTGATGATCCCGAAAAGACATCAGCATCGTTCATTAAGAGCCCGCAATGGCTGAGCCGAGGCCCTTCCGATGGTCAAGGTCGCCAGGCTATACTTTACAAAACTGGAGACCTTGCGCGGTACAACCAAGATGGAAGCCTAACGTTTTGTGGCCGAAAGGATACCCAAGTCAAGATCCATGGCCAGCGGGTCGAGCTTGGAGATGTCGAGTACTGGGTCCGGCGCTGTGTACCAGAGGCCACCCAGGTTGTGGCAGAAATGATCACGCCCCTTGGAGAGAAGACCGCATCGATACTTGTGGTTTTTCTACAGAATGAGGATAGCACAGCAGAGACTGACCAACTGGAGGCTAACACGACCAAGATTCTCCCAATCACTTCAAAGATGGAAAATTCGCTTGCTCAGTACCTGCCACGTTATATGATGCCATCTTCATACGTGGCTATTCAGAAAATACCCATGACTGGTACTGGAAAAACGCATCGGAAGAAGCTACGCGAAATTGGTGGAATGTTCTCTGTTCAACAGATGGCCGAGGTTCAGACAGCTGGACGAGACAAACGCCAGCCATCATCAGACGTCGAACGGCTTTTGCGCAAGATGTGGGCTCAGGTCCTCAATATCGAGGTTGCCACCATCGGACTAGATGATAGTTTCTTTCATCTTGGCGGTGATTCCGTGGCCGCGATGAAGGTTGTCGGCGAGGCTCGTAGGGCCAACCTTGGTCTAACGGTGGCGGATATGTATGGCTTCCCTCGCCTTTACCAGGCTGCCAGCCGGTGTGTTGAACTCACAGGATACGCCGCCACGGATATCCTTCGAGTGGGAAAACCTGGGCCTGCCAAACAGTCTTTTGCTCAGAGACGACTGTGGTTCTTGGACCAGCTACATCCGGGCCTAGACTGGTACCTCGTATGCCGAGCAATTCGAATCCGAGGACCACTTCAGCTTGACGCCTTGAGCAAGGCGATCAGTGCGCTGGAAAGCCGACACGAAACCCTTCGGACTACATTCATGTCCCAGAAGGGTGCAAGCATGCAGACAGTCCATCCGTTCCAGCCAAAGGAGATCCGTGTAATCAATATCTCCCAGGGCTATGGAGAGAGCTTTATTCGCACACTAAAGCAAGACCAATCTACCCCGATTGATCTCCAAACTGGACCGTGTTGGAGGGTCTCCGTATATCGACTCGACGAAGATGACTATGTTTTGTCAATTATTATGCATCACATTATTACCGATGGCTGGTCAATGGATGTCCTTCGCAGAGAGCTGGCTGTATTCTACGCCGCGGCAGTTCGTGGGCAGGACCCGTTGTCACAGGTCCGGTCGATGCCTATACAATACCAGGACTTTGCTATCTGGCAACGGCAGCAAGAATCTTCAGACGAGTACCGGAAGCAGCTGGACTATTGGACGACTCAGTTGCAAGGGAGTCGGCCTGCAGAATTTATTTGTGATAAGCCTCGTCCGGCCACTCTATCGGGCAAGGCCGATTGCCAGCGCCTTGATATTGATGGTCATCTTTACGAGAGGCTGAGACTCTTTTGCAATGAGCATAATGTAACGCCTTTTGCGACTCTTCTAGCTGTGTTCCGGGCTACACACTATCGACTCACCGGTGCCGGCGACGTGACAATCGGCATCCCAAACGCCAACCGGGACCGTTGGGAAGTTGAAGATATGATCGGTTTCTTCGTCAACTTGCAATGCATTCGAACTCGAATCGAAGAAGGGTCAGAGTCCTTTCAAGAATTGGTCCAGCACGTCCACGCCAGCGTAACAGACTGTTTCGCCAATCAAGCTATACCGTTTGAGATGATCGTATCCGAATTGCAAAAGGATCGCGATCTGTCTCGAAACCCACTGGTGCAGGTGGTATTTGCTCTCCACTCGCAAATGGACTTGGACAGATTCACCCTTGAAGGTGTTGATGTGGAGTCGATTGCTGCACCAAAGAGCTCGAGGTTCGATCTCGAATTTCATTTCTACAAGCAGGAGCAATCCTTACGAGGCGAAGTGCTTTTCTCCGTCGACCTCTATGATGCCAACACTATTCAGAGCATGCTCTCAGTATTCCATGCAGTTCTCGACCGAAGCCTTCAGAGCCCCAAAATGGCCATTGGATCCATGCCCTTGATGACCGGTGACGACTATTCAGTCCTGGAGCAAATGGATCTGCTTCAAGAGCCTCGGACGGACTACCCCAGGGGATCCAGCGTCGTGGATATCTGGCGGCAGCAGGCTGATGCCTGTCCCAAGCGGCTGGCAGTCAAGGACTCCTCCTCTCAGTTGACATATGAAGAATTGGATCGCAAGTCTGACTCTGTCGCCAAGTGGCTTGGAGCACAATCCATTGCTCCCGAAACATTCATTGCTGTCTACGCAAAGCGGTCTTGTGAGACAATCGTGGCGTTCCTTGGTATTCTCAAGGCCGGCTTGGCCTATATTCCCATGGATACTAGGAGCCCAGTGGGCCGGACGAAGAGAATTTTATCATCAATGAAAGATAACAGGCTGGTCCTCATCGGGTGCGATGTTGAACAACCAAGGGTTGATCTGGAAAGGTTGCAATTTGTCCGCATTACAGACGTCATGGACACCCAGGCTCAAGTTCAAGCCATCTCTACGGTCTCCACACCGTCGCCATCAAGCCTTGCCTATACCATGTTTACTTCTGGCTCCACTGGTCAGCCAAAAGGAGTCATGGTAGAGCATCGCAGCATAGTTCGGCTTGTAAAGAAGAGCAACATCATGGACAATGTGCCTGCCAAGCCGACTATTGCCCACATCTCAAACATTGCCTTTGACGGTTCAACTTGGGAGATATATGGGGCTCTGTTGAATGGCGGTACATTGATCTGCATTGATGCAATGGCAGTCCTGGACTATCAGGCCATTACAGAGATCTTCACTCACGAAAAGGTTCAAGCAATGTTCATTACACCAGCTTTGCTAAAGCAGTACCTTGTGGAATGTCCCGCAATCATTGCAGGACTGAACACGCTGTTTGTTGGCGGTGAGCGGTCTGATCCACAAGACTTCTTCACTGCCCAGAGATGCATAGGAGACAAAGGCAAGGTAAATCACGTCTACGGCCCAACGGAGAACACTTGCTTTAGCACAATCTTCTGTCTGCCAGATGTGGACGATTGTGTCAATGGTATTCCCATCGGCCACCCTGTCAGCAACTCGGGTGCGTACGTGATGGACCAGGATCTTCGCCTTGCCCCTCTCGGCGTGGTTGGAGAGCTTGTTGTAACGGGCGACGGTCTCGCCAGGGGCTATACAGATGCGGCACGGAATGTCGATCGGTTTGTGACCGTTTCCCTTGGCACACAGACAGTCAAGGCCTATCGGACAGGTGATTACGTTCGTCGTCGGCCCCTTGACGGCGAACTAGAGTTCCTGGGGCGCATTGACGGACAGGTCAAGATTCGAGGCCAGCGTGTTGAGCTTGGAGAAATCGAACACATTCTTCGCTCGCACGTGTCTGTGAGCGACGCCGCCACTGTTGTGCAACTCGGAGAAGGCCAATTCAGTCAGGAGGGTCAACTCGCTGGCTTTGTCACAATCCACGAGCACGACCTGACCCTGCAAGAGGGCAAACCCGACGAACCAACAGAGGGCACTGAAGCGCAGCATGTCGAAGTTTGGAATGACTTCTTCGACTCTGACAAATACACGGCCATCGATACTCTAAGACCCGAGGCAATTGGCAGAGACTTTGTCGGGTGGACTTCAATGTATGATGGCAGTAGCATCGACAAGACGGATATGAACGAATGGTTGGACGATACGATGAATCTGGTCCTCAACGGTCAACGAGCGCGCAACGTCCTCGAGGTCGGGACGGGATCGGGCATGATTCTCTTCAACCTGACCGAAGGCCTAGAAAGTTATGTCGGCCTCGATCCCTCGGCCAGCGCAGTGGATTTCATCACCAAGACCATTGAATCATTCCAACTCGCAGACAATGTCCAAGTTCACAAGGCTACCGCCGCAGATATTATCAAGCTTCCCAGCCCTCTTTTTCCCAATCTGGTCGTCATTAATTCTGTGGCTCAGTACTTCCCAAGCCATGAGTATCTATCAACCATGATTACGGATATTATGTCCTTGGAGAGCGTCGAAACAATCTTTTTAGGCGATATTCGCTCCTATGCTCTCTACAAGGACTTTTTGGTAACAAAGGCACTTTACATGGTAGGGTGTGAGACAAGCAAAGAGCAACTTCGTGAGAAGATGGCCGAAGCTGAAGAGGCCGAGCTGGAACTACTCGTCGACCCTGCCTTCTTCACTGGATTGCAACACCAAATGTCTGATCGCATTGAGCATGTCGAGATCATACCGAAGCGAATGAAGGCCTCCAATGAGCTGAGCTGTTATCGCTACGCGGCTGTCATTCACGTCAGGCGCAACAAGGACCAGCAGTGGCACGACATCCACGATATCAAAAAAGGACAATGGGTCGACTTTACGAGAAAAGAGTTGCATCGCGGTTCCCTTTTGGAAATCCTGCAGAGCTCTTCAAGCGAGTCTGTTGTTGCTGTGAGCAATATTCCCAACAGCAAGACCATCTTTGAAAGGCTCGTACTCGACTCACTTGATAGTGGTAAGAGCGAGACAGACAGCGATGGAGATGATGAATGGGTCTCTGCCATCCGTGCCAAGGCTCAAGATTACTCTGCTCTCGATGCGGCCGATCTTGTCGACCTTGCTAGGCAATCTGGCTGGAAGGTGGAAATCAGCTGGGCGCGGCAGCACTCACAGCGAGGTGGTCTGGATGCTGTTTTCCATCGCCATCCAGCAACCCCCGATGGAGCAGCAAGGAACCTGTTCCGATTTCCTGTTGAGCATAATGATCGGCCGACGTCCATGCTAAGCAGCAGGCCTCTACGCCAGCAGGTCAAGCAGAAGATCCGACAGCAGCTTCATGACCTGCTGAGTGTCCAGTTGCCGTCATACATGCTTCCCGATAACATCACCATCTTGGATGCCATGCCGTTGAATCCCAACGGCAAGGTTGATCGTCGCGTTTTGATGGGAAAGATGAAGAAACGGAGAGTAGCCCAAGGTGCGACGCGCCAACCAACATCGCCCATGGAGCAGCAGATCCAATCGATATGGGGCCAGGTGCTAAACTTGAAGCCGGATACTATTGGGCTGGATGACAACTTCTTTCACCTAGGAGGCAATTCCATCTCTGCAATGAAAGTCGTCAGCGGGGCTCGCAGGGTTGGCCTTCAGTTGACTGTTGCAGACATCTTCCGGCATGCCAAGCTGGAGGATGTGGCCAACCAGGTGCAGTCTTCTAGCAAAGGAGCTCTTGAGCATTTCGCACCTTTTGCTCTGCTGGGCGATGACTGCGACATCAGCACGGTAGTTCAAGATATTTCGGCCCAGTATGTCCTGGAGTCAACAACCTTGCAGGATACCTATCCATGCACGCCACTTCAGGAAGGTCTGATGTCGTTGACAGCCAAGAGGCCGGGAGACTACATCATGCAGGCCATTCTGGAGCTACCGTCAGAAGTCGACGTCGCCAGCTTCCGCAAAGCGTGGGAGGAGATGGTCCAGCTGACGCCCATGTTGAGAACCAGAATCGTGCAACACAGCAAGAAAGGCCTTTTGCAGGTGGTTCTTGATGAGGGAGTATCGTGGAGAGAAGCAAACGAGCTTGATGAGTATTTGGAAACTGACAGAAAGCAGCCCATGGGGCTAGGCCAGCCACTCGCGCGCTACTCACTCATTAACAAGGATACTGACAACAGCCAATGGTTTGTATGGACTGTACATCACGCCATCTACGATGGGTGGTGTATGGCACTCATCCTGGATGCCGTCCAGAAGATATATCAAGGTGGTCTGGTTCAGCCCGGCCCCCAATTCCAGCGATTCATCAGATACGTCAAGGACCAGGACGGTTTGAAAACAGCACGCTACTGGAGGGAGTCCTTGGCCGACTGTGAAGGTGCAACATTCCCGGTTCTTCCTCCGTCCATCACGAATCCCATTGCGGACACAAACCTTCGGTGTGTCCTTCGATCACCTCGAGAACAACATCTGGGCGTGACGACGCCGAGCTTGATCCGCGCCGCATGGGCTTTGGTCCTGGCCCAAATAGCCAATTCCGACGACGTTGTGTTTGGCGCTACCTTGTTTGGGCGCAACGCACCCGTTGCCGACGTGGAGAAGCTATTGGCACCAACTATAGCGACAGTGCCGGTGCGCGTGAAGCTGAGCCGTGACTTGAACGCGCGAGAATACTTGCAGGAGATTCAGAAACAAGCAACGGAGATGATTCCTTTCGAGCAAACTGGGTTGCATCGCATTGCCGAGTTCTCCTCGGATTGTCAGCAGGCATGTTCGTTCCAGACTCTGCTCGTAGTGCAACCGCAGCAATACAGCGATGCAAAAGATGCGCCTTGGAAACACCACAATGTTGAAGAACGCCAATTTTTCAACACGTACGCCATTATGATCGAGGTGTTGCTTGGTCCGGAGAATATTGTGGCCAATGTTAGCTTCGACTCGAGGATTGTTCAGCCATGGGTGGTGCAGAAGCTGCTGGATCGGCTTGAGCGTGCGATCGAGCAGCTGGAGAACGCAAGCCCCCAAGCAACTGTGGCAGATATTGACATTGTCACACCACAAGACCTGGATCAACTCTGGGAGTGGAATGGTACGGTTCCGGAGCCGGCAGACCGAACTGTTCAAGATATGATTGCGGAACGGGCACAGGCCGAACCCGATACCCCGGCCATATGCGCTTGGGACGGCCAGTTAACCTACAAGGAGCTGAACCGATTCTCAACGAAACTAGCTGACCGGCTTTTCCGTCTTGGCGTGATGCCCAATCAGTTTGTGCCGCTTTGTTTCGAAAAGTCCAAGTGGGTGACGGTTGCCATGCTCGGCGTTATGAAGGCGGGTGCAGCGTTTGTCTTGATGGAACCCTCTCTCCCTAGGCAACGGCTGGAGGCTATTGCAAAGCAGGTTGACGGACGGCTGGCCTTGTCTTCTCCCGAGAATCAGTCTTTGAGTTCTCAACTGTGTCCAGAGACTCTTGTCATTGGGGCCAGCTTCTTTGCCGGGCCTTATGACGAAGCATCCGCTCAACTTCCCGCTCCCAACTTGAACTCACTCGCATATGTGGTTTTCACCTCGGGTACCACTGGAACACCAAAGGGTGCCGTTATACGTCATGAAAGCTCTGCTTCTGCTGTGCACCATCAGGTGGAGGGTTTCGGATACACAAAGAAGTCACGGGTATACGACTTTTCGACTTACAGTTTCGATGGATCTATCCTCAACGCATTTACCACGCTTGCAGCTGGAGGCTGCCTGTGCGTTCCGACAGACGATGACCGGAAGAACAACCTGGCGCGGAGCATGGAGCTTCTGAAAGCCAACACCGTCTTTCTCACCCCATCCGTTGCTCATCTTTTGGAACCAGAGGATTTGCCTTCGTTGAAGTCCATGATACTGGGAGGTGAAGCAATCCGTGTCAAAGATGTCGAGCCCTGGTGGGGTAAAGTCTTCACAATCTACGGACCCAGCGAATGCACCCCAGTCACTTTGATCAACCCCCATCCCGCCAGCCCAGAAGACGCACTCCTCTTAGGAAAGGGATATGGTGTGACTACCTGGGTTGTGGATGCAAACAACCATGAGTGTCTACTACCGCCAGGTTGCATTGGAGAATTGCTTCTTGAAGGCCCCCTTGTGGGCGAGGGATACCTCAACGACGCCAAAAGGACCGCCGAGAGCTTTATATCTGATCCTGGATGGCTAATGCAAGGAGCTCCCGGCCGACCAGGGCGGCATGGTAGGCTGTACAAGACGGGTGATCTTGTACGGTACAACGCAGATGGAGGCCTTTCTTTCATCGGCAGAAAGGATGCCCAAGTCAAGATTCGCGGGCAGAGAGTGGAGCTTGAGGAAGTTGAGCATTGGGTTCAGGAATGCCTCCCTGAAGCATCTCAAGTCGTAGTTGATGTGATTCACCTTAAGGGTAACACATCACGAGCTACCTTGGTTGCGTTTCTACGTATCCCAGTGGATGCAACAAAACCCAACGGTCACAAGAAGTCACAAAGCACCGCCACCCAAGTACTTTCAGTTTCCACGGACGTTGAGGACAAGTTGGCCAGCCATTTGCCAGGTTATATGATTCCGACCATCTTCCTCTCGATGCAGGAACTCCCAGTAACTGCGACGGGAAAGATGGATCGTAAACAGCTACGCAATATCGGCAACTCGTTTTCACCTCAGCAGATTGCCGAACTGCAAGCTGCAAGAGAATTGCCAAGACGGCAACCAAAGTCGACAAAGGAGCGGCAGATTCAGAAGATCTGGTCTCGTGTGCTCGATATTGGCCTAGATGCTATTGGTTTGGATGATAGCTTCTTCAAGCTAGGTGGCAACTCCATTTCTGCCATGCAGGTTGTGGCCGAGGCTGGTAAAGATGGGCTTGAGATGACGGTGGCCGACACATTCAGCCATGCTAGGCTCCATCAACTAGCCCGCAAATCGCAACCCATCACGCCAAATGCAGCCAGCACTATAACAAAGTCGGAGAGGAAAGGGCCCGTGGAACAGTCCTTTGCGCAGGGACGTTTGTGGTTCTTGGAGCAGCTATATCCCGGCCTGACTTGGTATCTGATGCCTTGCGCGATGAGGCTTCGCGGACCTCTTCAAATCGGTGCTTTGCAGGCTGCCCTTCTTGCACTAGAGACTCGGCACGAAACACTTCGAACTACGTTTGAATCGCGACAAGGAAGCAATGTGCAGGTGGTGCAGTCACCACGATCGAAGCAGCTGGATGTCATTGACATTGCTTCCGAGGACATGATGAAGGTATTGCAGGCCGACCAAACAACCCCCATCGACTTGAAGAAGAATCCGGGCTGGCGGGTTATGATCTGGCGGCTAGGCGAGAACGATCATGTTCTATCCATCATCATGCATCATATCATCTCTGACGGCTGGTCCTTCGATATTCTTCGCAAAGAACTCACGACATTTTATTCTGCCGTAATCCGCCATCAAGATCCACTTTCAAAGGTAAACCCTTTGCCGATTCAATATCAGGATTATTCTCTCTGGCAGAAGCAGTCGGATCAGATGGACAGACATGCGGAGCAGCTCAAGTATTGGGCCACGCAGCTCGAGGGCAGCCAGCCGGCAGAACTACCATGTGATAAACCTCGCCCGCTCACTTTGTCCGGCAAAGCTGGGATTCAGCACCTCAAGATCGAAGGCCAGCTGTATGAAAGACTGGGGGCATTCTGCAGGCAGTACGATGTGACCCCTTTCATCGTGCTACTCACAGCTTTCAGAGCCACACAATTTCGTATTACTGGGCAGTCCGACGCTACTATCGGCATTCCTAATGCGAATCGCGACCGCTGGGAAGTCCAAGATATGATTGGCTTTTTCGTCAATATGCAGTGCCTCCGAATCAAGCTTGAAGGGGACTCTTTCGAAGACTTGGTCCAAAAGGTGCAGGCACTTACAATTGCATCGTTTGCGAACCAGGATGTTCCCTTGGAAGATATCATTTCCACCCTCCAGATTAGCAGAGACCTTTCTCGCCATCCTCTAGCCCAGCTCGTTTTCGCCCTACACTCTCAAACAGATTTGGGGCGATTCTCTTTCGAAAACGTGGAAACCGAGCTGTTGCACTCGCCCGATACTTCGAGATTCGACCTCGAGTTTCATCTATTCCAAGAAGACTGGGGTCTAAGGGGACAGGTGCTCTTCTCAACCGATCTGTATCATGTCGAAACAATTGAAAGCATGCTTTCAGTCTTCAATACGCTACTCGACAAGGCCCTTGAGGATCCCGAGACATCAATCATGTCGATTCACCTCTTGACAGACGAACATTACGCTACTCTTGATAACATGGGGTTGATTCATATCGATCAACACGAGTACCCTCGGAACTCCAACGTGGCGGATGTCTTCCGTCAGCAGGCTGCTGCTTGCCCTAGCCGAGTGGCAATCAAGGACTCCACGAGCCAACTCACGTACGCTCAACTGGATCGCAAATCCGATGTTTTGGCTAGCTGGCTGTCAAGTCGGTCATTTGCCCCGGAAACACTCGTTGGCGTGCTAGCGGGCCGATCTTGTCAGACGATCATAGCCTTTCTCGCAATTCTCAAGGCCAATCTGGCATATCTGCCCTTGGACACTCAAATGCCTCTGCATCGAGTGGAAGCCATTTTGTCTTCGGTTGAAGGTCAGAGTCTTGTTCTAGTTGGTCAGGACGTTCAACTTGAAGCCTATGAATTGGAAGGCATTGAGTTCGTTCGAATCAATGACGCGCTGAGCCAGAAGATCAAGCACAAATCCCGTCCCGTTTCGCCTTCGGCCACCGGTCTAGCCTATGTCATGTTCACCTCTGGTTCCACCGGCCAGCCAAAGGGTGTCATGGTGGAACATCGCAGCATACTTCGTCTTGCAAGGCAGAGCACTACGGTGCAGCAGATGCCTGCAACAATGGCTCATTTCTCAAACATCGCCTTTGACGCTTCGACGTGGGAGATTTATGCCACCCTCCTCAACGGCGGCCTCCTGATCTGCATTGACACCATGGCATTATTGGACTATAAGATTCTAGGAGAGGTTCTTGCCAGGGAAAAGGTACAGCTAGCCTTTTTCACGACTGCCCTCTTTAGGCGGTATGCCCACGAGTGCCCTACCGTACTCTCACAGCTTGAGGAAGTCTGGGTCGGTGGGGAACGACTTGATCCAAAGGATTTATCTTTGGCTTCACAACGGGCTTTGACATGCCGGTTCATACACGTTTATGGACCTACTGAAAACACCAGCTTCAGTACGATGTACAATGTACCAAAAGGAGAGCTCCATGTCAAGGAGGTGCCTATCGGTCGGGCTCTGAACAATTCGGGAGCATATGTCGTGGATCCAGACCTAAGCCTTGTACCTCTAGGCGTTATGGGAGAGCTCATCGTGACTGGCGACGGATTGGCCCGTGGCTATACGAATCCCCAACAAAACGTCAACCGCTTCGTGTCTGTGTCAATCAATGAGGGGCAGCAAGTCAGGGCCTATCGGACCGGAGACCTAGTTCGATATCGACCCAGCGACGGGCAACTCGAATTCCTTGGCCGCATGGACAATCAGATCAAGATCCGAGGCTATCGTGTAGAGTTGGGAGAGATTGAAAATGTTCTGCGCAGCCACTCCCTTGTGGACAACGCCGTCGCCATGTTGCAAAAAGATGAACATCAAGAAGCTGAGATTATCGGCTTTTGCACCCTCGCGGAAAATGCTACGGATGAGATGCTTTCCGAAGACTTTGCGCTTCCAATACATGATGGAGACACCAATCAACTCGAGAGTATGTGGAAGAACCCCTTTGGAGAAAGCTCTGAAGTAGTCCGGCGAGACTTTTCAGGATGGACCTCCATGTACGACGGAAGCAGAATTGATGAGATTGAAATGAATGAGTGGCTCGATGATACAATCAAGGCCATCCTCAACGGCAAGCAGTCCGGCCACGTTCTGGAGATTGGGTCTGGTACTGGCTTGCTACTTTTCAACCTGACGGGTATTGACAGCTATGCTGGCCTTGTTCCGTCTGAAAGGGCCAAGTCGTCCATTACCAGGGCCATCAAGTTGGTTTCCGGTCTCTCAGACAAGGTCTCCATGTACGAAGGTACACCCAAGGACATTACTCGACTAAAGACGTCCCTCACTCCTAATTTGGCCATTATCAACTCGGTCACGCAATACTTCCCCAGCCAGGAATATCTGTACAGCGTTATCGAGGATGTTCTACAGCTAGGAACTGTTGAGACCATCTTCATCGGCGATGTACGCTCCCATGCACTCTACAAGCAGTTTCGAGTTGCGAAAGCACTCCGTTTGCTGCGAGATGAGGCTAGTCAGGCCGAGGTTCGTCGGATGGTGGATGAACTGGCACAGTCGGAACTGGAACTACTTGTCGATCCAACATTTTTCACGAGCCTTCTAAACCGTTTGCCCCATCTCATTCACCACGTTGAGATTCTGCCGAAAAAGATGAAGAAGACCAACGAGCTTAGTTGTTATCGTTATGCGGCGGTCATACATGCGAAGTGCGATGAGATCCAGCAACAGCAGGTTCACAAGGTTGATACTGGAGCCTGGATCAATTTTGAAGAGCAGAGGATCAATGAAGCTTCGATCCTGAATATCTTGCGCGATGGCTCTGCACCAGTAGTGGCTATCAGTGGTATCCCCAACAAGAATACCATCTCCGAAACGCATGTTATCAAAGCGCTCGAGGGCAAAGAAGAAGACACTGCATCCAAATCAGACTGGCTCTCTTCGGCCCGAAGCAATGCTGCCAAGAGTGCATCATTTACCGCGGCTGAGCTTGTTGAACTGGCGAAACAAACTGGATATCAGGTGGAACTCGGCTGGGGCCGCCAGTGTTCCCAGAAAGGTGGTTTAGATGCCATATTCCACCGTCATGAGCCACCCAAAGGCCAGAGTAGAGTCATGTTCGACTTTCCAACCGAAGAGGACGACCGACCATCTCATCAGCTCAGCACTCACCCTTTGCGCCAGCGGATGAAAAAGAGGGTGGCAGAGCAACTTGATGAGATGCTTCAGGCCCAGTTGCCACCCTACATGGTGCCTCGACTCAACATCTTGGAGAAGATTCCCGTCAACGAGAATGGCAAAATTGATCGACGGGCACTCGCAAAGACGATACGAAAGCGAGGGGCCAGCGTAGTACGGTTTACGCGCCAGCCTACGAATGAACCAGAGAGACGGATGCAGGCGATTTGGGCAAAGGTCCTCAACCTCGACGCTTCCATGATTGGTCTTGACCAAAGCTTTTTCCAGCTTGGAGGAGACTCCCTTACCGCAATGAAGATCGTCGGAGAAGCTCACAAGGCCGGATTCCAGTTGGCAGTGGCAGACATTTTCCGCAGCCCCAGCCTCCAGGATGTGGCTAGCCAGGTAACCACCACACGCAGGCTATCCAGGGATATCCCAAAGACCAGTGACCAGGGCTCCGTGCAACAATCCTTTGCACAAGAACGAATGTGGTTCTTGGACCAGCTGTATCCTGGCTTGACCTGGTATCTCATGCCCTGCGCTATTCAGATTCGCGGGCCACTCCAGCTAGACGCCCTCCATGCAGCGCTTTCCGCTCTGGAGCATCGCCATGAGACACTTCGGACCACATTTGCAATCAAGGATGAACGTAATGTTCAGGATATTCATCCTTTCCAAGAAAGAAAGTTGGAGGTGTTTGATGTATCAGAAGATGAATGCGTGGACACGATTCGGCAATCCCACACGACCGCTTTCAACCTGCAGGTTGAGCCAGGATGGAAAGCAACCATCTATCGGGTAGGACAAGATCATCATGTCTTATCCATTATCATGCACCACATCATATCAGATGGATGGTCGATCGATGTGCTTCGTCGAGAACTCTCAACCTTTTATACGGCCGCTATTCGTGGACAAGATCCTCTGCAACAACTTGATCCCCTCCCTATCCAATATCGCGATTATGCCATTTGGCAAACGCACGATAATCGGAAACAAGACTATCAGCAGCAGCTTGATTATTGGACTACCCAACTACAAGCAAGCCGTCCAGCAGAATTGCCTTGCGATAGGCCGAGACCGGCCACACTGTCCGGAAAAGCCAGCATACACCAGTTCAGGATGGAGGGAGCACTCTACGATGATATGCATAGCTTCTGCAAAACCCGCGAGATTACACCATTCATCATGCTCCTGGCCGTCTTTAGGGCTACCCACTATCGACTAACTGGCGTTTCAGACGCAACTATCGGCAGTCCCAATGCCAACCGCGACCGATGGGAGCTAGAGGAGATTATTGGCTTTTTCGTAAACATGCAATGTTTACGCATCAAGATCGAGGATGAGTCTTTCGAAGACCTGATCCGGCAGGTTCAGGCTACAACTATAGCATCCTTCTCGCATCAAACCGTCCCATTCGACAGGCTCGTTGCTGCTCTACAGCAAGATAGAGACCTCTCGCGCAGTCCTCTGGTTCAGCTGGTATTTGCCGTGCACTCCCAGCAAAATATTGGCAAGTTTACATTCGGGGACCTTGACACGGAACTACTAGACTTCCCGCCGACAACACGCTTCGATCTTGAAATGCACTTTTATCAAGAGACCAATGCCATGCGTGGCGTCATCTTCTACTCGACGGATCTTTACAACTCCGACACAATGGAGAATTTGATCTCGGTGTTCCAGAGCGTTCTTCGGGAAGCCCTCAACGAGCCAAGTGCCCGCATCAAGTCGATGCCGTTACTCAACGACGATGATTATGCAGCCTTGGATAGTCTGGGCCTGGTTCATGTCCAGCGCACAGAATATCCTCGGGATTCAAGCGTCGCAGATGTGTTCCGACAACAGGTTGCCATTTGTCCCGACAAGATTGCTGTCAAAGACTCGACGCAAGAAATGACATATGCTCAAGTGGATGCCGCATCAGACTTACTCGCTGGATGGCTGGCCACGCGATCGTTGCCGGCTGAAGAGCTTGTGGGTGTGTACTCTGATAGATGCTGCGAGACGATTGTGGCCTTCCTGGCCATATTGAAGACGAACTTGGCATACTTGCCTTTGGATCCCAAAACACCAAGACATCGGATAGAAAGCATCCTGTCCTCTGTGCAAGGGAATCGACTGGTCTTGCTCGGCCCCAGCGTCAAGCCGCTCGAGTTGGAAAACGTCGAGTGCATCTACATGAATGAGATTCTCAGCGAGGAAACCGTGGGCCGTGAGGAGGCAGCACAACAGCTAGAGGCCATCGCCACGCCTACATCCAACAGTCTGGCCTATGTCATGTTCACGTCGGGTTCGACTGGTGTACCCAAGGGCGTCATGATTGAGCACCGGAACATCCTTCGACTAGCTAAAGACAGCAACATGATCCAGCACGACACCGCACGTCCCATTGCGCACATAGCAAACATTGCTTTCGACGCGTCAACTTGGGAGATTTACGTGGCGCTTCTCAATGGCGGAACGCTAATTTGTGTGAATTCCGCCGAGATGCTTGAATACGACACAGTGGCCAAAGTGTTCACGCAGGAGCAAATTGAAGCAATCTTTATTACGCCAGCACTCCTCAAGCAGTACCTGGCCGGATGTCCTGATGCCATCAAGGTCTTGAATGTTCTATATGTGGGCGGTGACCGAGTCGACGCCGAGGACGCATTGGCCGCCCAAAAGCTATCACAAGGCAAGATAGTCAATGGATATGGCCCGACAGAGAATACGAGCTTCAGTACTTTCTACTGTCTTACAGAGGAAGATGAATGCGTCAATGGCATGCCCATTGGTCGCGCGCTCAGCAACTCTAGCGCTCATGTTATGGATGACCATCAGCGGCTCGTTCCTCTAGGAGTTATTGGAGAGCTGGTAGTAACCGGCGATGGCCTGGCGAGGGGATATACGAACCCAGAACTCAACAACGGGCGTTTCATATCGACTACCATTGCAGGCCAGCAAGTCAAGGCCTATCGAACTGGAGATTATGTGCGATACCGGCCAACGGATGGCCAGTTGGAATTCTTCGGGCGCATCGATGGGCAAGTCAAGATCAGAGGCCAGCGTATGGAGCTGGGTGAGGTTGAGCATATGCTCCGCAATCATCCACAAGTCCAAGAGGCGGCTGTTGTGTTCCACGAGGGAGGAGGTGGAGACGGTCGCCTTGCCGGGTTTCTTACTCTGCGTGATGCCGAGGTGAAGCAGCCGGCATCCACCGATCTCTCGCTCAACAACCATGGACAGCAGCAGGTTCAGGTCTGGGAGGGTCTCTTTGACAAAGACACCTACAACGCTATAGACGATGTGCGCCCAGAGTCGATCGGTCGAGATTACATTGGATGGACGTCCATGTATGATGGCAGCGATATCGACAAGAATGAGATGGACGAATGGCTGGACGATACGATCCAGACAATTACCGGCAGTGGAGGTCCACCTGCTCATATTCTCGAGCTGGGAACCGGCTCAGGCATGATTCTCTTCAACTTGGTTAACGGCCTCGAGAGCTATGTCGGTCTGGATCCTTCCGACAAAGCCATTCAGTTCGTCAAAAGCACATGCCGGTCGATTCCCGCACTGGAAAACAAGACTCGCATGTTCAAGGGCACCGCCGCTGATGTCAGTCGACTGGAGGGACCCATGACTCCAACTCATGCCATCATCAACTCAGTCTCCCAGTATTTCCCAAGCCAGGACTATCTCTTCAAGGTGGCACAAGACCTCATCCAATTGGACAGTATGCGTACGATTGTCTTTGGCGATGTTCGGTCATTTGCCCTCTGCCGACAGTTTTACTTCAAGAGGGCTGTTCAAATGCTCGGACAAGACGCCAGGAGGGGCGAGTTTCTCAAGAACATTTCGGATTTGGAAGAGTCCGAACTAGAGCTCCTCATTGATCCCTCCTTCTTTACTGCTTTAAAGACGCAGTTTCCCGATCAGGTGGAACACGTTGAGATTCTTCCCAAGAAGATGAATGCAACGAATGAGCTTAGCTCCTATCGTTACGCTGCCATCATACACGTCAAAGACCCCAAGTCATCGGGAGGGCGCAAAATCCATACAATCAATCAGGAGGAGTGGGTTGATTTCAAGAAACGTGACATGGATCGTCAGTCTCTGGTACAGCTCCTCAGAGACTCCAACCAATTGCCAGCTGTTGCAGTTTCCAATATCCCGCACCAAAAGACAATCGTGGAAAGACACGCTGTCGAGTCACTCGAGCAGATGAAAGATGATTCTGGCTGGCTCCAGCGTGCCTCCGAACAGGCCAAGAAATGCTCGTCGCTTTCCGCCGTGGATCTGGTCGAAATCGCCAAAGAGACTGGCTACCAAGTTGAGATTAGTTGGGGCCGACAGCATTCGCAGCATGGAGGTCTCGATGCCATCTTCCACCATCGTCAACCACGCAAGAACGAACAGAGAGTCATGTTCAGCTTCCCCGATGACCATGAGAACGAACCGGCCCGCGCATGGTGTAGCCAGCCCCTGAGGCAGCAATCAATCCAAAACGTCCGGGAGCAACTCTACGAGACGATGCAAGATCGGCTGCCGTCATACATGGTCCCGCAAATGATTACGGTCTTGGAAAAGATGCCAATCAACGACAATGGGAAGATTGACAGGCGCGAGCTTGTTTTTACCATGCTGAAGCAGAGCTTAGAGCATCAACAACGCTCGACACGGCAGCCAACGTCTGCATTGGAAGTCCAGATGCGGATGATATGGGCCAAGGTGCTCAATCTCGACCCATCTTCTATTGGGCTCGATGACAACTTCTTCCGGCTGGGAGGTCACTCGCTGGCCGCTATGAAAATTGTAGCCGAATCACGCAAGGTTGGTCTTCAGTTGGCTGTGGCAGATGTCCTTCGTCACCCGCTTCTCGAGGACATTGCAAAGCAAGCCCTTCAAACAGCTGAAGCACCCGAGGGAATCCCACGAATCCAAGGCAACGGACCCTTTGAGCAGTCGTACGCTCAGTCTCGACTTTGGTTCTTGGATCAACTCCACCCTGGCCTGACCTGGTATCTAATGCCTTGCGCGGTACGAATCCGAGGGTCTCTCCAGCTTGATGCGCTACATGGTGCCCTTCTCGCCTTGGAACGCCGGCATGAGACGCTGCGTACGACCTTTTTCTCCAAGAACGGGCTCAATATGCAAAATGTCCATTCTTATGAGGCCAAACCATTGAGAATGGTTAATGTCTCGTCTGATGGAGTTATCGAAGCCCTACGAAAAGACCAAAGTACGCCATTTGACTTGGTAACGGAGCCTGGGTGGCGTGTCACAATTTTCCAAGTCAGCCCGAGTGATCATATTCTATCGATTATGATGCACCATATTATTTCCGATGGATGGTCTCTCGATATCATTCGCAAAGAGTTGGCTACCTTGTACTCTGCATCGCTACGCGGCCAAGACCCGACGTCCCAGCTTGAGCCGTTGCCAGTTCAATACAGGGATTACTCCGTCTGGCAAAAGCAGTTGATTGACCAGGAACAGCAACTCGACTACTGGATCGATCAGTTGAAAACAAGCCGGCCGGCCGAGCTGTTCTGCGACAAGATACGGCCAGCCACGCTGTCTGGCAAGGCTGAAATCCGAGGTTTGAAAATCCAAGGTTCTTTGTATCAGGACTTGCATCAATTCTGCGATACCCGCGATGTGACCCCATTCATGGTTTTGCTTGCCGCCTTCAGGACCGCACACTATCGGCTCACAGGCTCCAACGACGCAACCATTGGCACCGCCAATGCCAACCGAAACCTATGGGAAATCAAAGATATGGTTGGTTTCTTTGTCAATATGCAGTGTCTTCGTCTCAAGGTCGAGGATGGATCCTTTGAGGACCTAGTCCACCATGTGCGAGATACCACAATTGCGGCATTTGCCAACCAGCATACACCTTTCGAGGAGCTCGTCTCCAGGCTTCAGAAGGACCGAGACCTATCGCGTAACCCGCTGGCACAAATCATGTTTGCTGTTCACTCGCAGACTAACCTAGGCGAGTTTACGCTCGAAGGCGCCGATGTCGAGCCTATCGGCACCGCGGTAACCTCACGATTCGATATGGAATTCCACTTCTTTCAAGAAGACCAAGGCTTACGAGCACAAATCATCTTCTCAACCGACTTGTATAGTCCCGAGACTGTCGACAATATACTCTCAGTCTTTGAGAAAGTCCTCAAGAAGGGCTTACAGGAGCCCGAAACGTCCTTGTCATCGATGCCATTGTTCACAGAAGACGACTTTACTGTTTTGAACAACATGGGCTTGATGAAGATTGACGAGACGGCTTATCCTAGAAACCTCAGCGTTACCGACGTATTCCGCCAGCAAGTCGCCTCCTTCCCCGAGCGGGTGGCAGTGAAGGATGCGGCTACACAGATGACATATGCACAGCTTGATGAGAAATCCGACATCCTAGCTGCATGGCTGACAAGCCGAAAACTACCAGCGGAAAGCTTGGTAGGGGTATTTGCAACTCGCTCGCATGAATCCATTGTTGCATTCCTCGGTATCCTCAAGGCCCACATGGCATATCTTCCTTTGGATACCAAGATGCCCGCAAAGCGACTCAACGACATCTTGTCTTCCATCTCTGGCCAGAAGCTCGTGCTGGTTTCGCATGATGTCCAGCATCCGACCATTCAATTACAAGACGTGGAACTCGTCTCTATTGGAAGCACACTTGACTCGAATCAGGCCATGGACAAATCACTGGCCACTATCTCGCCACCATCTGCTTCCAGTCTTGCGTACGTCATGTTCACCTCAGGCTCAACTGGTCGACCCAAGGGCGTGATGGTAGAACACCGAGGTATCGTTCGACTCGTCAAGGAAAACAACTTGATGAGGCACATCCCGGATGCTGCAACTATAGCGCATCTATCCAATATCGCCTTTGACGCCGCCACATGGGAAATATATGGGGCCCTTCTAAACGGCGGCACAGTGGTCTGCATCGACGCGATGGCTGTGTTGGATCGTGATAGACTCGCCGATATATTCGCTCGGGAACGCGTTCAATCTGCATGGCTAACAGCGGCGATCTTCAAGCACTATGCTCACGAGGGTCCCGCTGTTCTGGCTGCTTTGGACGTTATCTGCGTGGGAGGTGATCGCATCGATCCTCGAGACATAAGCGCAGCCCGTACAATTACCCAGGCGAAAATCATCAACGGATACGGGCCAACGGAGAACACGACATTCAGTACCATCTATTGCGTGCCAGATGAAGAGACGAGCCCCAATGGAGTGCCTATTGGCCGTGCTCTGAGCCATTCCGGTGCCTACGTGATGGATGCGAAACAGCGTCCTGTTCCACTTGGCGTGGTTGGAGAGCTCGTTGTTACAGGCGACGGCCTTGCACGCGGATACCTGGACTCCAGTCAAGACGTTGGTCGATTCGGTTTGGTTGACATTAATGGTCAGCAAGTTAGGGCTTACCGAACAGGCGACTACGTCCGTTATCGACCTGACGGGCAGTTGGAGTTCATGGGCCGCATCGACAACCAGATCAAGATCCGTGGCTATCGAGTAGAGTTGGGTGAGATTGAGAACGCACTTCTCAGTCACAGCATGATAGACGATGCTGTGGCTCTGGTGCGACCAGACGCTCGGGACAGCCAAAATGGCGAGCTCAACGGCTTCGTGACACTGCGCGAGACGACCACCTCTACACAACTCGAGGCCATGAACGAACTAGAGGAGGAAGACGAAGACCAGCAGGTCAACGTCTGGGAGGATCTCTTTGATGTCGATACCTATAGTACCATCAAGACTATACGACCCGAGGCCATTGGTCGAGACTTTGTGGGATGGACGTCGATGTATGACGGAAGCGCCATCGATCAGTCCGAGATGAATGAGTGGCTTGACGACACCATGGCCACTATAATCAATGGAGGCCAGGCAGGCCACGTACTCGAGGTTGGGTCAGGTTCCGGCATGATCCTTTTCAACTTGGTCGATCACCACCTGCAGAGCTACGTGGGCCTTGATCCATCAAAGACGGCTGTCGAATTCATTGCAAAGACAGTCGAATCCATTCCTTCGCTAGCCAACAAGGTCACTATGCATAAAGGAACGGCAACAGACGTCGCTCGCCTCAATGAGTCTGTTTCTCCCAACCTCGTCGTCATCAACTCGGTGGCCCAATACTTCCCTAGCCAGGATTACCTCTTCCGGACTATTCAGGATATCCTCCAGCTTCAAGGGGTCAAGACGCTGTTCCTGGGTGATATGCGGTCTTTTGCCTTATACAAGGAGTTCCGAATCACCAAAGCCCTCCATCTCCTTGGGGAGACTGCGAGTAAGGAGGCTATACGGGACCGGATCTCCGAAATCGAGCAAGCCGAGCTCGAGTTACTTGTTGACCCAGCATTCTTTTCATCTCTCGTCACACGGCTACCCGACCTTGTTCATCATGTCGAGATCATCCCTAAAAGGATGAAAGCTACCAATGAGCTCAGCTGCTACCGCTATGCTGCAGTCATCCATGCCAAAGGCTCTGGACCAAGTCCGCAGATCCAGTCTGTCAAATCAGATCGATGGGCCGACTTCAGCGCACAAAGGCTCGATCGCGAGTCACTTTTGCACCTCCTGCGACACCAGTCCCAATCAGGTGTTGTAGCTATAAGCAACATCCCGTACAGCAAAACGCTATTCGAGACTTGTGTTGGTGATGCACTGAATAGCAATGATGACGCGAATGGTTGGATCTCCTCTCTCCGTCGCAAAGCGCGGGACTCTCCGTCTTTGTCTGCGATTGACCTGGCTGAGCTCGCTGAAGAAGCTGGTATGCGGGTTGAGATTAGTTGGGCCCGTCAGTCTTCGCAGCACGGCGCGATGGACGCCATCTTCCACCGTTTCCCATTGCCTAGTGGAGAGAGAGTCCTGTTCGAGTTTTCTACGGATTACGAAGGCCGTGCACCACAATCGTTTACGAGCCGGCCGTTGTTGCAGCAGATGAAGCAAAAGGTTAGAGATCAGCTTCAGGAAATTCTAGAAGCGCACCTACCTTCATACATGGTGCCCAAGATGATCACCATACTGGATAAGATGCCAGTCAATGACAACGGCAAGGTTGATCGACAAGTCTTGGCTAGACAGGTTCAAAAAAGAACGTCATCACAGGCGTCAACGACCCGTCCGCCGAGATCAGACGTCGAGTGGCAGTTGCACGCAATCTGGGCCAAGATACTCAATCTCGATCCTTTCACCATTGGACTTGACGATGGTTTCTTTGAGCTTGGTGGCCACTCCCTTGCCGCTATGAAGGTCGTGGCCGAGGCCCGCCAGATTGGATTCCCACTCGCAGTCGCAGATATCTTCCGCCACCCAAAGCTAGAGCAAATGGCTAGCCATGCCCTCACGTTGTCAGAGGATAACTCTAGCGCCATCCCTCGAAGCGAGCACCATGGACCCGTCGAACAGTCTTTTGCCCAAGGTCGTCTATGGTTCCTGGAGCAGCTTTATCCTGGATTGGCCTGGTACCTTATGCCATGTGCTATACGTCTGCGAGGAAACCTTCAGATCGACGCATTACACGCTGCATTGCTGGCCTTGGAGAGCCGCCATGAGACTCTTAGGACCACCTTTGTATCCGAGGATAGTGTCAACTTCCAAGTTGTCCACGACTTCCAGCCAAAGGAACTGAATGTGATTGACACTTCCGCCGACAGCATCATGGATGTGTTGCAAAAAGACCAGACGACTCCCATTGACCTACAGAAAGATCCTGGCTGGAGAGTTACTCTCTTCCGCCTAGGTGGTGGCGAGGAATATGTCCTATCCATCATGATGCATCATATTATATCTGATGGCTGGTCCGTTGACATTCTCCGCAAGGAGCTGGCCATGTTCTACTCCGCCTCTGTTCGCGGCGATGATCCACTTTCTCAAGTAGATCCTCTTCCCATCCAGTATCGAGATTACTCTGTCTGGCAAAGGCAGGACGATGTGGCCCAGCAACACCAGAGACAACTCAATTATTGGCTGGAGCAGCTCGAGACGAGCCAGCCAGCCGAGTTTACTCCTGACAAGCCTCGGCCGGCTACCTTGTCCGGGCAGGCTGAAGTGCATTCATTCCAAATCGAGGGCAAGCTATATAGCGACCTACAGGACTTCTGTCGTGGGCGAGGCGTCACAATGTTTATTGCATTGCTGGCTACCTTTAGGGCCACGCATTTCCGGCTTACGGGGCAGCCAGATGCCACTATTGGAAGTCCCAATGCCAACCGGAATAGGTGGGAGCTAAAGGATATGATTGGCTTCTTCGTCAACCTGCAATGTCTTCGGATCAAGGTTTCGGACGAGTCGTTTGATGAGCTTGTCCGACAAGTGCATTCAACGACAGTTTCGTCCTTTGCCAACGAGGACGTCCCATTTGAGAATATTGTATCAAAGTTGCAAGATGGACGAGATTTGTCACGACAGCCACTCACCCAGGTCGTCTTTGCCCTTCACTCTCAACTGGACCTCATCAAATTCACCCTCGGGGATCTACAAACCGAACTAGTCGGTTGCTCACCGACCACTAGGTTCGACATGGAATTCCACTTGTATCAGGAAAAGCAGGGTCTTCGGGGTCAAATCCTCTTCTCAACCGACCTCTACACGCCTTCAACGATCAACAACATGGTGTCCATATTCAGTCAAGTTCTCCAGTGTGGACTTGCCCAGCCAACGAAGCCCATTGCGTCGCTGTCTTTGCTATCAGCATCTGCCTCTTCGCAGCTCGTCGAGATGGGGTTGACGGCCATTCGTGGTGCCAAATATCCCCGTGATTCGAGTATCGTGGATGTATTCCGCCAGCAAGTGGCGCTCCACCCTCATCAAGTGGCCGTCAAGGACTCTAAGACCTCCTTGACCTACTCTGAACTCGACCAAACATCAGACACCATATCCAAGTGGCTGGGAAGGCGAAGGCTAGCTCCCGAGGCCTTGGTCGGTGTTCTTGCCAATCGTTCATGCTTGTCGATTACCGCAATCTTTGGCATTCTCAAGGCAGGCCTCGCATATCTGCCACTGGATGTCAAGATGCCTACAAGCCGCATGGAGGCAATTTTGGAATCCGTTGTGGCTGGCTATACGCTTGTTCTGTCGGAACCAACAATCCAGATTCCGTCCGTTCGGTTGGACAACGTCGAGTTCTTCAGCATTGACCAGGCCATCGCCGAAGAGGCCAACAGCACGCTCGGAGATTTGACAACCGCCAACCCATCCTCTTCAGCGACATCCCTAGCCTATGTCATGTTCACCTCTGGCTCATCAGGCAAGCCGAAGGGTGTAATGGTCGAACATCGCGCCATTATGAGGCTTGTGAAGAACAGCAACATCTCAGAGACGTTGCCGACCGCCGTGACAATGGCACATCTCTCAAACGTCGCGTTTGACGCCTCGACGTATGAGATCTATGCACCTTTGCTGAATGGAGGAAAGGTTGTGTGCATTGATACTACCACGGCCTTGGACTATGCATCTCTACAGGAGGTGTTTGACAAAGAAGCCGTCCAGGCAGCATTCATCACAACCGCCCTCTTCAAGCAATACGTACACGAGCATCCAGGTGTCTTGAATTCGTTGCACACAGTTGCCATTGGAGGGGAGCGTCTCGATCCATCAGACCTTATGGTGGCGCAGAAGACTCTGAAGTGTAAGCTGGTCCACGTTTACGGACCAACTGAGAACACAACGTTCAGCACAATGTACCAGATCCCCGAGGGAGAAGTGGTATCCGTCAACAATGTTCCAATTGGCGAAACGCTGAGCAACTCTGGGGCCCATATTATGGACACCAAGCAACGTCTCGTACCGCTGGGCGTTGTCGGAGAACTTGTGGTGACTGGCGATGGTCTCGCGAGAGGCTATCTAGACCCGCAGCATAATACCAACAGATTCATTTTTGTTGATATCAATGGCCAGAGAACCCGGGCCTATCGCACGGGAGACTATGCTCGATACCGCCCAACAGATGGGTTACTCGAATTCTTTGGTCGAATGGATAACCAGATCAAGATTCGAGGCCATCGGGTTGAGCTAGGCGAGATTGAGCACGTCCTCTGCCAGAACAGCTCAGTCAACAGCGCCGTTGTTATACAGCACGGAGAGGGGACCAACGCTCAGCTCGTTGCATTTGCTACGGTTGATCCGCATAATGCCGTCAAGCAACTTGAAGCCGTCGATGGGCCAGAGGCCGCCAACGGTGAAACTCGGCAAGTCGAAGTATGGGGTGAGCATTTTGATGCCGATACCTATACGTCAGTAAAGGGTATGCAGTCGGAAAAGATTGGGCGAGACTTTATCGGCTGGACCTCCATGTATGACGGGAGCAAGATTGACGAAACCGAGATGAACGAATGGCTGGATGATACCATCACCACAATCCGCAACGGGCGGCAACCTGGCCATGTGTTGGAGCTTGGGTCCGGAACTGGTATGATTCTCTTCAACCTTGTCGATGGTCTGAAGAGTTATATCGGCCTTGACCCATCTCGAACAGCCGTCGAATTCATCGCCAGCGCGTCCAAGGCCGTGCCGGCTCTTACCGACAAGGTCCATGTGCACCAGGCCGCTGCAGATGATATCAACCGATTGAGAATGCCAACGTCACCCGAGATGATGGTTATAAACTCGGTTGCACAGTACTTTCCCAGCCAAGAGTATCTTTTCAAGGTAATCAAGGATGCCCTTTCTCTAGGAAGCATCAAGACTATCTTCATTGGCGATGTACGATCTTATGCCCTCTACCAACAGTTCTGTGCGACGAAAGCACTCTACATGGTTGGCCAGACCCCAAGCAAGGAAGAGATTCGCCAAAAGATGATGGAGATTGAAGAAGCCGAGTTGGAGCTCCTCGTCGATCCTGCATTCTTCACAGCTCTGGCAACGTCTCTACCTAATCTGGTCCAGCATGTTGAGATCATCCCGAAACGGATGGCGGCTACCAACGAGCTAAGCTGTTACCGATACGCCGCCGTGATCCATGCCAGACAAAGCAACTCGGACGGATTGGAAGTTCACCATGTAAATCATGACGACTGGACTGACTTTGATGCATGCCACTTCACTCGGCATTCATTGTTGGAGCACTTGCAGCAGCGGTCTAGCCGTTCATGTGTTGTCGCTGTATCCAATATCCCATCCACGAAGACCATTTTTGAGAGACACATCGTGGACTCCCTGAGAAGCAATGCCGACGACAAGGTTGACGACCAGGCCTGGCTTTCGTCTCTGCGAAGTGAAGCCCAGGCTCATTCTGCACTATCTGCAAAGGATCTCGTGGACATTTCTCGCGAGGCCGGCTACAGAGTCGAAATCAGCTGGGCTCGACAACATTCCCAGAGCGGCGGGATGGATGCCGTCTTCCACCGTTTTGATCCGCCTGAGAAGCAAGATCGTGTCATGTTCCGGTTCCCCACAGATCACCTGGACCGCTCGAATCACTCGTTTACTAGTCGACCATTGCAGCAACAGATCCGGCACAAGATCAGAGAGCAGCTGCTTGAGACCGCCAAGGCGCAGCTTCCTTCGTACATGGTTCCTCGAGTAGTCAAGGTTATTGACAAGATCCCGGTGAATAATAACGGCAAAGTGGACCGACGAGCTCTTGCTGCCATGGTTCAGTCAAGGGCAGTATCACAGCCAACGACTATGAGACCACCCGTCTCGGAACCTGAGAGACAGATGCAAGGAATCATTGCCAAGGTTCTAAACATCCCACCGACCTCTATCGGGCTTGACTCCAAGTTTTTCCAGCTCGGAGGTCATTCTTTGGCTGCAATGAAAGTGGTGGCTGAGGCTCGTAAGATCGGTCTTAAGCTTACAGTGGCCGACATCTTCCGTCAACCTACGTTGGAAGGGATGTCTGCTCAAACGTGCAATTCCCTCGGCAGCGTCTCAACCGACATCGTGAGAACCCAACAGTCTGAGACTGTGGACCAGTCGTTTGCCCAGGCTCGACTGTGGTTCCTGGACCAACTCCATCCTAATTTGACATGGTATCTGATGCCATGCATTGTACGACTACAAGGACCCCTTCGGATTGATGCTCTTAACGCTGCACTCCTTGCGTTGGAAGAACGCCACGAGACTCTTCGAACGACCTTTTCGACTCGTGACGGTGTCAATACGCAATCAGTTCGCCCTTTCCAAGCTAAGCAGATACACGTTCGCGATGTGTCGGCAGATCGGCTCATGGAGACACTGAGTGAGGACTGTAAAGCACCCTTCGATTTAATGCATAGCCCGGGCTGGAGGGTTGCAATCTACCGACTTGGCGAATGCGATCACGTTGTATCCGTCATCATGCACCACATCATCTCGGACGGGTGGTCCCTAGATATCCTTCGCCGCGAGCTTGGCCTGTTCTATACAGCTGCGCTCCAGGGTCAAAACCCGCTATCGGTGGTTGATCCGTTACCCATCCAGTATCGCGATTACTCGACCTGGCAGAGGCAGCAAGACCAGGTTGACGAGCAGCAGCGGCAGCTCAGCTACTGGATCGAGAATCTGAAAACAAGCCAGCCAGCGGAGATACCCTACGACAAGCCTCGACCTACAACGTTATCCGGCAAGGCTGACGTACAGGAACTTCGGATCGAAGGCAGCCTTTATCAGAAGCTGAAGCGCTGCTGCGATACCTACGACGTAACACCCTTTGTCGCCCTTTTGTCTGCCTTTAGAGCTACTCATTACCGCCTGACTGGCGTGGATGATGCTACGATCGGTACACCAAACGCAAACCGCGATCGTTGGGAAGTCAAGGATCTAATCGGCTTCTTCGTCAATATGCAATGCATACGGATTAAGATTGAAAAGGACGAATCTTTCGAAGACGTCCTTCAGCAAGCCAAACAGGCGACTATTGACTCTTTCGCAAACCAAGATGTCCAATTCGAGAGCATCGTTTCCAAGCTCCAGAGGGACAGGGATATATCTCGGAACCCCCTCGCCCAAGTCATGTTCGCGGTTCACTCCCAGCTCGACTTGGGCCAGTTTACCTTTGAAGGTCTCAAGTCGGAGCCAGTCGCGCTGCCAACCACCTCACGCTTCGACTTGGAGTTCCACTTCTATCAGGAACGGAACGCGTTGCGTGGCTTGGTAATGTTTTCGACTGATCTGTATAGCTCGGCGACTATCGACAATATGCTCTCTGTTTTCCACAGCCTCTTGGACCACGTTCTGGACGAACCCAAGACGCCAATCACATCCTTGTCGTTAATGACGAGTACCGGCTACTCCGCCTTGGAGAAGATGGGTCTGGTTGACATTAGACGAACAGACTATCCTCGAGACCATAGCGTGGCAGACGTCTTCAGAAAACGGGCTGCCACTCAGCCCAATGCCTTGGCTGTGAAGGACCTATCGACTCAGCTCACATACAAGGAGTTGGATCAAGCGTCAGATAGGATTGCCAAGTGGTTGGCGGCCAAGTCATTTGCACCGGAAACGCTTGTAAGCGTACTCGCGCATCGTTCGTGCCAGACTATCGCTACTTTCCTGGGCATCCTCAAAGCCAATCTGGCATATTTGCCGTTGGATGTGAAAATGCCAGTGGCCCGAACGGAGACTATCTTGTCTTCATTGGAGGGCCCTAGACTTGTCCTGGTGGGACAAGATGTGAAGCCACCAAGCCTCCAGATGGAGAGGGTTGAGGTTGTTCCCATTGAACAAGCACTCGGTGATACGACTGTGCAAGCAACAGGCCTTGAGGAGCTCAAGATGACTCGACAACCAGCTGCCACGAGCCTCGCATATGTCATGTTCACGTCTGGCTCAACTGGCCGTCCAAAGGGCGTTATGGTAGAGCATCGCAGTATCCTTCGCTTGGCGACACAGAATACGGCAACACGACATCTTTCTCCAAAGATTACAATGGCCCACATTTCAAACATTGCGTTTGACGCTGCGACTTGGGAAATATACAGCACCCTTTTGAACGGCGGACTACTAGTTTGTATCGATACCGATACAGTTCTGGATCATCGTCATTTCGGCGTTGCCCTTGCCAAAGACAAGGTGCAGAGGGCATTCCTCACGACGGCTTTGTTCAAACGATATGTTCACGAGTTCCCCGGCGCGCTCGACCAGCTGGATGCAATCTGGGTTGGAGGCGAGCGGCTCGACCCAAGAGACCTGGCAGCTTCAAAGCAGGCCCTAAAGTCTCAGCTCGTCCATGTATATGGACCTACTGAGAATACTGGCTTTAGTACGCTATATCCCATACCAGAGGGAGCGCTCTACGCGAAAGAAGTGCCTATTGGTCGAGCTCTGGACAACTCGGGGGCTTATGTTGTTGATTCGAACATGACCCTAACCCCTATTGGAGTTGTGGGTGAACTCGTTGTCACTGGCGATGGTCTAGCCCGAGGCTACACAGATTCCAAGCTGGATATCGGCCGATTTGCCTCTATCAAAGTCAACAACCAGCAAGTTCGAGCGTATAGGACTGGCGACTACGTCCGTTACCGGCCTACAGATGGTCAGCTAGAATTCCTAGGCCGAATGGACGGCCAGATCAAAATCCGCGGCCATAGAATCGAGCTAGGGGAGATTGAGCACGCACTTCTCAGCCACCCTTCAGTCAGTAGCGCAGCTACTGTATTGCAACAGGAAGAAGAGCAAGGTGCTCATCTCGCCACCTTTGTCACCATCCACGAGGATCGAATCAAAAACACACAAGGACTGGCCCAATCCGGCGATAGCGAGTCGCAGCAAGTCCAGGCATGGGAGGATCTCTTTGATGGCGACACGTACATTACCATTGACAAGGTCGAAGACCAGCAAGTTGGAAGAGACTTTACTGGCTGGACCTCAATGTACGATGGTGCCAATATCGACATTGGCGAGATGAATGAGTGGTTGGATGATACTATTACCACAATGCTCAACGGCGGCACGGCAGGTCACGTACTCGAGCTAGGATCAGGCAGCGGCATGATCCTTTTCAACATCGTCGACGGCTTACGAAGCTACGTGGGCCTGGATCCGGCAAGAAAAGCCGTCGAGTTCATTACGAAGAACGCCAAGTCTATACCTGAATTGGCAGACAAGGTTCACATGTACAAGGGAACCGCTACGGACGTTGGCCGTCTAGGCAAGGATCTCTCCTCCAAGCCTGATCTCGTGGTTCTAAACTCGGTGGTGCAATACTTCCCGAGCCAAGAGTACCTGTTCAACGTCATCCGAGATGCCTTCGAGGTAGCTGGCGCAAAGACCTTCTTCCTCGGCGATATTCGGTCTTTTGCGACATACAAGCAGTTTGGCGTGACAAAGGTATTGCATCTGCTCGGCGACAGTGCATCCAAAGAAGAGGTTCGTCAACGACTAGACGAATTGGAGCAAAATGAGCTGGAGTTGCTTGTTGACCCCAGTTTCTTTACGGCGCTGCCAAGTCAGCTTCCTCATATAATTGAGCATGTTGAGATATTGCCAAAGAAAATGAAGGCAATCAACGAACTTAGCTGCTACCGCTATGGAGTTGTTATTCATGCCAAGGGAGGCGACATTGGGCCTCAACAAGTCCGCCACATCCTCCAAAATGAATGGCTTGACTTTAACAAGCAGAAGATGAATCGCGCTGCCCTTTTGCAGTTGCTCCAAGGATCCAAGGGGGCAAAAGCGGTTGCTGTCGGAAATATTCCGCATAGCAAAACGATCCTTGAGAGACATGTCGTCGATTCTCTGGATAGTCCGCTCGACGATGACCGGGCTTGGATCTCATCTCTGCGCAACAGAGTAGGCAAAGACTGCCGTTCGCTGTCTGCGGTCGACTTGGTGGAGCTGGCTGAGGAAGCAGGCTTCCAGGTTGAACTCAGTTTGGCTCGACAATTCTCTCAGCATGGTGGATTAGACGCCATATTCCATCATCATCAACCGAGTCAGGGGCAAAGCCGAGTCATGTTTTCTTTCCCGACTGACCATGAAGGTCGGCCAGCTGATTCGCTTAGCACCCGCCCCTGGCTACAGCAGGAGAAACAGAAAGTGAGGGAGCAGCTTCACGAGAGACTTCAGCTCCAGCTTCCTTCATACATGATACCTCGGGTCATTACTGTGCTGGATAAGATGCCCTTCAACGACAATGGCAAGATTGATCGTCGACTCCTAGCTACAAAGGTCAAAAGGCGAACACTGGCACCACTAGAGGAAGCCCGCCAGCCGACCACGGAAGCTCAACGACAGATGCAAGCAATCTGGGCCGAGGTTCTTCACCTGAACCCTGCCACTATAGGCGTCGATGCTACATTCTTCCAGCTGGGAGGAGATTCACTTGCAGCAATGAAGGTTGTCAACGAAGCCCGCAAGGCTGGCCTCCAGCTAGCCGTTGCGGATCTCTTCAGACACCCCAAGCTACAAGATATCGCGAGCCAGCTGAACAATCCTGCCGTCCACGGATCCGGTACCATGATTCCGAAAATCCATGGAGACGGGCCTGTGAATCAGTCATTCTCTCAACAGCGCTTGTGGTTCCTTGACCAGTTGTACCCTGGGATGAGCTGGTATCTGATGCCTTTTGCGGTGCGGATACGTGGGCCGCTTCACCTTGACGCACTCAAGTCCGCGTTGCACGCCATAGAGTATCGTCATGGTACTCTCCGGACGACCTTTGGATCCCAAGACGGGATTAATGTCCAACAGGTTCATCCCTTTGTGCCAAAGGAGCTGACAGTCATCAACGTGGAGGAACACAATGAGATAAACGGACTCGAGCACGAGTTGCACCGAGACCACAACACTCCGTTCGATCTACGAACTGAACCAGGCTGGCGAGTGAGGCTGTATAAGATTGGCAAAGACAGCCACGTTTTGTCAATTGTGATGCATCACATCATTTCCGACGGCTGGTCTGTTGATGTGCTCCGAAGAGAATTGGCAACGTTTTACGATGCAGCCCTCCAGGCCCGAGATCCTCTTTCGTGTCTGGACCCTTTGCCCATTCAGTATCGCGACTTTTCTGCATGGCAGACGCACGAAGATCAGGCCATGGAGTACGAACGGCAACTAAACTACTGGACTTCGCAGCTACAGTCTAGTCGACCAGCAGAGCTGCCTTGCGACATGGTCCGACCAGACACTCTATCTGGGCGCGCCAGTGTGTACGAATTCAAGATTGAAGGTCATCTTTATAACAAGATGCGGACCTTTTGCAAGGAAGCCAACATCACCCCTTTTATCCTACTTCTTGGCGTTTTCGGTGCTACGCACCATCGCCTGACGGGCATCAACGATGCAGTTGTTGGGTCGCCCAATGCCAACCGAACGCAGTGGCAGCTTAGGGATATGATTGGATTCTTTGTCAATCTACAATGCTTACGGGTCAAGGTCGATGATGAATCTCTAGAGGACTTATGTCGGCAAGTCCAAGCTACGACGACTGATTCCTTTGTAAACCAGGATATACCATTCGAAAGGCTTGTCTCGGCCCTAAAGCAAGGCAGAGATCTCTCTCGCCACCCTCTGGTGCAGATTGCATTCGCCGTTCATTCACAGCAAGACTTGACCAAATTCACTCTCACGGGCACAGAGGCAGAGCTTATGGGGTCGTCGGTCACGTCGAGATTCGACCTCGAGCTTCACTTTTACCAAGAAGCGGACTCACTCAAGGGCATGGTTTTCTTTTCAACGGACCTCTACAAGAAGGAAACCATCCATGCCCTCACTACGGTCTTCCAAAGACTGCTTGAGAAGGGTCTGGATACGCCGACAGCGCCGCTAGCCTCGTTGCCATTGTTCGCTGATGAGGAATACTCGGAACTCGACAAGATGGGCTTGATCCAAATCAACCGCACCGGTTACCCTCGAGACTCCAGCATCGTGGATGTATTCCGACAGCAAGTTGCTTTGCATCCCAACAAGATTGGTGTCAAGGATATTTCTGGCCAGCTAAGCTATTCCGAATTGGATCGGCTATCTGATATGACTGCCAGAACACTCAAACAGCATTCATTCCCACCCGAGACGATTATCGGAGTCTTCTCACGACGCTCTTGTCAGGCTATTGCTGCTTTCCTGGGTATCCTCAAAGCTGGATTAGCTTACCTACCATTGGATGTCACGTTGCCTGCGAGTCGACTCAACACCATCCTCTCGTCGATGAAGGGCCGTACCTTGATTCTACTTGGCTCAGACGTACAGCCTCCAGTTTTGAATCTGCAAAACGTCATTGTCGACTTTGTTCCAATTGCCGAAACTTACAAAAGCCATGCTCGACCTGATGTAGCAAAAGCCAAGTCTGCTGCAGTCGCTCCCACAGCCAACAGCCTTGCCTATGTCATGTTTACATCTGGTTCGACGGGCAAGCCCAAGGGAGTCATGGTTGAACATCGCAACGTTGTTAGGCTTGCAACAAACAACAGCGTTGTGCAACGACTACCAGCCGCCGTTACTATGGCACACGTGTCGAATATCGGCTTTGACGCGTCCGTTTGGGAGATCTATACCGCACTCCTGAATGGCGGTACAATCATTTGCATCGACGCCGCAACAGTATTAGATCATGCTGCAATGGCTGGTGTATTCCAGCAGCAGAAGATCCAGGCTGCCCTCTTTACCCCCGCGTTACTCAAGGAGTATACGCAGGCATGCCCGGATCTTTTTGCTTCTTTGGAGACTCTTTGCGTAGGAGGAGACAGACTGGATCCTCAAGATCTGACTGCGACACAAAAAGTGATGAAGGGCTCCATCATCAATGCATACGGACCGACAGAAAATGGCTGTATAAGCACCATATACTGTGTGCCCCAAGGGCAAGAGTATGCTAGCCAGGTTCCAATTGGACGAGCCTTGGAGAATTCGGGGGCTTATATCACGGACCCCCAATTACGTCTTGTCCCCGTCGGCGTTGTCGGAGAGATTGTCGTCACCGGCGATGGTCTTGCACGAGGATATACGGACGCTCAGAGAGATATTGACCGATTCGTCTCGGTGGATATAGGTGACGAGCAATTCAAGGCGTATCGAACAGGCGATTTTGCCCGTTATCGACCTTCTGATGGCCAGATTGAGTTCCTCGGTCGGATCGACAACCAAGTCAAGATTCGAGGCCACCGAGTCGAACTCGGAGAGGTCGAGCATGCACTCCGCCAGCATGGTGGGGTAGAGGATGCCTTTGTTGTAACACAGCAACAAGAGGGCCAGGCGATGCAGCTCGCTGGCTTCGTCACTCTCAAAGAGCTCGAATCCCAAAGGCAATCAGTGTCGGTCGATGGACCAGCTGCTTCAAACGAAGTAGAACATATCAAGGTCTGGCAAAGCTACTTTGATCGGGATACATACAACCCCGTCGAGGACATCAAGCCCGCCACTATTGGCCGCGACTTTGTTGGCTGGACTTCCATGTACACTGGAGAGGATATCGACAAGACCGAAATGAACGAGTGGCTGGACGATACGATTGCAACCATTCGAAAGACGGCAAGCAACAAGCAACTTGGTCACGTCCTGGAGATTGGATCTGGGACCGGCATGATTCTCTTCAACTTGATTGAGAATTTCCGCAGTTATGCTGGCCTTGATCCATCCAACACGGCCGTTGACTTTATCACCAAGTCTATCGCTTCGATTCCCGAGCTGTTCGACAAGGTCCGGATGTACAAGGGCACCGGTACCGATACTGGCAAACTAGACGGAGCGGAGTTGTCCGACTTTGTCATAATCAACTCGGTCGCTCAGTACTTCCCCAGTCAGGAATATCTCTTCAAGGTAGTTGAAGCTGCTGCCCGCCTCAGCCAGACCAAGACCATCTTTATTGGAGATGTACGATCCTACGCCCTATACCGCCAGTTTAGCGTTTCCAAAGCGTTACATTCGATCGGAAACTATGCTACTAAGCAATACCTCAAGGAGAGGCTGGACAGTATGGAGGAGTCGGAAATGGAACTGCTCGTCGATCCGGCATTCTTTACAGCGCTCCCGACTCAGCTACCGGACTGTGTTGAGCACGTGGAAATTATTCCGAAGCGAATGAAGGCTACCAACGAACTTAGCAGTTACCGGTACGCTGCCGTCATTCACCTAAGACATGAGTCGAGTCAGCAGCAGATACGCGACATTGAGCAAAGAGAATGGCTCGACTTTACGGAACAGAAGCTGGATCGGCAGTCACTTTTGCAACGCCTGTTGCGATCCAAGGACTCATCTACTATCGCCATCAGCAACATTCCGCACAGCAAAACCATCTCTGAAAGGCATATAATCGCATCACTTGACGAAACAGAAGAGGACAAGGTCGACCTCAGGGAGTGGATCTCGAATACCCGCCGCAAGGCTCAACAATGTTCTTCACTCTCCACAACTGATCTGGTAGAGCTTGCCCAAGAGGCGGACTATCAAGTTGAGATTAGCTGGAGTCGGCAGTACTCGCAAAAGGGAGGGCTGGACGCCATCTTCCACCGGTATCAGGCTCCTCAGGGACAGAGCAGAGTTCTATTCCGATTCCCTACTGACCATCAAGCGCCGACTCGCTTGCTTGCTAGCCGGCCTCTGCTGCAACAGCGCAAGCAGACAATACGAGAGGAGCTACATGAGATGATCCAGAGCCAGCTACCTTCTTATATGGTTCCTCAAGGCATCACCGTCTTGGACAAGCTACCGGTCAACGACAATGGAAAGGTCGATCGTCGAGCACTCAGCAACATGGTTCAAAAACGGGTATCGGCCCAAGTATCCCAGCAACCACCGACAACAGAGGTAGAACGAAAACTGCAGAAGATCTGGGGACAGGTGCTCGAAGTCGGAGCTGAAAGTATTGGGCTGGATGATAGTTTCTTCCAGCTCGGAGGCCACTCGATCACCGCAATGAAGATTGTCAGCGAAGCTCGCAAGGTCGGCATTGAGCTGGCGGTCGCAGACATCTTCAGACAAGACACCCTTGGCGGACTATCCAACCGAGTCGCATCTTGCACAGCGCCTCCTGACGCAGAACTCGATCACATTGTCCTTGTTGATCCCGCGACTCGCTCAGAACTTGTCAAGGAGATTGGCTGTCAATTTGGCGTTGACTCGGGGACAGTCGAAGACATCTTGCCCACCACGAGCATGCAAGACAAGTACATTGTCGATGGGATAACTCACCAACAAATCTGCAACTACTTCTACCTTGACTTTGGTACGAGCATGGATCTCTTGCGCCTCCAGGAAAGCTGCACCTTGACGCTGGCCAAATTCCCCATCTTACGCACTTGTTTCCTACACGTCAAGGGTCGGTTCTGGCAAGTCATTCTCCAGAAACTCGATCAATCTCTACGCACAATCGAGGTGGACAAGGATTTGGACGACTATTCTCGAGACTTTTGCCTCAAGGATGTACAGCAGCTTCAACCAACACAAGCGCCAACTGGCCTTGTGCTTTTGAAGCATAGCTCCCAAGGTACTCGACTGATTGTTCGCATATCACATGCGCAGTATGATGGCATCTCTCTTCCCATTATCCTCCAGTCACTTGTGGACGGCTATCACGGAATCACACCTTCCTCTGGTCCAAGCTTTTCGAGATTCTTATCCTACGCCTCGCACAAGCGCAATGCATCAATCGCCTATTGGAAGGAATTGTTGCAAGGATCGTCTCTTACCACTATACAGTCACGACTGCTTTCCCAAGCAGATACTCGGGACTTCAAGCCAAGTCCAATCCATGCTCAGGCAGAGATAAACTTTCCGTCTCTTCCCAGGAAGATTACTCCAGCAACTCTCGTTAGTACAGCTTGGGCCATCTTGCTATCCCAGATCGCTGGCGAGAGCGATGTCGTATATGGACATCTGGTTGCTGGCCGCAATGCCGCTATGCAGAGCGTGGATGCGATAGTTGGACCATGTCAGAACATCATTCCTGTTCGGGTCAAGCTCAGTCCAACGCAAAGTGTCACGGATTTGTTCCTTTCTGTTCAAGAGCAGTTTTTGGCGCTCGGTGAAGCCGATTCCCTTGGTTTCAAGGATATCATGGAGTCATGCACCAACTGGCCAACTGGTTCCACGTTTGACACATATATCCAGCATCAGAATGTGGACGAACACCCGGAAATCCAGTCTTCTGGTGTTCAAGCTCGGATGGAGTTCCTCGCCAATCCAAACTACATTCCGCCAGTCGTCCACCTAACCTCATATCCACAAGGCGACCGCCTGCGGTTTTTGCTCTCCGCCAACACGCACATTGCCACGGCGGAAAGGATAGACATGCTACTTGCCAGCCTTTGCACCATCATTGAAAAGCTGTGTTCTAGCGTGGAAGCACCGTTGAAATCAAGCATGAAGAGTATTGAGTGGAGGAACTAGTTCTGTATTTCCTTGAGTAAAATTGTGTGCGGAGGAAGAGGGACTTTTCGTTTTGCTGTCGATTGGACTCAAACGCAGCATGCTTGTACGTTTCTAACTGAAATCTTTCATTTATTTACATTCTATTTCACCTATCTTAATCCTACTCGTATTTAATCTATAGTTCAACATTATTTACATCTATATATATCCTGTATAGGCAGCCTTGCTATGATTGAATTCGGATATAGCCTTATAATATATATAGGTACGGTTGACTATATCTATATCTAGGCTAAAAGTAAAATCGTAGTTAATTTTTTTACTATATCCCCCCCCCCTCCGTATAGATAGTAAGGAATATCAAATTTACGGGGTAATAAAGATAAGTCGTACTATTCGTACGATAACGTATATATATAGCGAGTGCAATAGACAAGCGAGTGCAATATTAGGAATTTCACCTTA
>QUZG01000006.1:84385-275141 GCA_003693545.1 Pseudonectria buxi | reverse complement strand
GTAAGAAATATTCTAGCCGTATAATGAGTCTTTAATATATTAGGTAGTTATAAATTAATTAATTAAATCGAGATAATATAGGTTAAGGGATTTTTAAGATACGCGCTTATCTAAGATACTCGCTATATATATATTACGCGTATACGTATCTATAGATCTAAAGAGGATAGCCGCGCCTACGTAAATAGTACTAATATTTAGCTATACCCTCCCTACCTAGGCCTAATCTATTACTAAGTAGCTTAAGCTTACTAGTAATATTAGCCTAGATAACTTCGCTAATTATAAGTAGCTACCTTGCCTATACTATAACTAAATAGAGTTTATAAATACTTCTTATTAATACCTTACTATAGCTACCTAAGGGCTAGTCTATTATAAATATAATAAATATAGGATACTTTTAATAATCTATTAAACAGGGACTATTAATAAGCTAGCTTAAGAGATTAATAAGTATATCGATAAATATCTAGAGAAGATTAAGGACCTAATAGGCTAGTAGTATTAATATATAGATACTTATTCTACGTTATCGAAAATAATATTTAATATCTTAAGTATCCCTTCGGAATCTACTAATACCGAGAGACTCTTTAGTACGGTAAAGCTTATAATATCTTATTAAAGGTATAGCCTAAAGGATATAACAATAGAGATAGTATAATATCTTAAGGATTAGTAGAAGTAAGAGGGTATAGAGATAAGTACCTCTACTAACTAAGAAAATATACGTTATACTATATACCTTAACTCTATTAATTTTAACTTAATTCTAGACCCGTGAAAGTAGGTCAACTTAAGCTACGGGGGGGTTAACTTAACTTTATAATTATCACGAGTTGAGTTGAGTTATGTGGAGCGTTACTGGCACCCCGCCATCCCGCCTCTAGGTAGAGAGAGGCTTTGGGCCTTTCCAGCGGGCAGCTCAGCTGAAAGAAGGCCGCTAGCCCGCCCAAACGTAAACGTACGAGACCCTGTGATGTGATAACTTAGATAACCCGGCGACAAGTGATAACACGGGGCGTCCACTTGCGTCCTCCATCTTCATCTTCACCTTTGACCTTCATCCTCCATCTTCCATCGATACTCGCCCTTTCGCCTCGACACTTGACATTCATCGCCGCTGGCTCCGTCTGCGACGTCCCGGCCTCTCGCTATCCTCGGCGCCATTGACTGGAAGCCCAGCCCAATTCCTTGCTTCACTTCGCTTCACTTGACTTGACTTCACTCGACTTGACTTGTCCCCAGCTTTGCGACTACCTACAACTACAACATCACCAGCCTCGTCTACCATCATGTCACATCCCACCTTTATCAACCTCCCGCCCCCCGGGTCAAATCCAGATACACCCTCTGAGATGCCGTGCGTCGACTATTCTCTTCTCCTCTCGTACTGACGCCGACCATGCTCACCCGTGTCTAGTGGCACGCCCACCAGCACCACCACTTCTTTGTCCGCCCTCTCCACCACGGCCATCAAGGACGGCCATCGAGGCCACTTCCCCTCTGGAGGTGCCGGGCCTCTCAGCCGTGGCCACCAGCACAATGCTTCAACCACGAGCCTCGAAGCCGAACGCGCCGACCGCATCTCCCGCCTCGCCGGCCTCGAGCGCGTCTCCACCCTCCGCGCGCCTCCCCATACTCCCGCCGGTGCTGGTGCCGGCGCCGGTGCCTCCTCCGTCTCGCCCCAGACTACTCCGACCTCTACCGGCTTCCCCCAGCACCACCTGACGCCCGCCTACTTTGACAGCAATGGCCAGCCCATGGCCGTGACCAAGATGAGCACCGTCGGCACCGCCAGCGCCACCGAGAGCCACGTCGGCGACGGCGACCAAGATGACGACGAGCGCACTACGGCCGCCTACCACGACGAGGACATGCTCAGCACCGACACAAACTACCGCGGCGCCGAGTCTGTCGCCAGCATGGGCGCCTACCCGGATGCCATGGACGAGGACGACGGCATGGGCTCGCGCTCCGTCGGCGCCTACGAGGACCGCATGAGCGACGACGGCTCCGCCTCCCTCGTCGGCTTCGGCGAGGGCGCCGGCAGCACCGTCTCCGGCCCCATCTACAATCGCCGGCCCATTCCCGGCGGCCAGTCGGCCTGGGCCGGCCTCGAGCGCACAAACTCGGGCCTTAGCGACGCCCGCCGCGACCGCGAGCGCGACACGCCAATGGCCAACGACATGCCCTCGAGCGCTTCGGCGATGCAGGAACGGCGCGAGGCCCGCATGGTTGACGGCGTCGCAGCCGATCAATCGTACGAGTATGACTCGTACGTTGACACGACGTTCCGCGGGCCCGTACCCGCACCTCCGCCGCAACAGTACCTCAACCGCCCGCAACAACAACAGCAGCAGCAGCCGGCGTCGCCCGTGGCGGGTCAGGAAGCCGCCGAGCGCATCGTCCAGCGACTCGACAGCGGAGAGGTGCGCGCGGGCTCGTCGGGCCTCGTCGGCCCAGGCACGGGCGGCGAGCCGTTGGGCCGGTTCTACTTTGAGGGCGAGCGGCGCGACGACTGAGACGACTTGGTGTCGCAAGTCGAGGAGATGCAAAGGGGGGGAAAAGACAGTGACGGCGCTAGATGTTCATGACAACACCTTGTTCAACTTTTCCCCCCTCGGTGATTTGGTGTTACATGTTTGTCGACTTTGACGAGCGACCGAGGTCTCTTGATGATTAGTGGCAAGGACGGAACTAGGCAGGGCGACATCTGTAGGTTTTTTTGGCGGCCATTTGCAGGGTTCCAGGTTGACTGAGCCTCCTTTACCTTGGAAATATCCATGACCGCGCCTGCAGCATTATACGCTGCCGTTGAAATGTGGACGTCTGAATCCAGGCGGCCCTTGAGGCTCTTGTAGAACAAAACAGCGTCAGGCTTGGAAAAAGCCCCAGACATACTTGGCCTTTGCTCCTAGCGCAACCGTCATCTCTCTCTCCCTCTCTCTCGGCTGCCTTGCGCTTCCTTCTTATCTTCCTTTGCCGTGCTGCTTCACCGCAAGTCGCTGGCGGAGCCTCGTCCATCCTGCGCTGCGGGTCCGGCCCGATTGCGCCCGCGTGCTCGTGTTGCAGGTACCTCCAAGTAGAACTACACTTGGGATGGGGGATCACGATGGTAGATTGAGACGGCAAGAGTTGTTCCCGGGCTGATGCTGCACGACATTGGATCTAGACGTGGGAAACGGGGCTCGTATACGGGTAACGGGGCTGAAAGAATATGGAGAACGACAAGGAGCGAGACAAAAGTCCCCGCCCATGCGTAGTGATCATCATTGCGGAAGAAAGAGAAAAAAAAAAACTAATGCTGAACCATGACGCGCTTCGTGGCTGTGCCCTGCCATCATGAACATACTCAAGAGATAGCCGAACCCAACCGGGGACATTATACGACTCCCATGAAACCATGAAACCCCCAAAGTCCATCTTCGTGGGGGCCTCCGACGGTCCCGTGACCCCGGACATCTATAATCCTTCTCACAAGGAGAGCCTCTCTAGTGATGATGAAACAAGTAACGGAAAGCCGCCCAGAAAAGCAGAAGAAAGAAACAACGCCTCCCGGGGGTCCCTTTCGAGGAAACGGGTGACCACACAACGGGAATGAAAACGCAACAAAACAGGAAAACAGAAATCAAATCATGCCGCCCAATCCTCACCGCCCGTTGTCGTAACAAAAGACGTATACGAGATCAACCTTGTCGTCAGGGCGGGTTTATCCGTTGCAGGTCGAGGACGTAGGCTGCCTCTCAAGCAACCGATGAGAAGGAGCAGGGGAAAACTGCACCGTCGACCTTCCGCCGTGCTAGCCAGACAAGGTATTAAAACTGCCCGCTGTGAGGTCCTTGTGTCGATAGAACCTGTTTATTTGCGTGCGCGTGCGTGGATGCTTGCTTGTATGCCATGCTTTCCCGCCCTATGTATTCGGATATGTGTGTAGCCGCCTGTGCTTGCGACTGAGTATACTCATGATTCCCCTGAATCAGTATTGATGGCGCACGGAAAAAGAAAAACAGATTGGTATACCATCTCGGCAAAGACGTCAAGACCGAACCATGATAATGCTGTAAATCCCAAAAAGAACAAGATGAGTTGGCCGACGAGCAGCGTATGAACCCGTGGCTACGCTGAAAATTCCGGCCATCGATGCAGTCCAATGTCCTAGATGCAGCGGCGTAGAAACAAAATGCAGTAAAATGCTTCGAGGAACGGTCTAAGTGCAAGGGAAATCGAGCCCCATCCTTCGAGCGACACCCTGCCAGTCCCAGACAGAGACCCAGTCACCCTGCTCCATGGCGGCCCATACCTCTTCGAGCAGCTCGGCAACACGGTCACAGTTTCGTAGGCCAGTGTAACCGCGGACTGCCTTGATTGCGACCTGGATGCGTTGGCGCTGAGCGTCGTCGAAGCATGCCGTGCCAATGATTAAGCAAGGAATGAGCAGCAGAGTCTGCGCCGGGTCCGAGGGCTTAAACGACTCAAGGATACTGAGAGACTCCTCGACTGCGAGCGTGATGCGACGGTCGTGGTATGCGGGGCGGCGGCTTGGGGGTGGGGAGGAAGGTCGTGGTGCCGAAGACTGTGTCTCCATCTCGTGCATCGAGTGTGTCCGTGAAGGCATCCGCGATGACGGGCGGCTGTTTGGCGTTCGCAGACCAGCGACATTATATAGAGAAGTCACCGGTGCCCCCATCATGGTCGTCTTGGTTGTCGAGACTGTGGCAATCATGGATGCTCGACGAAGTGGCGGAGGCGGTGCGGTCGCCGGAGTCGTTACGGGCAAGGTGCTAAAGGTCGAACGACGGATCGACGAGACCGAGGGCGGATAAATGGTTCGGAAGAGGTACACCCACATCATCTGCTGATACAGCAGGCCGACACGGTCACGGCTGTCACCCTGAGGCCAATTAGGAGTCCACTCTCGGATGGCCGCGTCAATCTCTGCAGCGCGGTACAGACTAGTGTAGTCGACTACAGGATCGATGTTGGCGGCTATGTTGGCACGGATTGTGTTTCGGATGCTGGTAATTTGTGAGAGATACTGGAAGAGGCCGTCGGCAACACCAAGGAGACGTGGAGGGTCGATGGTCTCAGCCTCCCACTCTTCCGAGGACAGACGGTTAGTCTTGGTCTCGGGGTACCAGAACAAGTCGTCGGCAAAGATGTGGTATTGGAAGAACTCGGTGATGAAGGTGTGGAAAGCCGAGTCCTCGGGTGGTGAGTGCTGGATCAAGGCCTGGTAGGCCTGAAGATGCACACGATGTTCGCCACGGGGGTTCCCCTCGGCACGGGTCTGCAACAGCAGGCAGAGCATCTGACCATATCGGGCAGAGAGAATGGTGTTGTACTCGGGGTCATCCTTATCCATAGGCCGGCCCATGTCCTCGTACATCCGCTTCATCGACTCATCGTGGTGATAGTCGGCGCGCTGTTGTAACAACTCTCGGCTAGTCCTTGGGTTTTCAGACAGTAACTTGGCGCCATAAGGCGTGTCAAAGTCAATGTGCTTGCTGCTGACGGCAAGGATGGAGTGCATCAGCCCCTGGTGCTTATTGGCCAGGTGTAGGATGATATCCTTGAAGGCGTTCTTAGCCTCGCCCTCGACCGTCAGAACGTTGCTAAGGTGAGTAATGTAGTGCTTCCAGAAGACCTTGTCCTCGGTCGTCTCGACGCCGTGAAATATGGGCTGCATCGTAATAACGGGAAGGCTGTCTCGCCTTACTCGTTCTGTTTTTGCAGTTAGAACCTCGACTTCAGTGCTTGGCTTTGGATAATGGCATACCCTCTTCGGCTCTTTCTCTGCCACTCTTCCATATTTGCTTCTCATGGTAGCCTTCGCAGACGACGGCATTCTTTTCACAGTTCATACCTAGAAGAGCATTAGACAAGTACACACATGGATGAGAAACAATAAACAAGGTGACATATGTCTGAGGGGATAGTCGAGTCGTACATCGTGGCTTGGCTTCATCGCACTTCTTCTTTCGCTTTCGGCAGGTAATGCACCCCGTCTTTGATCGTCCCTTGGTAACCTTGCTCGTTCCAACAACGGAGGTCAAGGGATGTTTCCGAGGACGTCCTCGGGGTCGCTTCTGCTTTACCCCAGACGTCGGTACCTGCTCGGGAGCGGGGGCTGGTGCGGCCTTGAGGTCGTCGAGTCGGAGGTCGTCTTCCATTGGCTCCAACTTGGGGATAGTGAGGACATCGTCGGATCCTTGCTCCCAGTTGGTATCCATGTCCACGTCGTCACGCTCGGCGTAGCCAGTGCTCCACGAATCGGTACAAGACGACGAGGCTGAGTGAACCATGGTCGGTGCCGACGAGGTATCCAACATCATATCCATGCCGGCGCTGACGGGTGACAACTGTCCGGACTGCAAATGTGTCGTCGATGTAGCAACCATCCAGGCGGTATCTAGGGACGAAGGCGAGGTCGGCATCATGGCATCGCGGATTCCTTCGTCAGAGGACATGCTGTGGCAGTCAGACCACGTCAAGCCGCCATCCTCTGATACCACGGCGGTCATTGGGCGTTCCATGGTTTGTTGGTCGAGGTTGTTGTCGACACAATCTGGTGATACCCCGCGCGGGTCTGAGTCGAGGGGGAAAGTCTCGGTGGAGGAGTTGATGGAGACCGTGCAACCTTTAAACCGGCGGCTGGCGGAAGGTAGGGGTGGGTGGTCTAGTCGATCAGATATAGCGGCGAGTCCCTGGCTGTCATGGGCTCAGGAATCGGCGAAGGAATTGTGGAGAATGGGATGCAAGAAGATGGTGGGTTGTGGTGGGAAGTTGTTAGGCCAGACTAGCCATCCGCACCAGCACACCGGCGGGTGATGAAGGCTGCTTGTGACCGCCTGGGAGAGGCGACAATGGGGGATCCCAAGTCGCAGACAGGATAGATGAAGGTGGAGGGAGTGAGAGCAGCGGAAGAGGGGCTTTCCGGGTGGAGAGGCAGGTCTTATTTGGAGGTCAGGCTAGAGGGCGACAGGACAGGGTGTGTGTGGAGGGAGGGACCCCGAGGCATCCATCACATCACACCAAGCACAGAAGCCTCCGATGTAATAACATAACATGCGTGCTGCCGGAACGACGCCGTCTCTCCACGCATCACGGCCGTCCGTCGCAGCCTGGCTGGGGAAAACCTGACGAGTCGCTTGTCTGGCCAGCGCCCGCCCATGATGCGTTTTTCTCTTCACCGTCGCAGTCACCGACGATGCCCGCGAGGGCCAGTCGTGTCCTGTTGTCCTCTGGCCGGGCCTGCATTCTGCACTGCAGAGATGGAGGATGGGAGATGGAGGGGACTGAGGCTTGGCGCAGGGTTCCACACTACCAAGACTACCCACCCCTCCCTCGTCCTAGCGCAATCCGAACCAAACAGACGTCGTCGAGGTACTTTGGGGTACCCAGAGCAAGTGGGACGCGCGCGGCAGGCCTGTGTCCTCGGAGTAGGGGTGCAGGGATGCCGTGAGGGCTGGCGACGAGGACGAGGAAACGGGCGGAATGCTGTCGGGAGTCGGGACGATCAGCAAGAGCAAAGCTCGCGAAAACGCTCTTGAACCATCCTCTTGTTCGCGACGGTAGCATTCAGAAACGGAGCAGAGGACTTGTGGGGTAGACGGGCGCCGCTGTCGTTCGACCATGTGTTGATCCTTTCCCTCAAGTCGCACGACACCCGTGTCCCATTGCCCTTTGCTGCCCATGGAGAGCCCGCATACAGCACGCCAGTGGGCAGACCCGATGTTTGCTGCTGTATCATGATATCATGAGTGCTTTGAAGAGTCTGATGGGAAAGATGACCCTAGTCGGAAAAATACCGTGGCATCTCACTCGCTGCGCCGTGGTAGCAGGGCAGCTTATGCAAAAGATCCTGCTTGTCAGGGAATATAATGGCACCCTGTCAGCTAGTCAACATTGAGAAGCCCCGAGAGACAACGTTGAGGCCTTGACAAAGTCATTCTCCCGTCATGGTTTCCTTGAAGCATGGGCATAAACACCTTTAGTCGAGGACCGTCTCTCCACATGTCGTCGTCGTCGTCGTCGTCGTCGTCCAACGCAGCTGTTGGTGCGGCTGCGGCGTAGGGCCCGCGATTGACCAGATCGCGCAGCCATTCAAAGCCGGCGTTTTCGTACTGATTTGCCCATTGTGGGATGGATGGTCCCTTTGCCGACAAGATCATCGGCCTGCTCGGAGTCACCTATGGATCGCGGCAGGCTAAGGCCGAAGAGAGGGTGTCGAGGAGCAACTGCAGCAGCTGCTAGGCGCCATGAGGAATGGATTTTCCCGAGTCAAGAGCGTGCGAGCGTCGCTGTCCGGGCTCGCCATCGACGACATCCATCGGCCAGCAGCCAAGGGCTCCGTCTCGGTGGCTCTGGCCATGAACCCATAAGTTCCATGCTGGGCTGAGGGCCGAGCACGTACATGCGATAGTGCTGGAATCGATGGAGACATCTGCTGCTGGGCGTGGAGTGAAGAAGGTTTGGCCCCAGGTGCACAGTGCGCGCCTTCCCGCACGACCAAGTGGCCCTCCCGCCCCGCGCCAGGTGCAGCACTCGGTAGCAGCCGTTAGCAGCCAGAGACAGCCTCGTGGGACCGCAGCACAGTACACATTGGGTTTTGGTACCGTACGGCTCGGGCCTTGCGCCAACATCCAAACCTTCTTGTTGCGGCTCCCAACTTAACCACGACAACAAAGATGTCAAGAACAAAGACGAGCGCTGCAGACGAGTGAGTCTCAGCAACGGCACCTGTACCGGCTGACGACGGCTGAACGGACCTTGGCATGATCTAGACCAGATCACGTAACATGCCGCATCGCTCTACGCAACCAAGAGAGCCAATCAGGCTGGTGCTGGTAACACGGATTGTGACCATCAACGCCAGCTCAAGTCTCAACACTGGGCCGGCCCAGTATTCGACACGGTTGGACGAGGACTAACAGCACTTAGCTTGCGGACTGACCTGTTGCTCTGGATCTTGTGGCTTTCTTTTCAATCACCCCCGGTAATAATGTTCTAAGCAGTCCGTCCTTGCACCTGGTCCCCGTCAAGGCTTCTGCTAGGGTCCATCCCGCTACTGCACTCTTTCGTTTAGCGCACGCAGACAGCAATACATATGCACAGCAGCTTTTATCCGGCTTTGCAACTCCTCGAGGGCCAGGGATCAGGTCATCCAACCTGTCGAGGACACGGTTCTAGGACCTGGCCATTTTTCCGAGCGAGTCGTTTTGTGTTTGTTGGGTGAAGAGCAGGTGGCTCTTGTTGACGAGTTGACAATGGAACAAGATTGTCCATCTTGTAAAGAGACTCGCCCCTCGAGCTCGCAAAGAGCCATGAAGCTAGAACATGGCACGCCCCTCTTGATGAGGTTCTTTGGAGTTGCTTTTTCGGCGCATGCAGACAGCATAATGCCCCGGCCCCTCGCCGTCTCACGGACCTCACAGTGGTCATGGTGGAGCTGCCGAGCAAGACATGGCTTGGTCGGGTCGGTCGATCATCTCGACGCCTACCCGCTTGACATGCTGCGTGCGTTGAATAAGCAGTGTCCACTCCTCCAGAACTTGGGCGCAGTTGTCAGGAATAGCCCAATGAAGCCGTTGATGTTTTTGACTCGTGGGTGTCATCTTGTGTGGCTTCAGGCGGAGGTGCCAATATCGGCTAAAGGCAAGCCCCCCACGTCCAGCCTTGAGCATGTCGGTCTGGCTGACCATACAATGGACATCACGGTGAGCACGGTAGTCGGATAAGGCCTTTTGTGCACTGCCAGTACGATGGGAGGGTAGCGTCTACCCGACGCTTGCTGCAGGGCTCTGGGATAGGCGTCCATGCTTGTGCAGCCACCAGAGGCAGGCTTTCTTTACTTTTCCCCTCCCCAGTGGTGGGGGTCCATCGACCTCGCCAGGATTGCGATCCTTGAGCTTAGTTCGGCATGTGCCATGGCGGATTAGAGCGGATCTGGTGTTGGTTACGGTATCAAAGAGAAGACGGCTAGGTCCAACGCTCCGGCATTTGGACAGGCCTCTGACCTTGACTCAGTACCGGCATTAACACGGATTAGCACTTCGTATAGAGATGTGCAGTGCAGTAGGCTATACGTCCTATGAACTGATATTGTAACCCAGCATGCTCTCCCAACTAGTCTTCATGCTATCCAAACTCCTCATAGTCGTCTAGATACGTTGGCAAGGTGAACAAATATCGAAACCTCTCATAAGCCCAACTCGCCCGGATCTTGCCATTACATGCACCATGTACAATCTCCATGTGCGGTAGAGACACGCATGTACAATGAGGTAGCCCATCTCTGTGCGAGACATGCAGCTAGCGGACGGGCTCACATCACCACATTGCTCGCGAAGCCGGCTTGCCCAAAAGAGTAAACCTACCTTGCCGGCTGAGGCTACTAGACACCCTCCCTCACGACAAGCCACGACGGGTCGTCAGCCAGTAGATGCAACTTGATGGCAATCTGTGCATGAGGGAATGTTGCCACGCAAATAATAAAAAAACAAGCATTCTTTGTACATGATGCTCTCCCGAGGCCCCAATCACGGGGTCAAGGCGTTTCAGGAAGTGGGAAAAGGGCAGTACGATGCAGCGCATCGCACATGTACAGGAGAGCCACGATGCTGGCCAGCCGGCTCCATTGCATCATTTGACAGATGGCCATGGCTCTCGAGAGTGAAGATCCGTGCGCATCAAGGTTGGATGTTGGTGTTGCAGACCCCTCCTTGCAAAATGGGATGCAAATAGCGCGGTGCCGTTTCCTGCTGGTGGCCCCCCCTTTGGAGCCCAGGATGCCTGGATCTCCAATGACTAGGGCGACGGTCTCGAGGTGGTTGGATAGACATGCAACAGACGAGTTAGAACAACGGGTCTTGCCATGATGAGGATGCCGTCCAACGTGATGATCGCGCTCTACAGGGCCCGATACGCGCGTCTTCTCTGCTGGCGAGTGTCGGCCATGTGGCCATGGTCTTGTTTTCCCGAGTCAAGTGGCCCATGGTGCGAAACCACCAAAAGCCAGCAAAGTGGGTGGGTGGGATAGCTAGATTCGAAGCATATCAGCGTTGGCACCAGAGCGACGACGGGCCAAAACAGGCAATCATCGGAATCCGATCTTGGCTGCCTCTGGCGCGCCCTTCACCGCTCGACTGGGCGGCGGTCTAGAAGGAATTGCGGCGCACCCACGGAATCGGGGTTTGAGTTCGACGGCGAGGTGCGGTCCGTCAAATGACTCCCGTCTTTTCCCTAGCCTCGGACGCCCAGCTGGCGGGCGAATGGAAGCTCAGAAAGATGTGTGGGCCAAAAGGTGTAGATATATGAGTCTAGGTTCTAAACACTATATCGTGGCCGACTAATATATATCCTAGAGCGGGTTACCCGAGTACCTTCCGGTTCTTATAATGTACCTCCCTAATTCTAGCTATATTATATCCCCCCCTAAAGATAATCGCCTATAATTAATCCTCTAGTAGTCTACGGCCGTACTAGAATAGTACCTTTCCTAGGCCGGGGTAGAAGGGCCCCTAAGGCCTTAGTAACGCTCGCTTAGTCTATAGTAAAAAGTTAGTAATAATGCCTATATTAGTATCTTCGCGGATTATAGGCTAGTTCTAATTTATTATTCTAGTTTCTCCTTCGCTACTTTCGGTATTCCCGGTATCCTTTAGTTAGTTAACTATTATTAACCCTAAAATAATATTTCTTAGTCGGTAGGCTATACTTAGCTATAAGTTAATAATAGGTAATTTATAGATAGTTCTTATCCGCTTAATGACTATCTAGAGAATTAGCCGGTCCTCCGTAGTCTATAGTTATAAAGCTATTTTTAACGTTTTAATAGTATTAGGGTACGCCTCCCGGACTACCTCTTTTAAGGTCCCTGGCTATACCTCTATAATCTCTAGTCTAGTTATCCCTATACTATTATCTACCCTTATAGCTTATATTACTAGGCTTAGTAGTTCCTCGGGTATCTCTCGTAGGGTCTTAGGTACTAGGTATTAGGCGAAGACTTCCTTTAGTAGGTCGATAAGCTCGTTTATAATCTCCTCTAGGGCTTCGAGTATTATAGAGATCGTAGTAGGTTCGGGGCTACTTAAGAGTATATCTAGATAGTCCTAATTCCCTACCTTTCGGCCGATCTTACCGATTACCTTATATATCTAGCGTTAGTTATTAGTCCTAAGTCGTAGCTCCTCGTTACCCGGGGCCTTATACTATTCCTCTCTCGGGGTTTCTTCCCTAACTAGTTTCGCTCTCTTCTAGGTATCTAGTTCCCTCGGTACCGGTACCTCTATTACCCTCTTTAGTACCCTACGGGCGTCTATATCTATTAGTTCGTCTTCTATTCTATCCTACTTAAAATATAGCTTGCGGGTATTGTATTCTAGCTCGTAGATATAGCCTCGGATTATTACGACCTTTAAGATACCCTTGTTATATCTCTTTAGTCAATTCCGGTATACCTAGCTTATAAAAGATTCCGCCTAGTATAAATCGGTAAATATAGTTAATAGCTTAAAGTCTTAGGCCTTTAGTAGTGCGTCTTCTATTACTTCGATAGGTAGGAATACGGGCCCTAGCTTTTATTACGAACTAGTTAGGGATACTACGAATAGCCTTACTATTAGTATCTAAAACTAGGCCTTAGGGTTAGGTATAAGTCTCGTTACCTCTTCCTAGGTTCGGATCCACCGTATAGCTATACGTATAGGCGCGCTAACTAGCTATATAGTCTTTTTCCGTAGGTAGTAGCTCGGGAGTCCTAAGACGTTAATATCGTTTAATTAGTATAGGGTATATAGTATCTTTATTAGCTTAAGGTAATCCCTAGCGATTAAGGGAAATACTATAGATGTCCCTAGTATTAAGGATAGGAGTAGTAGGAGGCGGGTATTTATAGTATACTAGCTTAAGCGTATCGTAAGGCCTTAGATTAGTATAAGTACCTATTACGTATTAATAAAGGTATTAGAGATTCTATTACTAGTGTTTACTATATAGTCTTCTAGGTAGTTATACTAGGCGAATCGAGATAGATAGATATATCGACTTATCTAGCGGACTTCTATTATCTAAAGCTAGTACGGGAAGTATATTAGGAAGACTTCTATCGGAACGGTCGGTAGTAGGTATACGTAGTAGCTTTTTTCTATTGTAAACGGCTCTAGATCGTTATCTTTTTCTCGAATATCTACGTATATAATTACGGCGGCTAGGGCGGTCGTTATCGGTATTAGGTTAAAGGGGTTTTCGTCGAAGAAGGCTTAGATATAATAGATTAGCTCGGCTAGGATATTTAGTACTCCTAGGGGGGGCTATCGTAATACCTAGTAGGTATCCCCTCCGGCCTTATCGTAGTAGAGTCCTCCTAACGATAGTTATTCTAGCTTTTCTTACGATAGCTTAATACCGATAGGTAGTATTAGTACTATACCTCTTAAGGCTAGTATATACTATCGCTTTATCTCTATAATAAGAGCTCTCTTCTCTATATCCGTTAGGTTACTATAACTAGCTATTATTATCTTAATTTTCTCGGTATTAGTAGGAACGGTATACTTCTCGTACTATATAACCCGTCTTCTGGCTATAGTACTATCTAGTTTAGTCTTTAACTTTATATTAGGTATTAATAGGAAGTAGACGTCTTTTATAGTTATAGCTATAATTCCGACGTATACCTAATAGGGTAATCTTATCTCGGTTAGTATCCTTTAGAAGTAGATTCCTATCCTCTTAGATACCTTAGAGTTCCCTCCGACTACTAGAGCGTTAGTAGGGGTAGTAATAGTATAGTTGTATATCTTAGTCGCCCTAACCTTAACCTAGTAGGCTATTAACGTATATTTAGCTTACTTAGTATTCCCTACTATTATCTATACTATTACGTAGAAGGGGTCTTTTAGGGATCCCGCCTAGCCTTAGGCTTCGCCCTATCCCTAGTCTACTCTAGCGTCTCCTATCGTTACTATAGGTTAGCGGCTTAAGGTATATCTATCCTCTATAGTTAGCTCTCCCGCGTCCTAGGTATATCTATTATCCTAGATTAATTTAGCTTTAGATTTATTAGGGATAGGTTAGGTATTATCTACCTCCTCGGGGTTAAGCTAAGTATTATTTATTTCTTTAGTAATAGGTTAGGTAGTCCCTATCTCGCCTTCGCCTTCTTCGTCTATATCTTCGGCGGGGTTCGCTAGTCTAGCTTTTTTCTTCCTACGGCCGCGGGCTATAGTATCTACTATTCCCGTCGAGTTAGGTTATAAGTTCGGTTATTAATAGGTTTTAGTATAGAATAAGGTACGGTAGTATAAAATAGGGAGTAAGGGTCTTTAGGTAATTAATTATAAATTTCTATTTAGCCCTTTAGCCTCCGGCTTATTAATTTATAGCCTAATACTAGAGTAAGTAAATCGAGTAAATAAGTAAGTAATATCGTCTTATCTTCTATCTCTAGCTACTACTAGTAGTCGGGTAATTAAGGTTATTTCTAGGCTATTCCTTAGTATATCTTCGTAGGAAAAGGAAAAATAATAGATAAAAAGAGGGGAACCTAGTCCCTAAGGGATAGGGTCTCTTCTTTAAGTAGTTATAGGAGGTAGGTAATAATTATAGTAGTACTAGTTATTACTAGTCGGCGTCGGTACTTAGCCTAGCTAGGCCCCTCTCCTAAGCCTCCTTAAAAGTTAGTTAAATAGGATTTTCTCGTCGTATAGTAATCGTAGGTACCCTTACCTTAGCTTAAAGATCTTTAGGTAGTCTTCGTAGAAATTAAGGTCTCCGGCTATAACGTAAGAATCGTCTAGGTTAATAAGCTTATAGGTCTTTCGGCCGGATCTCTATAGGATCTTAAATAGGCCCCTCTACTTAGGCTCTAGTTTTGGAGGCTTTCCCTCCTACGCTACTATTACTAAGTCCCCGGGGGTAAAGATAGTTAGTACCCTTATATTATAGTATACCTAACGGGCGGTAGATACTAATATAGTCTTTTCTAGTATCTTATTCCTTACTCGCTCTCGCCTAGCGACGTATCCTACTAGTCGGTCTAGGGTATACTTATCGGTAATTAGGTCTCCGCGTCTTAAGGCTACCGATAGTATTTTATTTATAGCGGGTTAATACTCGATCGCTAATAGTTCCTTCGGTTAGATCCTATAGAGGATCTCGGATAGGCTATATCCGGAATTTATTAAGCGCCTTACGTTTATAGAGTATAGGATAGCGGGTATCTTCTTATCCTATATCTTCCTATTAAGGTAAGTATAGTTTAGGATCGTCTAGAGGATTCTATTCGTAGTCTCGATTATTCCTACGGATCTATACGACTTTAATAGGGCGGTAATTACCTTAATCCTATAGAGTTTAGCCCTATACTTAAACTCGGACGATATAAATACTAAGCCTAGGTCTATATAGAGTATAGTAAAGGGTATCGAGGTTATCGATAGCTAAAGGTTAATTAGCCTTACTAATTCTATAGCTATAGTCCCCTCGGCTTATAGTACCTAGTAGAACCTTAAGAAGTAGTCTACGATAACTAGTAGGTATTTATATCCTATCTCTAATACTAGGAATAGGCTAATATAGTCGATCCCGACTACCTATATTAGCTCTATAACCGTCGCCGGGGAATCTATACTAAGAGGCTTTCCCGGTACGTAGCGGGTATATCTCTAGTATCCTATAATATAGTTAACTATATCTAAAGCTATTATTAGCTACTAGGTAACTTTAGCTAGTCTCCGCCGCGTAGCCTCCGGTCCGAAGTAGCCTATTTCGTCGTAGGTAAATCTTAGTACCTCTATAACTTAGTCTTTAGATAGGTACTTTCTCTATCTATTAAAGATACTCTTCTAAAGGTCGCTACCCGCGATCTTATACGTTCTCGCTACGCTCGCGATCCGCTATTACTAATACCTATCGAGTAGGTTTACGGTCGTTATAGTCTCTAGGTATAATACGATATCCTAGTACTAGTTATCGTTACGCTAGGGCTCCTCCTATTCTACTATTATCTTTATAGTAAAGACTATAGTAATTACCGGCTCTAATACCTTTAGGGTTATTAGTATTAGTAATAGTTTCTTAAGGAGCTCTTAGTAGCCTCCTACGCTATCTTTCTATATCTAGGACCTAGCCGGGTCTACGGCCCTAAACTCCTCTAGCTATCTACTATCGTCGTAATCCTAGGATAGGAAGATCGTCCGGGATAGCGTATCTATAGCCTTATTCCGCTATCCTAGGATATACTCGATAGTTACGTTTAGGGTATATAGCTCCGTTACCTATCTAGAATAGATTCCCTTATAGTTTATAGATATAGTAAAGGCGGTTAATAGCTTATAGTCTATAAAGATTATAGATATTTTCCGGTAGGTAAAGTATCCTCGGTATATTCGGTAGAATCCTACTATTACGTATAGCTCTTTTTTATAGGTACTATAGTTCCTTTCGGTCTTTATAAATAAGAAGGAGTTATAGAGTAATAGTTTCTAAACGCCGCCCTAGGTTTATAGTATTATAGCTCCGCCCGCGAATCCGCTAGCGTTGGTATATATCTAGACCGGTTTGTCGTAGTTATAGCCTTATATTTCTACTGTAGTAGCTACTATATCTCTTAATAGGGAGAATAAGAGGGCCTCGGGTAGCCCCTATTTCTAGTCGACGTCCCCCGTTAGCTAGTATAGGGGTCTAGCTATCTCTATGTAGTTCTTTATCTATCGTCGGTAAGGCCTAAGTATATTAATAAAGGCCCTAACTACGGTCTAGTCTTTAGGGGTTAGCTATTCTTTAATTTTTCTAGCTCTTTCGGGCTTTATAGTAATAATACTACCTACGTAATATATCTACCTAATAGCTAGTATACTTTCTATGCTTAGCTTAACCTTCTTAAAACTTAGCTTTATTAGCGATTATAGGAGTCGTAGGATTAGGTAGTCTTTTAGGAATTCCTACTATAATCGGAAGTCCTTATAATAGAGGAAGATATTATCGATATAGTTATCGAGGGGCGAGAGGTTACTTTAGGCGAGGGGTATTAGGAATGAGGGTTCTAGGAATAGTCCTAGGATCGGGCCTAATACTAGTTTTATAACTTCGGTTATAGTAAAGGAAGCCGTCTAGGTACCTTAGGGTATACGGGTAGGTTAGAGCTAGGTAAATCCTAGAACTAAGAACGCGAATACGTATCGTAAGGATAGCTCGATAGCGATAGATTAGTACGTATATTTAAGGTCTAGGGATATAAAGGAGCCGATTCGGGGGTTTAATAAGCGGTTATAGATCTCGGCTAGGGACGGTAATACCGTTATTAGTATCTCTTCTTCTACGTAGGAGTAGTTAAATATTAATCTCTATTCTACCTAGGGGTCTATATCGTCCTTTAGGACTATAACGGGTTCTACGGACTAGTCGGAGAAGCCTCCGTTCGCGTAGGATATATATTCGAACTAGCCGCCCTCGATACCCTAGTTAATTAGGAAGTATAACTAGTACTTCTATAGCTCGTTCTACCGTTTCTTCGGCGACCGGTTCTATAGTTTTATACCCTTTTATAGCTATAGGGTATAGACGTAAAGGTTATACGGGGGTATATCGGCGACTACTCTAGTATTAAGGTCGCGGTATATCTAGAAGGTTCGCTTAATCTCCTCTAGGAGGTCGTCCGGTACGAGTAGCCCTAGCTATACCCTGTATATTACGAACTATATTTCGATAGTAGATATAGGTATTAACGTATCTATATCGTAGCGCTAGATCCTCCTACGCGTAGGGAACTTACTTTTCCTATCGTCTTCTACCTATAGTCCTAGCTAGCTTTCTACCGAGAATACCGGTAAGGCTAGTAGTTCTTCTAGTCCTAGTATCTATCGTAGCTCGTAGTAGTCTACCTCGAGGTTAGGCGGTATAGTAATCTTCTTAGGGTATAGTTATACCTAGTCTAAGTCCCCGGATATAATCTCGGCCCCTAAATAATAGAGGCTAAGCTAGTATATCTTGGTATAACCTTTAGTAAGTACTACCCTTATAACCCTAGGGGTATACCCGTATAGCTATAGGGTATCGTCTAGCGTAAACTAGGAGAATAGGGCCTCTATTAGCCTATAGGTCCTATTCTTAAGTCGTTTAGCGATATACTTAGGTCGTAGCTATTCGTTTAGTTTTCCGAGTCGGTAGAACTATTAGTCTATATTTTAGTTAAGTCGTCGGTTAAGGACTTATCGTTAGTTTCTTTCTCTATATTTACTAATAGGGCTAGGAGTAGGAGTTAGTATAGCTCGGAAGCTATATATAGCCCTTAGATAAATACTCTCGGCTCCCTATAGGCTTTATCGCCGATCTCTAGGGCGTTCTAGTATATATTAAAGATAGCGCGGATAGCGTAAAGCTACGGTAATCCTAGTATAAGGATCGTATCGTTAAGGGATAAGGTTTTAATTAAGTATCTAGGTCGGACTAGTACCTAGATTTTACGTTCTAGGGCTTTATATATAACTTAGATCTAGACGAAGTCGGTAACCGGTATTTATACTCTATTAGTGGTTTTAATCTCTAGGCCTCTAAATCCTACGCTTATTAAGGGGGATATAGGGATACCTAGCTTCTTTATAAGGGCGTCTAAGATAATATATATCTCTAATCCTTAGTCTACCTAGGCGGTACTTAGGGGTAATATAAACTTATTACTAAACGTTAAGCCGTATAAGATAATAACGTCTAGTCTAAATACCTTCGTACGTCTAGAGCCTCGTCCGGCTAGTCTTACCGTATTTATATATTATAGTTATTCCTAGGTAACTCGTACTAGGTTCGCGGTAACCTTTCTCTTTTTCCTCTAGGTATTCTTCCTAGTACTTAGGTATTAGAATTATTTAGTACCTTCCGGGCTCGCCTACTAGAATTCCGCTAAGGATATAGGAACCTAAATACGGTTAGTAATATCTAGCTAATTTAGGGGGCCGAGCCCTAACCTAGCCTAGATCTCTATAAGGTTACTTATTCTATATTTTCGGCGGTAATCTAATATATCTACTGCGGGTAATAGGGGTAGTACCTTTAGGTTTCCCTATCTAGGAGGTAGTAAGGGAGTTCCTATCTAAATATCTTCGTTAGGGATAGATTCTATAGTTAGTATAGGGGGCCTATATTACCGCGTAGGGCTAGGTATAGCTCTTCGGTTAGGCTATTAGTTTTCTATATCTAGGATAGTCGGGATAGCTATTATTAGCCCGGTCTTTCGCTTCTTAGTAGCTCTATCTAACTCTATAGTAGCTATTAGGAGGACGAATAAAGGAAGTTATATCTTAGTTTCTCCTTCTATAGCTTATCGGTTATTAGCTATCGCCAATACGGCGTCTTCGATAGCTATTATACCCGCGCTAATTTCCGTAGCTTCCCCGGGTAGCTCTTAGGTCGTAGGTACGGCCTTAGCCTATATTTCCTCGTAGCCTCGTTTAAGTAGTACTAGTACCTCCGGTATATACTTTACTAATATGGCTATAGCTATAATATAGTTCTCCGTCGAGCTAGGTTATAAGAACCTATCTACCTACTATATCTTAACTACCTCGTCGTCCTATAGGGTACGTAGGGGGTTACTATAGTTACCTATATTTCGTCCTATTAGGTCGCCGGCTAGTATAGGGTCGTTAGGGTTAGAGTTCTAGTAATATATCTAAGCGGATCGTATATCTAGGGTACCGGCGGGTAGCTTACCCTTGATATCTATAGTTCTTTTAGTCGGGTATATTATTAACTTAAGGTATACCTTTTCCTAAGGTTCGAGTAGGTTAGACCGGTATTCTAAGGCCTTATAATTAGGCTTACTATAGTTTAGGTAGATTAGTCTATTCCCGATTTATTTGGTACCGTTAATAAATATATTACGGGACTTAGACTTATTAATAGGGATACTTAGGAGGCTAGGGTTGGGTTCCGCCTAGCTATTACGATAGTAAGCCTAGTTATTCTAGGGTTAGAATAGGTTATAGCTTCTTATCGGCCCTTAGCTTAGGGCTAGCTATTAGTACGGTAGACCGCGGCCTTAATATTACCGTCCTACTTATAGCTAGGTATAATTATTCTATAAGTTAGTATACTAACCTATATTACCGCCCTAGGACGGGTAGCTTTAATTATTAACTAGGGTTTAGTATATAGTTAACTATCCTTACCCTTATCTTTAGATTAGGATAACTTAGGTTCGGTCTTAGAAGTATACTTAAGCTTATAGAATTTATTATCTTATAGTATCTACTATACTATAGTATACTATTAGCTAGTAGGTAGGAAACGGGAAAGGGATAGGGGTCTAGGTACTAATAGTAGATAGGGCTTAGGATATTCCTATACCGGATCTAAGGAAGTTATATATAATAGCTTGATCTAGGGTTATACCTATCTATCGCTCGACTAGTCGTTCTAATAATATAGTTCTAGCTTCGGCGGCGGCCTCTCGGGCGAGCTTCTCCCTAGCCTTTAGGATACTTTAGGATCTTTAGATTAGGATATAGGTATCGCGTAGCCCGTAGGTTATCGCTATACCTTAGTTAATCGCTTTAGCTTTTAGGTTTATATTAATAAGGCCTAAGACGAATAAGTTTACGAAGTTATTAAGGTTATATAATTTAAGTAAAAAGAGTTCCGGTCTAGTAAGGCCTAGCGTATCTCTACCGCCGACTTAGCGTAACGCCGATACGGCCTAGTAGTAGTATACGGTAAGGGGCTTATCGAGGCGTTATTCTAGGGGGGTAGGAAGTAGGTCGACGTTCTTATCGATAACTCTAGCCGGGAACCTCTCGATTAAGGCTATAACTATAGTAAATATATCCGATAGGGTAACGGCTCCCTCTCCTATATTTAGCTTATTTATTATATTTCGAAGCTTTCGAATACTATCTATAAACGTAGTAGCTTAGCCTTCGAGAAGTATATTAATAGCCTAGAGCTTAGCGATAGGGGTTAGTATAGCCCTAGTCTTAGCCTTAAACGCCTAGTCTAACCGGGATACCTACCGGTTAATTAAAGACGTACCGTTAAAGTAGCTGATATCTATAAAGCTCGGTAGTACTATAATAAGTACTTCTAGGGTATTAATAGTACTCGATATAGTAGGGGCGGCGAGGGCTTCTTAAGTAGGGGTAGGCTATATTAATAGGCCTCTTAAGGGGTACTTATAAGAATAGTTCGTTATACCTAGGTTTTTTACGGGTTATAAGTAGACGGGAGTATTTCTTTCTATAGGAGTACTTACTAATAGGAGGTCTCGTAATAGTAATAAGGTTATTACTAAGGGATTAGGGGGGAAGGAAGTACGGTAGGGGGTTCTTAAGGGGTAGGTACTAAAGTAAGGGTCTTACTTAGGGCTCGGGGTAGTATTAAAGGCTAGTAGGATAGGTAGTATCTAGCTCCTAAGTTCCTCTAATAGGTAGTCTAACGATAGCGGAGATAAGGTCTCGCGGGCTTTCTCTAGGGTATAAGTTATATCTAGGGTATCGGTTATCTTTAGGCTTATAGCCTAGGGTTACCTTAATAGGGCTTCTCGAATACTTACGCTAACTATTTAGGGATCCCTCTCCCGGATATTAGTTTATACGAGCGCTACTAGCTCGTATTAGCCTTAATCTCGTTAGGATCTACCCGTCTATAGTCGTAGTATTAATACTATAGGTAGTATTACCGGATATCGGTCTATATCTCGGATAGAGGGCTTTCGAGTAGGCTCCCGTAGGATAGGACTAGGGATAAGGAACCCTATCTCTATCGCTAGAAAGATATATAGGCCAAAAGGTATAGATATATAAGTCTAGGTTCTAAATACTATATCGTGGCCGACTAATATATATCCTAGAGCGGGTCACCCGAGTACCTTCCGGTTCCTACAACGTACCTCCCTAATTCCAGCCATATCAAGCTCGCCAGACGTCATCTGCTAGCCCTGGCCGTTGGTCGTTAGTGCGCGTCGTGGATATTACGTAGTGTCCCGCCGTGGACGCGTAGGTATGTAGATGTAGATGTGGATGTAGATGTAGTATCTCGGCAACACCAAGCGACAAGGGAAACTGCAAGATCGGGTTCGCAAGGGCTCACGGGATCATCGCCCAGGAATCCTCGTTTCGAGCCGGGCGCGGCTGGCTGCTCGATCGCCTTGCTGTGCGACCACGTATATGTATGTATGATGGCTGGTGGGAAGCGGACCTGCAGCAACTGACACATGCTACGCACGACATACATGGCCGGATGGTGCAGTTGATGCCCTGTAGATGTCGGGTGCGTGTATATTGGCATGGCCAGCTCGGATACTACTCGCAAGGCTGCCCGAATGCCAGCACGAGGTAGAGTGAGACGGCATATCACGTCCAGCATCAGCCTGGCGTGCCGTGGCATGGAGCAAAAGAGACCCTGGCGATCCTAGGCTGCTGGTCTCGATCCCGCTGCAGACGGATCGCAACCTCTGGTCCACTTGGCCAGACGCTCGTATTCCATGGGAGCTACAACTGCAGCTGGGTTCGGCATGTTGCCCGATCTCACCCTCACCCTCGCCCTCACCCTCAACTCGCATCCATCAATAGCCCAGGCCACGCTAGGTCTCCACTGTAGCTCGTCAACTGACACACGCATGTGTAGATTCCGCAGACCCAACAACACCACGCCACGCCACGCGGGTACAAGACGGGCTGCACGCTGGAGCGTCGCGGCATCGCGCTCAGCATACGGGAGAGATACATTGAACCCTTGCCCGCCATAAGTACCTGGCCTGACAGCTTCGGCCGCTCGCGTTTGGCTGACGAGCGCCACCCTCTTTCCAGCCTTGCCCCAGAGTTAGCGCCACAGTGTTAGCATGAGACGCCGGCGCCGGCTGCTGCAAACTAGGATGACGCCGGCACGATGGAGTGGAGGGGGCTAGCAGCTCGTTGTTTATGCGCTCTTGCTGCTGGCGATGCCATCATCCGACCTGTGGCCTGTTGTTGCTGTATCACGAGAGAGGAACCTGGGCCGTGGAGAGTCGGAAGAAGCAAGACGTCGTCGTGTCAGCAGTAGTTGAGCCAGCAGGCAAGCCAGCAGCCAACTCCTATTCAACGACACCCGCAGTCCGTCTGTCCGTCAGTCCGTCCGTCCATCCGTCGGCCGCCGGGCCCGGGGGGCCTTCGGCCAATTACTTTGACCGGACCGTGATTGAAGATGCGGTGAGCACCCGTCGCCTTGGCGCCGTCTCGGTGTTGCCAGAAGCCTTCCTCACATGCCACACACAAGGGCACGGATAGCATCTCACCTAGAGCAGCCTGGCAGTTTGGTGGTGAGCCGGCCAGACGCCCCTCTGGCTCATGGATGCTATGTTTGGAACAGACCAACCCCCCCCCTTCACCAGCCACGGGAGGCAACATGTGATGCGGCAGATGACACTTTGCACACCCTCCCAGGGCCAGATCAAGAACTGCATTGCTACCAGGGCTGGCAATGGGAACCACGACCGATCGGCCTGGATCGTGCCCATCCATGGCAGTTTCGAGGCGAGTCAGCTCCCAATAGTGCCTAGATGTGGCTGCATGGCCAAAGCGGTTCACGAGTATACATCTGCAGTCCAAGCCGGCTGTCGTCGTTTGGACTGGTTCCTCCCTCTCCTGTGCTGTTCATCTCTCTCTGCCGGATGCATGAGTCCCTTGTCCTTGTCGATTTGGTTCACAAGTTCAGAAGACAGGGTCTTGAGGGTCCAGCTTGGGAGTGGGTTGAAGCTGGCCGTTAGTCTGTTGATGATCGCGGGGGAAGCGCTAGGAAGCAAGTAAACACAGTGACCAGTCCCCTGCGCTGATGCTAGTGTCAAGATGCCCCGAGTTGACAAACGTTTCCAAGCTCTGGCTGGTCATAGGCTGCTTTGTTTCCTGCTGGTGCAACTCATGGTGCAACTCATGGTGCAACTCATGGTACAACTCATGGTACAACTCATGGTACAACTCATGGAAGCATCTATTCCGATTCCATCCCGTTACACAACCAAGTAACCATCTATCGTGCAAGCTGGGCTGGCTGTATGCATGCAAGCAAGCAAGGATCCACGAGCCCCAAGAGCTAAAATCAACAATCCCAAATCAAACCCGCTCAGCCCTTCTGCACCCGATCGCGTCAACCCATCTCCATCTCCATCTCCATCTCCAGGCCTCGTTCTGTCTCCAGCGCCACAACTCCACAATCCCCAGAGCAATCTCTCCCCGCTGATTGGCGCGCCCCTTTCTTTTCGCAGGGCCTCATTCGGCCTTTGCCCGAGAAGCCCAGCCCAGCCCAGCCCGGCATGCCCTTGCTCCCGTCTCCGCTTGAGTGCGTTCTTTTCCCATTGTCTACTTGGCTCTTCGTTCTTGCTGCGATTCGTGTCAACTGCTGCTTTATTGGGGAATGCAGCAATTCGTCTTATTCCCGATATTCACTTTGTCCTTTCCGTAGTCGTATTACTGGATGCTTCTTCTTGGAATTGGGCAAGCCAAACTCGTACGAGATGACTGTGACTTCTTCACACCTTAGCATGTAGTAATTCCTCCGTATTGCTTGTAGCATAATCATACGTGCTTATACACAAACAAGTGTGGACATGGTCAGCAAGCATCACGATAACCCCAGGCTTACACCCCAGGATCATCCAAAACCACGCGGGGGGCCCCGTCTCCCTCCCATTGTCCGTGTCCAACCGACTTCCTTGGGCATGGGGTTCGTCGGCTGGTTGCGATAGCCTCAACGGCCCCCCCCCAGAAACGCCCCATCAACGACGTAATGCCGCCACGCGATGTGACACGATGTTGTGGACTCGCCTGCTCTCCAGAAAAAGAGACAACTGACAGAGTCAAAATGGTGAGACCGTCCTAGCTTCCACCAGCGTCGCAGCCGATGCTACCCTGCCGTGGTCCCGCCTCGTCCGCTCCTCGAGGTCGGAGGTGCGCCGAGAGAAGACCGTTTCGATCCTCCCCAGGCATCAGGCCTCTGCGGGAGCCAAAGCCCCGGGAGCTTGAACCAGGCCAGAACCTCCATGTACTTACCCCGTGGGAACATTGGACAATGCCTGGGGATCGGCCGTGGGGCAGGGATCATGTCGTTGCTCTTCAACCCACAAGGTATGCATGGCCGGCAGACTTGTTCTGACAAAGTGCACATGGATACATGTACGTGCCGTATCCCCTCCAACCAAAGACGAGCCGTGTGTCTTGTTGCTGCATGGCATGGAAGCATCGTCTCGGTGAAATGCGGCGTGGCATTCGTTCTCATTCGGTGATGTGAGTTTTATACTCTGTGTCTTATGTGACCCTGCCCACTTATCCATCCTCGCCTCGCTACCACAACCGCAAAGGGATCCCTCTTGCGAGCCTTGGAAACTGTTCAAAATCAGTCGAGGGCCGAGACTTGCTGCTGCTCAACTCAAGTCTCTCATGCACAGCACAATCATAATGATGTAGCCGGACAATACAGCAGCGCAAAACAGTGTATAGACAGTTTCATTCTGATATTCCGAACATTCGGTTAGAGAGAGCTGACTGTATCGTGCGCATGCCCAGATCAGCAATCTTCAACAGAGCCCGGCTGACAACAAACCGAGCCACTCTCACTTCACCTCTAGACCAACATTCGGCGGACCACTTGTATCCTCAGTCCACCTACACAAACGACTGCCTTCCAATAACCTCATCGTCCCTCTCCCCGACAGTTTCCTCGGGGACCTTCTGTCCGGAACCCATGCGGCGGGACTCCGTGCAAAAGGCCGTTCGCAAACCGCCATTGCTCGGCGTGCTCACCGTTCGTAGCCCGTCCCGGCTCGCCTTGCGTAGTTTGTTTCTAGTCTCGACTTTGAGCCCTTGTGGCTTCTTGGCCCTGTACGCCGCGTTCGACTCGTCATGTATGTCCTGGGAAAGGCTGGCCAGCTCTGACGGTCCCGGAAGGGGTGGCATTGGTGGTCGCGGGGAAGTACACAGCGGCTCAGGGGCTACATCGATGAAGCTCCTCCATCCTACCAGGCTCTCCATGCTCCCTTTTCGTACGACGCCCGTATTCTTGTAGCCCGGCTCGTCGTTGCTAGTGATGTTACGAAGAAAAGACCTGCTCGTACCTGTCCCCGGTGTACTCTGGCTAGGTTGAGTTACCTCACGCTCTACCTTTTGCCGAAAGTACACCGCTCGCTTCTTTTTCTCCTCTTTGTCTTCGACTTGTCCAGACATCCACGAGAGTGAGCATGGCGGCTCGTCTCGCAATTCCTCAAAGGGCTGCCAGTGTGTAGAGGGCGTGACCGGGGTGCGTGGTGTCCTTCCCCCGTACTCTGACCGGACACGTTTGCGGAAAAGACTGCCAATTGCAGATGTCGGTGTTCGTACTGCGAGGAGCTCCTTGTTTTGTGGAGGAGATGGAGTGGCTCGCTCAGTCCTTTCATCGACATGCGAAGTTGCCGGGGTTTGTTGATGGCCCATGATGGACCTCTCCGATAGGAGGTACTGGTCTTCAGTTGGAAAAGGCTTATACTTTCGGCGGTCCATCCAAACGGAAGATGTCTGTGAAAAGTCTTGCACGGTAGTCGATGGTTGACGCTTCAGCATGTGAAATGTGTCGTCCAAGAGCTCCATCGAATCTTTGAATGGATCAATGTCCTTCTCCAAGCCCATCTGGCCTGTGTCTTTCTGGTCGCAGTGAGAGAAGCTTCGCATTCTGCGCATCGTATGCGCAGCGGCATCTACTTCCTCTGGGCGGTCAAGATCGCTGGCACGGTTGCGGTTTGATGAAGTCAAGGCATCCGAGCCACGGACTCTATCAGAGTCATAAGGATAGGGTGTCCCCTTCAAACGCTGGCGATCCCGCAAATTTGGCATGAGAGGACGAAGCAGTCCTTGCTGGGTCAAGTCGCGTCCGCGATGGCTCATAAAGTGAGAGGGCCCGTTGTTCTTTGTCTCGGAAAACATTTCTCTTTCGTCGGAAAAGCTGCAAGTGGTTGCGGACGACAACGAACGCCGTCTTGTAGGGGTTCCGAGTATGCTCTGAGAATACCTGGACTGGCGTTGCAGACTGTCTGCTACGTTACCCTTTTCCAATGCCCTGTAATAGGCCTTTATAGAGGAGCCTTGACGGTCTGGATCCTCGCCTCCTCCCAGCACAAAACTTGGCATATATCCTTGCTTCGCCTCTTTCACCCCAGGATTACTCGGGGCTCCATTCGGAAGTTGCTGCAGGATGGTAGACCATCGACGAACATCGTTCATTTGCAGCTGGGATTCCCGCCGAGTTACTTTGAGTGGTGCTGGCCGCAGTTCCGAAGCCATTTGCTCTTCCATCTCAACGTTCAGAACGTCTGCCGTGCGTTCATAAAGTGAAATGTTACCACGGCCCCGTACCAAATGGGCCCGTTGAACCTCATCCGAGTGAAAAAGGCCACCAACGTCGCCAATGACATGTCTCGCAAAGGTAGATGGTGTAAGTCGCGATACTGGCTCCATGATAATGGGAAAGTGTGCCAACGGTGTTTGCATTTCCGGGGAGCCGTAAGACAATGGGCTATGGTCGAATATCTTGCGACTTCTCATTGAACTTGATGGGTTTGGGGTGCAAGACTCGATGACATTGTGGTCAAAGTGTTGGCTAGAGTCCATCGATCTCTTTTGCTCACTCCACATCGCTAATTCTCGCTCGTCCGCGCCCTTGCTGAATAAGACCGTTCTCGTGCTGTCCTGGGAGTAGAGGGAAGATGTGTCGGCAAGTCGGTCAGCCTCAACATTACTTTCCGGGATACGATCATCGTCCTCGTATGCTTTCTCGCGCAACGATGGGCTGTTCAGCGTTGTTTGCTCGTAAACCTGTATCGTGTCTTGAGTCTCGGGTGGCCTGTTGAGCATGTCGTCTTCTTCAATGACTTGAGTTCTGACTAAATCTCGAGATCCTTCTTCACCATGTTCGTCGCTATGCCAATGAACCATTCTGTTCTTCTTGGGACCTCCCTTTTCTGCCAACAAGTCTTCTTGGACAACCTCCAAAGACACCTTCGCCATGGAAATACCTTTTTCATCGACATCGTTACCGACTGTAGGACACTGAATATCCATAAACGATGGCAATAGGATTGGTATACCACCAAGATTCAGAGACAAGCGCGGGTAGTTTGATTGAAATGTACCCGGCGGGAGTGTTGCCATTGACTCCTTGTCCAATCCGTCTTGGTCGATCCCAGGATGAGGAGTTGGATACAGGTCTCGGCTCTCACAACTACCAGGTAAGAGGTCTCGACGAATACCATCAGGTAGTCTTGGGATGATTATGAATTTTTCCCATTGCGGTGTCCAATACCACATCTTCTCGGGCGCAGGAAGTTCGCACGGCCGATCTTCGCGGTCGGATGACGCCTTCTCAAGGAGGTAGAGTCGTGCATACTCCATGGGCGAGAGACGAGGTCTTCCGAGCTGACACTTTAGCTTTAGTCCGTCTTTCACTTGTGATTCTAGGCGTAGTGGATCCAAATCTGTACTTAGATTGATTGTGAGAGGTGCCGCATCATCTGGGCGGCGGGAATGGATATGCCATGAGCCATCATGCATCAATTCGGGACCAGATATGTGCGATTTGAGTAGACCGCGGCGCTTACCAACAAAGAGCCTAGATTTAGACCCTTCGAGGTGAGCAGGCCGATCTTGTGACAAAGCAGATGGGTGACTTCCTGTAGACGCCTCTTTCATGTTCGATCGAGACCTCATCCGCTTAGCAAATCTCTCCAATACCTTGGGCGTTACGTTGGCTCGATAAACTTCTGGAATTGGGGGTAGAGGCGGCACTGGCGGAACTTCTCCCTTTGTTTTGCGGCGACGCCTCGATCGGCCTGGACTCTTGGGTCTAGCGCTGTCGATTGACTCATCTGGTTTCTCATCCTCGCTGTCGAAATTGTACTAGAAGTCTCGACTTTTGAGTTCTTTGGGTATGAGAAGGCCCATTATAGCTTGTTCCAGCGAAGTCAAGCCGAGCTCTTTGGCGAGCGGGTGCTGATGAAACTCTGTTCTCGACAAGTCGTCTGGGTAAGACAATATTGGTGGTGCATGCATGTCACCAGCAAACGCAGCGGTATCCGTCTTTGCCGCTGAGATCTCCCGTCCAGGGACACCCCTCAGAAGTGGATTAGGAACTGGAGGAGCAGACAGAGAAACACTGGACCTCATGGTGGGGTCCCGAGCTTCAAATGATCCATCCTGGCTACTGCTGGCCTCGGCTGTCATCTGCCCTCGTGAGGTATTGAAGGGCTCGGGACTTTGAGAGCCATCTGCAGACGTAAATGAAGACTCGGCGGAGTAAGCGCGCATTGAAATGCTGCTCATTGGTCTACGCTCAAGCATATCAAGCAAGGCGAAGCAGACTTGTTCTAGCTTTTTGGACTCTTCTGCGTAGCGGACCAGAGCTTCGCGGGATTGCTCATACTTGGGAACATCGCTCCAACAGAGCAGCTTCATTCGAATCGTCTGTTGCTGTTGCTCGGAAAAGGGATCCTTGCGCATCAGTTGCTCAAACACCGAGAATCGAATGCTGTCTCGAAGTCCCAATGAATATGGGGACGGATCAAAATCCTCACTGTCTTTGAGAAACACCTCTGAAGGGAAGAGGGAATTAAGTCGGGCCATGAGCTGGGGTAGGCTTTTTCTTTTCTCCAAGTCGGCAGTCAGGTCATCCATCAGTATCTATAAGGAGATGGTCAGCATCGTCCCCGGGGAGGAGTGGAATTTGAAGCCTGACGCAAATTCTGAAGCCCATGTGAAAGTGCCCATAGCGGGCAGTAGCTGTACGATGGAGCTCTTCCACCACATGTACTTGTTGATCATCTGCCGAGCTAGCAGTAATGGCCATTTTGGTGGCCTCGATGAGACGAAGCCGGTGAATCTCCATTGCGTCCAGGTAGCCTAAGCCATCTAGAGCCCTGCTTGGGTCAATGCCCCCATCGTCGAGCGGCTTGAATGTGTTGACAAGCGCTCCTCTGAGATGCTTACGTGGGTTTGCATCGTAATCAATGTTCCTGGAGACTCGAATTGCGGGCCATGTTGCTTGGATATCGGCCCGGGTTACTGCATCGTTGTCGAAGCTGCGCAGCCGACGCTGAAGTGCCAACGCGTAGCCGCATTCTTGGGGGTTGACATCGATGTCATCAGGATCGACAAGCCGAGTCAATCTTTCGTGGCCGCAGCTCAGCCACCATTGTTCGAGTTCGGCAGCAAAGGGCGGCATGACTCTTCGGTTGGATGCGAATGTGATGCTTGGAAGAGAAGAATCAGGCACTCACTGCAAGTGGGGAAATGGGGATAACGCTGAGAGGTTCTGATGGGGCTGTGATGCATGCTGCTTGCCATGCATGGACAATCGTTCAGCCATATCTCACATTCTGCTCACAAGTGACAGTGACTGCCGGCTGGAATCGAGTGCTGACTCTCTAGGTAGGTCGGTATTCACTTCAAGACGAAGGGCATGGACTTTTTAGGCACTGAGATAAGATTGATTGGGACAGATTTGAGGGCTCGCAAAGAATGAGCTGCGGCAAGTGAGAATACGATTTGGAGTTTCGTGATCACGGCGATCTGCTACGTATGCGCATCAGAGACATGGGTGTTCAGATGTTGCAGGGAGATCACGTGGTGCGATCGTCCCTGCTAATCTTGCAGACAGCACGCTAGGCACTGTAGTTACTTGATTAGTGCGCTTTCTTCAGCTGCTCAGGCAATCTGGCTTGCCAGGTCCCAATACTACCACGAGATGCATCCAATTACTGCGGCCCAGCGACGTGTTGCTAATTAATTAGCCGGGAACAGGTTCCTTGACAAGGCGTCATTTGGTAGCAGTTCTGCTATTTACGGAGTACAGGACGGCGCAGTCGGTGGAACCAGCACCAGCACCAACCAGCCAGCACGGGCCTGGATCGTGGTGTGGCGCCAAGCCGATCCGTTCCCCTTGAGCTGGGACTGGAACGATGCCTCCTTTGCCCTGAAGCTCAACTCTTTCTCCCCTCTGAAGCTGTGCGGCCTCTTTTGCCATTGACCGAGTCCACACCATCACAACCCAATTGACCAGCCCCGTCGATGCACTCATCATCATCATGATGCTGCGGCGTACTGGCCCTCGCCTAGCGCGTCGAGCTGTGCCACCGCGCCGAGCCCACGACGTGCAGGCGGCCTTTTGGCGGCCAAGGGTCCATCTCAACCACAGCTCGCAATTCTCGTCACAATGTGCGAGGAGACTCGGTACGTTGTCAATTCTCTCTTGGCCTGGGCGCTGGCTTTGCTACGCCATTGGGCTTGAGCAGCAGCCATGAAGTCGATATTCCACGTCGGCTTCGCGCAGTTCAACACACCCCGGCCTTTATTGAATGCCATGGCTTGACCAGGGGCTGGGCTGGGCTGGGCTGGCATGGACTTTGTGATGCGTTATGCGCAGCCAAACCTGCCGTGTTTCTCGGCGACACAGCTATGCTGGCACCCGCATAAACCTTTCGACTCTTGGCAGAGTGCATGGCCCCTTTGACTAACGAAGACGCAGATGCAGAGTCGTTTAAGCAGGATGGAGGAGCACATCATCATTACCCCAACTCTTCGGAGCCCTCAACCTGGGCCAAGATGGGCGAATCCGCTGCCACTACTTTTGCCTCCATCATGGTTTTGGGCCTTGGCTTCGCAGGTGCTGGCTACATCTACCACAAGTCTTACAAGATGGTTGTCTTGGATAAAATGAGACGTGCTTTTGAGCCTGGCGACCCTGTTCTTGAGCTCACTGCCATTGGCAAGGATGTTCCTCGAAATCCCAAGGACGCCAGTGACTACTGGGTAGTCCGTCCTGAGCAGGAATACGTAGACGCCATCGTCAAGGGACGTGATAGTGGTCACTATACCCTTCTCCTTGGCGACAAGGGCACAGGCAAGAGCAGCATGCTAGTCGAAGCCATGCGCGACATTGATGGCGATGGCGTAGCCATGTTTGAGGCCCACGCCGATCTTGAAATTGTCAGGATCCGACTAGGCAAGGCGCTCGACTATGAGTATCACGAAGATTACATTGGAGGCTACTTCAGTGAGAGGGGCCCCAGAGAGTCAACAGCCCTCTTGGACATTGAACGTGCCTTGAACAAACTGGAGAAAGTGGCCATACAGAAACGGCGGGAGAGAGGCAAGCCTCTCGTGGTTATTGTCAACCAGATGCACCTGATCCGCGATGACGATGATGGCCGAGACCTCATTGAGTTGCTCCAGCAGCGTGCAGAACAGTGGGCCGCGGCGAACTTGGTCACCATGGTCTTCAATACAGACGACTTTTGGGTATACGAACGTCTAAAGCTACTGGCTACAAGGATGGAGGTCCTCCCCGTCACCGATCTGCCAAAGCAACAGGCGCTCACTGCTCTCAAGAGGTTTCGCTTACGCCATCATAAAGAGGATCTGTCTCCCGCAGCTCTTGAGCGAGTCTATGATGAAGTGGGAGGGCGATTGAGCTTTCTGAACCGCGTTGCCAAAAGTAGGGACATGTTTGCAGCCTGCGAACAGATCAAGGAGACGGAGAAGAGGTGGTTCCTTAACCAGTGCTGGATTTTGGGCACAGAGATGGATGACGACGTCATGAACCAGCAGAAATGGGCTGTAAGTTTCTGATACATGATTGAGCTCTCGACGCCCTCTAACATCGGATCCATAGGCTGCCGCCATGGTTCTAGCCCAGGCCCTTGTCGACAAGGAAGAGGAGATGGCTCAGACCTACGATCCCGTCATTGGCCATCTACTCCCTACATACCCTTTCCATATCGCCCAGGAAATCCAGACACGTTGCGACTTTATCAGAGATCTCGACAGTCGCAACCTTTTCAGCATAACCAGTCAGGCGCAAGTTAGGGCGAGTAGTGTTCCCATGCACCGAGCCTTCAAAGAAATCTGTGCCGAACCACGTTTCCGCAAGCACCTAGAAGACACCATCCAGCGAATCGCCGACATTGAGAGTCTCGGCAGAACTCGCGAATTGGTTGCCAAGGATCTTGTACTTGGGGGCCAGTACGAGATTGAGAAAGCTCTCAAAGGCATCACGGTGAAGCTGAAGGAGAAAGAGGAGGAAGAAGATTAGTGGCTCTTGGTTGGAGATGATGGCCGGTACGAAAAGTTGCCCATACCAGTCTATGGGACAAGAGTATCAGGTTTACAATTGGCATCGCGGATATGATGCCTTGTGCAATACAAGAAAGGGGCTTGAGGCGTATTTGGGGGGTTGGATGAGGTTGGCGTAGGAGGTTGGATGGTCTCTTGACCTGTAACATAGTTGACTACCTAGATTTCATTGGCACGTGTCATAATACACATTTTGTTAAGCTCTCTACTTGCACGCGCCCAGAAGTTGATATGTGGTCGTTGATGGTGTACTCGAGCGGCTGTTGTGCTTGATGCCTGAGAATTGAGGCAGCAAAACGCCAACAGTCACTCACCACCTCACCCTGAGCTGAGACGCGATGGCAGTTTTTTCCCGGCCCCACAACATCAACGATTTCGGCTTACCCTACACGTATCTCGAGCTCCAGCGAGAGAAAGCGACTCTCAGACCAGTAGCTGCTCGATGTCCTCCAATAGCAAGTGGCCCGACCTTCGTCTTGCGTCGAAGTTTTGGTCACTGGTGGGTTCTCAGTCAAGCGGACCGGACAAGCAGGCCAGCAGCGACCAAGCCTCATCCCCTACTGCACGACGCGCTCGAGACGCAGCACCCGTCGACAATCGCGACGGCCAAGACGAATCGACCAAGCCTGATTACACAATGGCGGGCCCCGAGGGAGAGCCAATCGATGGAATCGGAGGCTTTGACTCCTACGAGCCAGATGCGCAGTCCCTGGACGGCAACGAACCCGCACACGACGCCGACTTTGGCGCGCTCGAGATGTTCGATAGCAACGCGGCCGCCCAAGTTCCCTATTCATCCCAGGTGAATTCCGATGCCTTCGCCCATAACAGCAAGGCACCCGAGGCAGTCATGGATGAGGAGACGCCAGCAAAGAAATCCAAACGCGACCGGAAGAAGAAGACGACTTCCCAAGATGAAGGCTCTCCAGTAGTCGAGGGACTGTCATCGCACAAGCAAAAGAAGAAGAAGAGAAGATCGGCCCTGCCGGATGAGATCCCCTCCAGCGTGCCTGTGGAGGATCCCGAGGCTACAAAGTCTGTCCAGTTTCCGACAAGTGGCTTCACGGCGGCCAATGCGTCTGCTGCAGAAGTACCTGCTTCTGCGACGCAGCAAAAGCGCAAGCGAAGGTCGGTAGATTCGGCCGAGGCAAAGCAACGGAAAAAGAGAAAGTCTCTTACCTCGGTGATTGAGCCCGAGTCGCAGAGCCTCGAGGCCTCTCAGGTCTTGGGGGATGGTACCCAGGAAGCTGCCGAGCCTGACTCCTCCATGTCGCCCAGCGTGGCTCGCCTTCGCCGTCGTAGTCAATCGCGTGAAGCTCGCTCGCGGGAGAATAGTGTTGCTCTAGGTGCCCACGGCGACGAGATGGATGTCGACTCTACGCCCAAAGCTCAGGCTAGCAATGGTGCTGCGGGCGATCAAGAGCTGGGTACTGGCTCTTATGCGCAAGACCAGCAGCAGCAAAACGGACCAGACACTGTTGAGGGAATGGACACTGACCGCGACGTCGAGAATCTCGCCAGAGAAGCATGGAACGAGCATCTCAATAGCCAAACTCAGGCCGAGCATCCGACCTCTGGTCAACCGGACGAACCGTCTCAAAACGGCGATCACATCTACGACGTGCCGCCAAGCCCTGTCAACCCACCTAGCTCAAACTCGAAGAGAACCCGATCGGTCCGGGCGAAGAAGGCCAAGCCGACGTTTTTTGAGAAATCGCCATCACCCGAGAAGGACGTTGGCCAAAATGGCGTCAACGAGTTGCCGTCGCCATCTGCCATGACACCAAAGCCCCGAGCCCGAGCAAAGCGGGCTACCAAGCGCAAGAAGGAGCCCGAACCTATGCCGGAGAACACCGAGCCCACGGAGGACTATAGTGTCGAGTATGGCGGTACTGCTCAGTCGCGCCGCAACAGGATGGCGGGCTTCACCCAAGGCCGCTTCAGCGATGAAGAACTTGGCCGAATTGCGAGGGCCGTTGAGGCGTTCCGATCCGAATACGACATGTCGCAGTTTGAGGTCAACGAGTTGATTCACGCGCCAGGAGGCACAGCAGCGGGAGAGCGCAACGCTCAGCTTTGGTCATCCATCTGCGCCGTCTGTCCCGACCGACACCGCCAGAAGGTGATCAATATTACGCGAAAGAAGTTCCACAACTTTGTGGCGCGTGGCACCTGGACTCCCGAGCAGGATGCGGAACTGCGAGACCTTATTGAGGTTCACGGAACCAAATGGTCAAAGATTGCGTCCCTCATCAACCGCCACCCGGAAGACTTGCGTGACCGATACCGCAACTACATTGTCTGTGGCGACGCCCAGCGAAAGGATGCTTGGGACGAGCAGGAGGAACAAAACTTGACCCAATACGTAATGGAGGCCATGGGAGCCATTGATGAGCTTCGGCGAATCCAGCCGAGCCGTGAACTTCTTAAGAAGCCGTACGAGGAGCTCATTGACTGGCAAAACATCAGCGAGCGTATGCTGCGCACGCGAAGCCGACTTCAGTGCATCACCAAATGGAAAGCGATGAACATCAAGTCCCATGGTAAGGATAAGCTAAAGTCCCGCGACGCCAACTCAGGGATGTCATTCCACCTGGAAAAGGCCCGTCGACAGATGGCCGCCATGCCGGATGAGGAACGACACCGTCTCGTGCTTGCAATCCAGGGCTCGGCTGTGCTCAGCGAGGCCAAGATTCCGTGGCAGAGGCTGGTTGACAAGGCTTTCCGCAACCAGTACCACCGTCAAACCCAAGTACTCCTCTGGCGTCGGCTCAAGCACACCGTTCCCGATTGGCCCAAGAAGAGCGTCCAGGACTGCGCCCAATACCTCGTGGATCAGTACAACCAGACGGGACAGCTGCCTGAGCTGGCCGACGAGCAGTTCAACGTTGCGCAGGAGATGGAGTTCCTCGGCACCATCGCCTCTGGCGCACCCAACAGCACTCCGGCTGCCAACGTCAGTGAAGAATACATTACGAACTCGGATGCTGAGGACAACGGCGACGGCGAAGACCACGTTGGCCCCGAGGGCTTCCCCGAGGAAAATATCCAGCCTGACCTTCCGATTGAGGAGGCCATTGACCCCAGCCTCACCGAGCCCATGGATATGAAGACTGCGGCTGCTGGACCTACCGTCGAGGCTACTCCTGAGCCTGTTCAAGAGGACACCCCCGAGCCTGCTCTAGAGCCTGCACCTCCCAGAGCCACCCGAACCGCCAAGAGGTCGGCCCCTGGCAAGACCAAGGCCCCACGCAGGCCCAAGGTCCCTGCCAAGAGAGCCTCAACTCGAAAGTCGGCCGCCCAATCCCAGGACCCCATCGAGGACGAGGAGATTCCGCAGACCCAGGGCACCGGCGCAGGAGACAACTCGGAGATTGACGAGGCTCTGCCGCGCAAGCGAATGACGCCCAGCAGGTACCGCTCGAGCGCCGCCCCTGCCACGGCCGAGCCCTCGCCGACCAAGGGCGACATCTCCGACAGCGTTATGGATGACATGGAGGATTTGCCGGCTCGCGTCGCTGCTGCTTGAGCTTGAAAACTGCGTGGGGGGGATCTAGATGGGAGACTACAGCGAAACTGGTTATGATGGGAAGCGGGTGGAATCATGGCCCCCCGGATTAATACTTTTTGTATTTGGTATTGATAGAAGATTTTGCCACTGAATTAACAGAGCATTACTCAGAGTCTGTTTTCTTTTTTGAAATTGTCCGTTTTCCCTTTGCGATTCTATGGTGTTCCGCCTGACCGAGGCAGGCGAGCCGTCGGGCGACACGACAGCCTTCCGCACAACAAACGTATATAAAAATGATACAACAATACCATGGCCCGTTTCTCATGTCTCATAAATGTCGGAGGTCAGACCAAATCATCCTCCCCTGGCGTGCACAAGGACTCACGACGCCGCCATGGCGCGAGATGGGGAGGCGAGAAATCACCGCTACGGCTCACCGAATCTCGGGCTCTCGCATGAAATCAGGAATCGACAGACCACCCTCGCCGGGCTCGAAGCGCATGGCGCCAGAGTGCCGCCGGGCGCGGTGCTGCTCGGGCCCGCGGGCTCCCCGCTCGACGGCGTCGTCAAAGATGCCCATGACATCGTCGACGGGGTTGTTGTCGCCGCGGGCGGCGTCGGCGTCAAAGGCGTAGATTTTTATGCCGCGCAGGTGGGTGTCCTTGCCGTTCTGGTGGTTCTCGAGTATCTGCATCTGGAGGACGTAGGAGACGAGCGTGTTGCCGTCGGGTCCGCCGCCGGCGCCGGCAATGGGGACCTGCTGCCAGCCGACGGGGCTCTCGAGCGTCATGGTGGCGAACTCGATGAGGTTGTTCTCGCTGGTGCCCGACTTGAAGATGATCTTGGTCGGGGTGTAGGACTCGTCTTCGGTGTAGTCGACAAAGAAGCGAATGTCGCGAATGCCCACGCGCTTGACAAAGTAGACGGTGAGTCTATGGGGTTGCGGACCGTCGGATCTGGAGGGCGGGTGAGTTTTTGGGTAGATGGAGACGCAAAATGGTGCAGACAGGCGTCAACTTACTGCCAGTAAAGCTTGAGATCGTCGCTCCGGAGCTCTTCGACACCGTTGCCTGGCTTATGGCTGCTGACTGTGAATTTGCCCAGGTTGGAGATTTCTTTCAATCCCGCAGTGGCTGGGTCGATGAGGGGAATAGCGTCAGGGTCATCTTCCCCCTCCTCCTCTTCTTCCTCGTCTTCTACCTGATCGTCCTCGACACTAGTATCTTCGGCTTCGTACTGTTCCTGAGACAATATCTCGTCGTCGTCGTCGTATGAGATACCACTGGCTTGCTGCTCCGTCATGTTGGCCGCCTCCGCGGCGGCTGCTGCTGCGGCTACTCGGCCGGCGTGGGCCATGCCGAGAACACTAAGATCAGGCTCCGATCCAGAGTCGTCAGAATCGAGTAGCGGCATGCTGAGGCGAGGGTGAGTTGTGGGTTGAGTGGCTAGGCGGGAGTCAGCGAATTGTAATTCCCGGGTGGCTCTCCTCAAAGCGCGAAGGCGATTGCGATGGTATTGGAGCTCGAGGAATAGCCGGTTAATGCTGCGGGTGTGATGTGAGATGGCGGCATGGCGGCGCTGCAGCAGGTGACCGACGGCTTGTACATTCTCCTTGTCAAGCGAGGGCAGCGGGCGTGAAGTGCGTTGGCGAAAATGAGAGAGGGAGCCAGAGGGAGATGTGGGAAGTTCTTGGAGGGGAATCCGCTTGATGGGAGGAGGCGGGGTGAGGAAGTGATTATGGTGAGAATCTTGGGATTGGAATGAAATCATGGCGACGATGCAGGCAAAGATGCCGACAAGGGCAAAGACAAGGACACAACGAAACAGAGGCGTGTCAACGCGCGTGAGGCCGCACAAGCAGAGACGTAGACGGAGCTGGAGCTGGAGCTGGAGCTGGCGAGGAAGTGAGATGCAAGTGGGGTTTAGTGAGTTGGAGGTGCATTGTGCATCCGGCATTTCGTCTCGACTACATGATGCATCGCCAACGCAATCGCTTGATTGGACCACGGGGGCAGCGCTGATGCACTCCTGGTTTGAGGGGATTGTGACAGAATCACAGACAAGGGGGAAAAGAAAGAAAATGACGAGAAAGACTCACTTCGATAGAGCCGAAAGGGATTGGGCGGCGGTGCTCGATGGACTTGATCTGGCGGCTGGTCGGGCGTTCGGTGATTGCGGTGGTGGTTGTGATTCTGGTGTTGGACGCCCGAGGGCGCATCAGGCGTCACCAGCAAGGCGGTCTGAGAGCGGCCGTTTGGAGAATCAGCTACAGATGCAGATGCAGTTGCAGTTGCATGTGCAGCTGCAGCATCGTCAGAGGCCATCGCGGCCTCTTGCGCCGCTCTCGCCTGCGCGGCGGCTACATGGCGGGCTCTTCGTGAGCCACGGCTTATATCCATCAGTCAGATGAGTGCAATTGGGCTGGGCGCGGCCTGGAATCGTGGCTACAGCAGATGGAGAAACAGTATCCGGCAATCGCAGAGGAGATCCGGTCATTCCATCTACATCCACATGCACATGGCAGCAGTCAAAGTCGTGGCAATGAGACGCGGTTGAAGGCCGTCGTGATTTACGACGCGGGGTCACGTGAGTCCATCTCACCCTCTCTTCCACCATTTTCAAACCACATCACAACTCACTCTTTGCACTTTGGACTTGATGGAGCCAATACTTGAGATTCTGCAGGTTCCCCGCCAATCCATGAGCGGCGTCTGACCGTCGCCTGGCCGCCGAATCTGGGGCTGTTCAACGTCTCGAAAACAGTCAAACCCTTTGTTTTCGTGATGCAAATCTTGACGGTCATGGCCGCATTATCGAATGGCCCTTGCTCTACTATTGCTGAGTCTCTCAACCCTTCAGCCACGTTGTCAGAGACGACAGATGGTCAATGCAGACTCTTCGGACCCTTTCTGAATCCATCTCGTCGCCGACGCATCTGCGGGGCCCCCGGTCTTGACCGTCTGGTTTTGTATGCAGCCCCGTCGCCGCCGGCTCAGCCGCCTTACACAGCGTAGATCATCACACGAGGCAACGGCCCAAGTCGAGTGCCTTGACCGGTATCTCTCCAGCTTCAATTAAGACCCCTGGATACGCCATCCACCGTCATTAAAGTGTTTTTGTCAGGAAAAAGTGGCGACTGACATGACTTGAGAGGCGTTCGCATGGACAAGGCCTGTTGCGGCATCGCCATCGTTGGGAACCCTGGTCTCCCGATACCTTTTCCGTACAGCAAAGGACAAAACTTTGCTCGCTGACCTGCCGACGACAGCTCTACATAGTACGCGCAAGGCGTGCGTCTGAGCTTGGCCGTTGGCAAGTCTCTTAGCGAGGTCAAAGCTTCGAGTGCGGACCACGCCGGGCCTTGCAGGCCATGTCGGGCCCGAACAGCGGCTTTGACAGCTTTGACGTGCAGCCGAAGCCAACTTTCCAACTGCCAAGTATGCACGACTCTTAGCGCTACATGACGCCGCATCCTTTGAAACATCTGCAGTAGCTTCGGGGGAGTCGTGGACTACCGAATCGGCAGTGGGTCGCCCTCAGCCCGGCTGGCTTCTCTTACATCCAACTTGTTTATCATGGGGGAATACACCTTGTTACCGCCAAGATCCCTGCACATGGCCCCAATCAGCCGCCTCATGCCTTGGCCCAATATGGGTCCGTTGCCAGAATATCCCGATATAGCCTCTCCAACGGTTGACGTCAGCCCCATCCCGCGCTGTGCAACTCCCCTCCTCCCTGTCGAGCCACGTCGGCGCGCAGACTCTCATCAGGGTCTTTCCATGGGTATGCCGCTTGACAGAACCTGGCTAGGGCCTTCTTCTCGTCTACCATTGGTGCCTTTCCTCGAGTCTGACACGGCCGCCTCAACGCTCCCAAGGGATCCGGCCTGTCGACTCCTCAAATTCTTCAACCCCACCATGACGGTTGTCAAGTTGGTGATGGCGTCGGCCGGACAAGGGTGGAGGCGCGAGATCAAGGCCGCAGATTGGGTTCGCGTGCGACTGAAAAAAAAGAAATTCTAAACAGAGCGTTGTGTCGGTGAAGGGTATATAGCTGGGTGTCAGAGCCGTTGGCTGATTGAGTCTCAGCATCCATCAAGATATAAGTGTATACCGGCAAGACTGGCCTGGGACAACTCTTGGACTCTGATAGTCTTTCTACCTCTTCTTTTCACTGTTGGGTTTTCTCTTTTCCCACAATGTCGTATTCAACACCCCCCATCAGTCGCCATGGTGCTCGCAGCACTCCAGTAACACACCCATCTGCCTTTGCCCCTCCGAGCGAGCCACCAATCGACGAGGTCGTGGCTGGAGCAGACTACTCGGGAGACTCTGAAGGCACCATGAACATCCAGCCTGTTCCCAGCCGGGAAAGCACCAGGTCTCGAGCTGGCTACCAAAACAACTCTTACAAGATGTCTCAACGTGGCTCCTTTGAGGCAGAGCCATTCATGCCGTCCTCGTCCTCCACAAAGGTTCCTCGACGCTTCCGGGACGACTGGGACTACGAGTCTGGCCCTGAATCCCGCGATGTTCCCCCCACCACCAAGGACTATAACCAGCAGTTCTGGCGCAGCGATTATCCTCCTCGCGATCGGTATACACGCAGAGGTCCCTACTCTCGCCCTCCTCCTGCCTTTATGAACAGCAGGAGGCCCAGCATGAACGTATATGACGACGATGACCCTAGTCAGGGATTCAACGACGAGACTCGATCACTCCGGGATGGGTTTGACACCAGCCCGAACCAGAAGCGCCGCGGACCTGACGAAGAGATGGGCTTGTACTCTGGCGTTGCTCCGGGAGCCCACGGCCGTAGACCTTCAATCCTGAACGGCGCCGGCGGCATCAACAACCTTGAGTGGGCCAACCTCACCCCCCGAGAGAAGCGCGAGGTCATGCGTCTTCCCCTGACGCACTGGATGGACACGGAGTGGAAGAACCATTTTGTTGCCACGCTCGGCGAGTTTGTTGGCACCACCATGTTTCTCTTCTTTGCATTTGCCGGCACAGAGGTGGCCAATATCCAGTCCAAGGCCTCGGGCGAGGATTCGAGCAGCGAGAGCACAACGACGGGTGCCAAGACTGGTTTCGACATTGCCACGCTGCTGTACATTTCCCTCGCCTTTGGCTTCTCCCTCATGGTCAACGTCTGGATCTTCTTCCGCATCAGCGGTGGCCTGTTCAACCCCGCCGTCACCGTGGCCATGATGATGGTGCGCGCCATCACCTGGGTGCGCGGCATCTGCCTCTTCGTCGCCCAGATCGGCGGTAGTCTGCTGGCCTCCGTCATTGTCCGGTACCTGTTCCCCGAGCGCTTCAACGTCAGGACCACCTTGGGCGGCGGCGCGTCTCTGGTCCAGGGTGTCTTTATCGAGGCCATCCTCACGGCAGAGCTCGTCTTTACCATTTTCATGTTGGCCAAGGAGAAGCACCGCGCCACCTTTATTGCTCCCGTCGGTATCGGACTGGCTCTCTTCATCTGCGAAATGGCGGGTGTCCAGTTCACGGGAGGCTCCCTCAACCCGGCGCGAAGCTTTGGTCCCTGTGTAGTCACCGCCACCTTTGACCCCGAGCACTGGATCTACTGTAAGTGGAAGCAATCGCAGCAAAAACCTCTGAGAGTCATCATTTACTAACAACATGGCAGGGGTGGGTCCATTCGCCGGCTCTCTCATCGCCGTCTGTTTCTACCGATTCATCAAGATTCTCGAATACGAGGTATGTCGTTAATGAACCCCAGCTTCCCGCATGTTACATCGATCTAACTCTAATCGTGCAGATGGCCAATCCTGGTGCCGATGGCGACGACATCAACGACCCCACAAAGAACCCCGAGAAGCGGGACGAGATTCGCCTCGGAAAGTCCCCTTCCATCCTTAGCTAAGGACGCGGCGAGTAATCATGACACGGAATTTTATGCAACAAAATATGAAGCTACAAAAAAAACACACATGACTAGATTGAAAAGCAGACGCTTTTACTGGGCTGGCTACGGTTGGAATTGGGCGGTATGGATGGGGGTGTTGGGATATGATTTTACGTCTCTTTTTTTTTGTTGTAATAATACGCACGACTACGTGTTAGGTATAATAGTAGTACGATATAGCTGAGTAGATAAAGAAACATTTACAAATAAGCTCTGGTCATGTAATTTCGCAAGTGTCCATACGAAATCTACGCCGAGTCAAGCCCTACTATCATGGTGGAGGCTCGACCTTTTAACATCTAGTGAGGCATACAACAATGGCATTTAAAATACCTCGAGTCCGTGGGCAGCGGCAGTGGCCTTGAGACGGATGATTCTCGATATTCCTTTACTGGCTTAGCCTCGTACTCACCCAAAGACATCAACGCAATTCAATACCTGGCCTTGTCAACGTGACCAGGGAGTTAGCAGTGTCGTAGCTACACAACTCAAGCGTGAACCCTTGCATCCCTGGTTCACCGGCTCACCGGCTACGTGGATCTGGCGTCCCAACAGCCCGGCGTCTAGGGCCTCGCAGCTGAGATCGCAGGTCTCGCTGGCGGGGCTGGGGGATGGATTGCATCATCGTAGATGGGATTCCGGATGGTTCGGAGGTATGAACCCTTGCGGAAAGACGAGCATGCATAGTCGCATGCTGCATGTTGCAGTTGCTTTTGGCTCTGTAGCCGAAACGTGGCGGGGGCTGGGGACAGCGCATTCAGGTGCATATGTTGATGTAGGTACGTAGCAACGCGTCAATGACGACGGGTGAGGTCTCACCCTGAGATATCCTTGGTTTGCGAGAGCCGGTCTCTCCCCAGAGATATTTGGAGGATGGTAAGATGAGAAAGCTCAGTTGAAACTCAAGGTGACAGACGAGACGGCCTTATCTTATCAATGGCGGGGTTACTGCTGTGTCGTCACACTCCAAAAGGCCATCCATGTTGTTAGCGGGGTATTTTGTTCGTGTAATAGCATCCTGCGAGCACGAATCTCCTCCATCTGCCGACAATTCTCATTGAAATTCGCGCGTCTGAAGCTCTCTGCTGCGCAACTATTACTTTTTCTACATTCCTTCATTCACGTCTTTTCGGCAATGGCTACCATCGTTCTCGGCGCCCAATGGGGTATGTTCTGATCCTGATTTCCTAGTCTGCAACATCCGACTGCGAGCGCGACTCTCCATCTTGACTCATAGTGTCGCGCCGCGGTCGCCTTCTCTTGATTTGCATGACTACTTCGCGATCCTTGTGCTGACAGTTCATCTCTACCAGGCGATGAAGGTGTATGTGCTCCTTTGCTCTCTAGTCCCATCTCCGTCTCCGAACTTCCCGATTCCGTGATTCCAACATAAGCCGCCCAACGTCTCCTGCGCCTCTAGCATCAACTCCGTCCCGCGATTGACCGCCTCTCGACCGTACAAATATGCTGAGACGTTGCAGAAAGGAAAGCTGGTCGACGTCATGTCGTCCAAGGTGCAGCTGTGTGCTCGTGCCGCGGTGCGTTGTTCCGCCTCCTCGTGATCACGAGACATCTTGCTCATAGTTTGTAGGGCGGTCACAATGCTGGCCACTCTATCTCGTGAGTCTAGCTAGACCCTACGTCTACGGGAACACATGGAAGCAAGCTGATGCTAATATGTGCAGGGTCAACGGCACTTCCTTTAGGTCGGTAGTCTTGAGCGAGTGGACGTGCGCCGCATCCTGCTAATTCTTTGCAGCTTCCACCTCCTCCCCAGCGGTTTAATCGCACCCCAGTGCCTCTGCCTCATCGGCTCCGGTGTCGTCTTCCACGTTCCCACCTTTTTCAAGGAGCTTGCGGAGCTCGAGGAGAAGGGGCTGCAAAACGTCCACGATCGTATCCTCGTCTCCGACCGAGTCACCATCGATCTCGATCTCCACGTTGCGGTCGACGGGCTAGAAGAGGTCGAGCTCGGCTCGCGCAAGATTGGCACGACCGGGCGCGGCATTGGCCCGGCTTATGCTAGCAAGGCTTCCCGAAACGGCATCAAGCTGGCCGAGGTCTTTGAGGCCGATGTTTTCGAGAGGAAGCTACGTCAGATGGCCACGGGATACAAGAAGCGATATGGCGATCTGCTCAAGTACGATGTCGAGGACGAGCTGAAGCGCTTCGAGGGATACCGAACGGAGCTTGCCAAGTACACGATCGATGCGGTTGCTCTCATGAAGCAGGCCCAGGACCGTGACACGCCCATTCTGATTGAGGGTGCCAACGCCCTCATGCTTGATGTCGATTATGGAACGGTCAGCTTTCCCGGGTTTATTAATCATGGACGCGAACCATGTTGACGGAGTTTAGTATCCGTACGTGACGTCGTCAAACACCGGTCTGGGTGGTATCTTTACCGGTCTGGCCATCAACCCCAGAAAGATCAGCGAGATTGTCGGGTAAGAACAGCCATCCCCCGATGAGTGTCTTTACGCATGCTGACCTCTTTTAGTGTGGTGAAGGCGTACACGACCAGAGTCGGAGAGGTTAGACACATGAGTCCGCACAGTTTTGTCGTGTGGAGTTGTTATTGACATATCTAGGGACCATTTGTTACCGAGGATACCGAGGAGTAAGTGACGCTATGCATTTATTATGGAAATGATACTAATTCGAATAGAACCGGCACGAAGCTGCAAGACATTGGTCGAGAATGGGTAGGTACTCAGACATGTCGTATTGTGAACCTACATCTAACTTCTCAGGGCACGTCAACCGGCAGAAAACGAAGATGCGGCTGGTAAGTCTGTCTACTCCATCACTGATTGAAGCATACTAACGAATTAGGCTCGGTGAGTGAAGCGGACGAAGCTCCAATGCACCTCTTCTTCAACTTGAACACTAACCCAATCAGATCTCGTTGTCGTGAAGCACAGCACCGTGTGTACTCTACTATCCGCCCATCTGGAACTGTACTAACACGCCCAGGCTGTCAACCACTACACTGCTCTCAACCTCACCAAGGTGCGTCGTTCCCGTTGCTCGGGATGCATCTGCTAACCTCAACAGCTCGACGTTCTCGATACCTTTCCCACCATCAAGATCGCCGTCGGTTACAAGGACAAGGAGACTGGCCAGGTAGGCAGGCTTCCACAACCTCTTGGAGGTAACCCGCTAACAATTTCTAGGAACTTGCCTCATTCCCTGCTAGCCTGGCCCAGCTCGATCTCGTTGAGGTTGTCTACCACGAGATGGCCGGCTGGCAAAAGCCCACCACGTCGGCCAAGACGTACTACGATCTCCCCAAGGAAGCGCGAGCTTATGTTGAGGTATGCCAGACCGCATCGCCTGTTTTAGTGGTACTTGCTAACATTCTTCTCTAGTTTATTGAGGAATTTGTCGGAGTCAAGGTAAGATTTTCGACAACTTTACCCTGATCCTGGCAAAGCAGCTGCTAACTCTCAGCAGGTCAAGTGGATCGGAACTGGTCCTGACCGCGACGCCATGGTCTACCGCGGCCCTTAGAGAAGGGACCAAGGCTCTATCTCGTCACCAAATTTAACGCAGCCCGAAAAGTTCATGTTGAGCTATACACAGCTATTTAGAGGTAGAACTAGAGCATGAACCAGTGTTGTGAATAACCATCCGGAGTGATAACAAGTTGCCGAGCCACGATTCTAGAGTTGCCCAGCCCTCACCGTATCCTTTTCCGTGGCATAATTTGCCTTGGTTACCGTTCAGTTCCATCACTGCTCTTCTCTTGTCTCTTGTCTCGGTTGTGGGTACTGGTCCTGGACAAATCTAACAAATGCGTATATGATTCCGAACCCAGCGATGGCAATTATCCCGCCCAAGAGAAAGCCTACAACTGCGTCATGAGCATACTGGCTGGGTAGGCCAGGTAAAGCGTCCCTCCGCGTCGGGTCTTGGTCGGGCATCATTTATGTCAGTGTGGAGGCGTAATCTCACTTTGCGAATTGTAGATATTAGAACTTACACAGGCACCTATTTATATGGCCGTTGAATGATTATTGATGACCCATTCAGTAAGTGTTGGCAAACAGAATAAGGCTTAATGACAATGAATCCGTCAAAAGTCGCGTTTGTGAATGGAATCAGAAAGCGAGGGAAGTGAGTACAGGGTAGTTGACTCGGACAGAAACGACTGGCGCCGGAATGCTTGTCAGCTGGCTGCTTGAACACGTAGAGGCCTGCTGATGGCCATGGACAAACAGCCTCATTCATGGTCGCTGGGCTGAGAAGGGAAGTCCTCGAATATTCGTTAATTGCTTTCAATTTAATACGTCTATTGACAACTTGGTGATAGTCACAAGTCCACACCAACGCTAGACTCGGAGGCTATACACCATCACCCAGCCCCTGCTCACAGCGATATCGAGTTAACATGGGACAGATTGTGGAAGAAGAAGCATCATTTCACTCTCTATTCATTCCACTCTCGCAAAGTCTCAGTAACACGATGCAATCAAATCTCTGCACTGTCTGACTTGATAGGATGCATTACCGGTGCAGATTTCATCAAGCTGAGAAGCCTCGTTGGCTCAGTGGTAAAGCGTATCACTAGTAATGATAAGATCATCGGTTCGATTCCGATACGAGGCAAGCTTGATTTCTTTTGCCTGATGGCGTTTTTTTTTGCTGCCCTCTGCTTGTTCTTCTTGGCTGTTTGGAAGTGCAGGTTGATAATGGAGTTGACATGAAGCCGGGTGGTCATGTGAGCTATGTGACAACGGAGGTTGGAGTACTTTGATTTGGCGGCCACATGATATTTACGTGCTCGAGCATAATGTCAAGGATTTCAACACTAGATATTTGCACTGAGTAGTTGATCACATTCTTTTCCTTTTACCTCGGGTATCTGCCTACTTGTCGTGGTGCTTTTGAACAGATACTCTACTTGAGACGTAGTAGGTGGGGAGGGATATGTTCAACGGGAGACTGTCTACATGATCTTCAACAGAGGCACGTGCTGTCTCTCCGGGGCCCGTCATTAAAAGACCACCGAGCCTTTTGTTGTTTTTTTGTTTATGAGAATGCTGTCATGGTTGATCAATCAACCACGCAAGCTGGAAACAGACGCTTATCGGGCGATCAAAGGAGCAGACGGAGGGAATGTGGATACGGACAGGCATATGGAATGGCAGTTGATGGACCGACGGCTTTTGGCCCTGGCTAACAACTAGGGAGAGCACAGTATGGCTAAGTACGAACTTGCAAAAGAGAGAGGACGGGCTTTGGCTGGGCGCAAGCCGCAATGGCCCAAAGAGGCAATTTCCACTTTGTAGACGGACGACACGGCTCGGGCACGGTGCGCGACAAGAGTGGCAGTGGGAAGCCGCCCCCTGCAGCGTTGGCTGCACTGTAGATCGGGCTTCGTGGAGTGAAACCGAGGCATTTTCGCGCCATGTTTTGATAATGGACGGGCCATTAACTAGTACCTACCGTTGCGACGAGGCAGGCCGGGGTTGAGATCTGGGTTAGGTCTCGAGGTCGGATGAAGCTCAGCAACAACCATGATGGACGGACGGAGATGGGGGATGGGGCGTCAATTACAGACGAGCGGTGGCCGGTAGATCAAATCAAATGTAAAAACGAAATAAGATGGAGTTGCATCTCGGGCTGCACCCAGAGCAGGCTGTAAATTAGCCTTGATGTCATCCGCCCACCCCTTAGCCCCTTATCCACGCACGCGAGGGCTGGTCATGATGGAGGCGGCAAATGACGATGGGGCCAGGTGATTGCCAGACAGTCAAGACAGTACATGGCCCAATGGCTAGAGTATCAAACTATCGAGGTAGAAAGTAGAATAGATGGTCAACTTCAGACCTGCAGGCCACATGCCGTCGCAGGTTGATGGCTCCCGCAGGTGCGAAACGAAACAGCCATCTTCATGCAGCGTCATGCGCCCGTTGCCTCAGCCAAGTTGACGTGCCCCGCCAACCAAGCCAACAGTCAACAAGACCGTGACATGACAGCCTCATGGATGTATCGTCTGCTGTAGGGAGACGCAGTGAGGCATGCCAGTTGGGTATTTCCTGGTTTCTGCTCGGCCACGCCGCAACCGGACACCTAGGTACGGTAGTTATCCCTTGGTCTCTGCAGCCATCATGACTTTGCTGTGCCGTGTCTCTCGGGCTGGCATGCCTCGCCATGAGACAGACGCCCTGGCCTGGGCATTCGACACGACCCCTGACGTCTGCAGATGCAGATGATCAATTGGCCTGTCTCATCTCATCTCATCTCATCCATCCCTCCATTGCAGCTGAATCCAGGCAATTCGCCGCACAACCACCATGACCAACTGTCCATTCTGTCCATTCTGTCCATCCTGTGCTGTGCCGGTGTGCCCTGGGCCTGTCCCACAGCGCCCTATCAACCCCGAGCTAGCGCGCCCCGAGCTCGGGCTCCCTTGCCTCAGGCTTCAGGGGACCATTTAGCGCTCTTCAGAGCGTGCTAGGCGTGCCCAGCCCGCTAGAGCCACTGGCCGCCGCTGCTGGCGTGGGGCCCGCCGCATGCTCCATGCCCCATGCCATGCCCCATGCCAGGCTCCTTTGGGAAAGGTACCTCAGGTACCCGACTCGCCCTTGTACATGAATATCCTCTCCTTGTTCATCTCCTCCTCCTCCTTCTTCTCCCCCATCCCGTCTTTCATCCCGTTCACATCTTGAATCATTACTCGCCGCTTACTCACTAGCGATACCTGCATTCGCCTCGCCTTGCCTCGGCTGCAATTCACCATTCTTGACCCAACCAGTCGCCTTGCCAGCTCCCTTGCCCCTTCTAGACCGCCAAACCCGTCCGTCTCGGTGCGCGTCAGCCAGCCCCTCGGCCATCATCAACATGAACATGAACTTCAACATGAACACGAACAAGACCGACGAGGAACTCGACCGCGACTGGAAGCCCAATGGCCGTCGCCCCCAATCGTGCGTCCCGCGCCCGCTGCGCTCCCATACCCCTTGCCTAGCCTCCCTAACTGACATGCCGTGGTCCAGCACCATTGCGCGTACCTTTTCCCAGGAGCTCATGGACATCTTCCGCATTGAAAACTCCGTCGCCGACCTCGACCAGCAAGTCAAGACCAAGTTCGTCTCATTCCATCTCACAATTGTCCCTTTTTCCCCCTTCGTTCTAACCCTTTCCGTCCAGGAAGCAAGTCGTCGACAAGAACGCCGAGGAGCTCGCTAGCCTCGAGGCCCGCATCCGCGAGATGGAGGAGCGTCTCCGCCGCTCTCAGCCCAACCGCCCCTTGCCCGAGCAGCACCGCAACGCCGCTGTGTCCTCGCAGCAAAAGTCTCTAGATGTCAAGCAGTTTGGCTCCAGCGACGACAAGGCCCGGTCCCGTCCAGGCACCGCCCGCGCGAGCCAGCAGGCCCCCAGCGCCGGTAATATGCCCCCGACCCCGGGCGCCAGTGAAGGTGAATACTACATGGCCGCCCGCGCCGACTTGGTTGACGGCCCTCGCTGACCACGTCCTTGTTCCTCTAGACGGCGACCACGAGTAATCCGGCCTCGGTCTGTTTTGTATTTGGCAACCATCAACTACTTCAGCATGAGTAACCCCAGCATTGGCGTGAGGCCGAGGAAAATAAGCGCCCTCATGCTCGTCTTTCGTTTGCTTCTGGCGCATGGCGCATGACCGGGATCCCATCGCGGGGTCGCATAGGTAATCTACGGACGTTTTGTTTTGCTTTTGGGATTTGGGCATGGGATTAGCAGCCAACAGGACTCGGCACGCATGGAATACCCCCGAGTCCTCCCAACCACGGTTATCCGCCAGACGCTGCTGCAGAGGTACCACACACATACACACAGCATTGCGATGGCGGCAGTTGTTTCATTCTCAACCACTTTCTTATCTTCACTCTCAACATAAAGGCCTAGTAAAGGGATCCCCGTACCCTTTTTACACCACTACTGGCTATATAGATGCATGCATGGCTTGTGGGGAAGCTAGACATGGCGTGGGAGGGGGGGGGGGCGCACGCCGACACAAGGTTGGATATCGTGGCCTCGGATATATGATTGGTATAGGCCCAGTCGCTATGATGTGGACGGTGGGCAGGATCCAGGTGGTGGAAGATGACGAGGGACGGGTCGCGCAAAGACTAGGAGGATTAGACAAGGGCTGTACATACCATTTCGGCGAGATGGTCAATGTGACGAGTGGTTTCTGGATGGATAGCCTCCAGGACCACGTTGAGAGTAGAGGCGAGCGGCCCATGTGAGATGCCAACTGTGCAGTGACAAGGAGTTGTGAGTTATTCCTTAGCCGACTACCCATCTAGCGTTTGTCTGACGGGCACTCTATAACACGACATTTCTTCTTCTTGCAGACGACTCAACATTCCCTCGCCACAAAACAATCCCTCCATCAGTCATCGTCGAGGTGCTTGTTCGCGAAGCCGACTCTGTTATTCTCAATATCAAAAGCGACATAGAGCGCCTTGAGCATGACGTCGCCCAGGATGGTGACGTCGAGGCCCTCGGAGCTCTGCATGCCGCCCCAGCAGTACTCGGGGTCGTCGTCGACGGGGCCGTAGTTGAGGTAGGGGCCGGGGATGGTCAGGACGTGCTCGGTGCCGGGCAGCTTGAACATGAGGTCGGGCAGGCCCGAGGCGAAGCTGCAGGGGAAGGTGAAGGAGTCGCCGAGGCGGGGGTCGATGCGCATGCCGGGGACGTCGAACCAGTAGAGGCCGGCGAGGCCGGGGGGCAGGAACATGAGGCTGGTGCCGGTGTCGATGGTGGCCTCGAACGGGTGCGCCCACCAGACGTGGTGGCTGCCCTGCCAGGCCGTCAGGTTGAGCGTCACGTCCCAGTGGGGGCTGCGCGGGTTGGTGGGCAGCCAGGTCATGGCGTCGCTGGCGCGGCCGGCGGCGTCGACGCGGCCAAAGTCGAAGCGGCCCGTGGCGTTGCGGCGCAGGTCGACGGAGAAGACGGGGCTGGCGAGCAGCGGGCGCAGCTTGTCGAGGACCGAGGGCGCCGGCGGGTCGACGTGGCTCGCCAGCTTCTTGGCCAGGCCCAGGATGCCCGAGAGGCCGGCCTCGCGCTCGAAGCGGGACGCGATGATGCGCGCCGACTGGATCGCCGTGTCGTTGATCTCGAAGCCGCCCATCCGCAGCGTGTCGAGGTAGACGATGCCGTCGGCCGAGGTGCCGTCCACTTGACCATGTGTTGCTTAGCTGGATAGGAGCATGGAGGTATGGGATTGAGAGACTCTTCTCTTACCGTACTCGACGCCCCATTCGGCGTCTTTCAAGAGGCGCGACGTCTTGGACATGTTGGGCTTGTACTGCGGAGCATACGGGCCCTCATAGTTGGACCGGTAGATGGTGTCGGAGGATTGAACCCATCTGGAGCACGTCAGCACGAGCACCAGCTTCACGGGTGCTCGAGGGCACCATCTCACAGGTCGGCAGAGCCCGTGTCAAGGGCAATCTTGAGCGTCTGCGGCGGGTTGCCAATCTGGACGTCGGCAATGTAGATCTGGTCATTGTCGAGCGGCTCGACATTGACACGACCATCTACAACGAGTAAGCCATCTTGGCGACAAAAGGTTACAACAAGCTCCAAGGCTTACCGTCGTCGAGGAGCGAAAAAGTGCTCGACACGTCGGCGGGAACACCCTTTCCCCATTTCTGCCTCACGGCCGCCCAGTCTCTGATAAAGTCTCGCTTGCCCCCTGACGCCTTGCTCGCGGCCAGGGAGAAGACGGCGTGCGGATTAGGCGTTGCGATGGCGGCGGCCAGGCCGGCGAGGAATATGAGGTGCTTCATGGCTGACCTAACTGACACAGGTAAGAGAGAATGGAAGCCAAAGAGCGAGGAACCAAATGCCGGCGTTGGCTGGTGAAGTGAATAGAAAAAGAAGTCTACAAACGAAAAGGAGGACCAAGATGGACGTTATATGGTAGAACCGTCGTTGGCAGCTGTCAACGTCCCAGCTGCCAGCTGCCCGCCCATTGTCACGACTCCATGGAAAACATCAACCCAAGGCCGAACACCGACAGCCCCAACTTGGGCTCTGGAAGCTCCGATTCGGCACATACACCGTTCCCCCAGACTCGCCGCATCTGACACAGGAAACCCGCTTAGACGAGAGCCGAGATGCTCCGCCTGTACGCTCCTAGCACCAAGCAAGCAGCCAAGACGCGCTTCTTCTTGTGTCACGACACGGGCCAGAATAAGGACCGGGGGCCTCTCTCTCCTCTCTGTGCTGGTGTCTCTGCGTGTCTCCGTCCGCGGCACGCCTCGTCTCTGCTGCAAACACCAGTAGCGAATACGCGATACTAGACGGATGTCACCGCCGCGGCCCCCTTTCTGGACGTACAGTGCCATCGAGCCTCGTGGGCAGACTAAAACAAAGGCGGCAGAACCGGAAAGCTAGACACGCGGCGGAATAAGCTTGCGTTACAGACGCTCCCGAATACCCAAACACGTTGTCGGCCCCTTTGCTCGGTCCGCTCATGAGGATACGGCTCGGCGACGGTGCAAGAGGGAAACGCTGGCCCGGTCTTTGTTGGTCTTTGTTCCGATGCGTTTGCCAGCGAGCGTGGGAGCCATGTACAGTCCCGAAATTGCAAGCTGTCGAGGCATGGGAGCGATACGTTGGACACTCTGGTGCAGCAACTGCCGAGATATAGGCAACGCCATGTACGCAATGAATTGTAAACTCTGGTACAACTACCGAGAAATATAGGTAGGCAAAGGTACAACGACCAATTTGGCCCGTGTCTAGAAAAAACATATGCCTTGATAATCGTCATCAGGCAAGTCAAAGTAAAAAAAAAAAGGTCAACGATACGCTCATGTTTACATGGCACCAGCTACTCGCGAGTGGCCTGTCCCGGTATCAATATCAAAACCACTTTTTACCTTCCCATGCAACCCGTTCTCGACCACATAAAACGCCCGTCTATAGCTCGTCGCGGGTCCTCTCCTTCTTGTCCGTCTTGTCCGTCTTGTCCTGTTGAGCCGAGGCCTTCTTGATGGCCTCCTGGGCCCCCTTGAGGTCGTCCAGGTTGATGTTCTTGAGAATCTTTTGAATCTCCTCTTCCGTGGGAACACCGCCTCCTGCACCCGTCCAGTCAATGTCAATGGGTCCACCCTTCTTGCCCTTCTTGCTACCCTTTTGCTTCTGGCTGCCCTTGATGGCGAGCTCCATGCCCGCCTTGGTCAGGAGCTCGCCCCTCGCCTTGATCTCGCGCACAAGGAGGATGGGGTCCTCGGCGGGGCCGAGAGCGTCCTGCTTGGGCTCCATCTCCTCCAGCCAGTCAATCACCGTCTTGCGGAGGTTCTCAAGCTTGTCGAGCTCATCCTTGACGTAGAGAGGCGGGACGGGACCCTTCTCCTTGATCACGTCCTCCATCTGACGCGCCGTGGTGGTGCTCTCCTCATCCTCGAGACCGTCAAAGTCGCCGCTCGGCGTTCCCGAGGGCGCCTCCGTGGCAGACGCTGAGGAGGCGGCTGACGCGGACGCGTGCCAGCTGTCGTAGTCTGCAATCTGCTTGCGCGATCGCTCGAGAAACTCTGCGGCCTGCTGGGCAACCTTCTTCAGGTCCGTCACCAGCTCAGGTCGCTTCGCGGCTTCCTCGACCCTCCTCTGGATGGGGCGAACGAGATCCTGAAGAGCCTTGAGCCTGGACTTGAGCTCCTCCTTAGTGGCCTCGGTACCACCCTCGTAGAGCCAATCACTGGTCGCGCTTGAAATCTCGCCCAGCTTCTCGCGGACCTCGGTGGTCGACCGCTCGATAAAGGACTCGTCCTCGAGGAGGTCACGGACCTTGTACGTGTAAGCCTCGAGCTGGTTGAGGGCCTCCTCTCGCATCTGTCGCGCTCTGTCGGACGCAGCGAAGCCCTTGATGCGGTCCTTGGCCTTGATGAGTTGCGCCTTGGTCAGGTCGGGGGTACCGGCCTTCTCGATTGTCACCTCCACGGGGAATGAGACAAGCTCGAGCTTCTTGGTCACGACCTTTTCACCCTTTTCGCCCTCGGCCGTGGCCGTAGTCTCGGCATCGGTCTGGGACGTGGTGGAAGACTCAGTCTCGGACGAGGCACTGGCCGACTCGGTACTGGTTGACGAGGTAGATGACTTCTCCTTCAAGACCTCCTCAGAGCCCTCGGAGCCCTCGGCGTTCTCGCCCTTGAGAGGCTGCTGGTCCTTCTTGCCAAATCCAAAGAGGTTCTTGACGCCATCAACAAAGGTCTGGACAACTTCGGCCTCGCACTCGACGGCAGCCTTGGCCACCTCGACCTCGCCAGTCTCGCCGTTCAGCTTGACAGCAAGCTTGAAGAGGACCTCGGACTCGGCACAGGAAGTGTACTTTTCCTTGAGGGCAGCGACGGTAGCAGTCATGTTCTTGGTAGTCATGGTGGCAATATCCTTGTCGTCGGCTCCGACCTGCTGCCAGAAGGCAACGGTGAAGTCGTCGAGGTCGGTAAAGGTAAGCTCCTTGGGGGCAGCACCCTGAGGCGAGATGGGAGTCCACAGGCGCTGGCGGTGGTCCTTGCCCTTGGCGTCCGTCCACTTGAGGCCAGAGGGATACATGGGACCCTCGGAGATTCGAATTTCCTTGACGCGGAAGCTGGGGCTGAGCTCAGCAGCACGGAAGCCGGCACCAAACACGGCAGCCTCGTCAGAGTTGACATTGGTGCGGATTCTCTCGGCACCCACAAACTTTTCCAAAGCCCTCTGGACAAGGGGCGTTCGGATCACACCGCCATGCATAATGACGGAGTCGAGGTCGACAAGGTCCAGGCCAGCCATCTTGAGGGCATTGTTAATGGCCACTTCGATACGGTCCGTGTACGCCAGAGCCATCTCCTCAAACTCGGCGCGGCTGATCTTGTACTTGAAATCAACGTCCTCGTACAGACCCTCGAAGCTTGCCTGGGTGTTCTGGTTGGCGCTCAGGACATGACGGAGCTTCTCGACCTGGTTCGACAGCTTGGCAATGGCGCGACCGTGGGCCTTGACCTTTTCGGCGGTGGCCGAGATCTTCTGGGCACCCTTGGACTCAACAAACTTGGCAACCATGTCGTCGAGGATGAGGTTGTTGAGGGCGTCTCCACCGAGAGTTCTGTCCCAGCCAGCGCCCATGACCTGAACCTCCTGCGCCGTCTTGTTGTACTTGCCGACGTCCTTGATGTTTCGGCTCTGGAACTTCATGACGGTGGCCTTTGTGGAACCGGCACCCATGTCAAAGACCATGTGGTACTCGGGCTTGGCGCCCTCGCTGACGCTGGGGAACTTTCGGGTCATGGAGTAGCTGAGGCCAACGGCGAGGCCATCACTGACCAGGCCGAGGACCTTGAGGCCAGCGAGCTCAGCCGCGGTCTGGACTGCGCGCTTCTCATCAAGCGTGTAGAATGGCGGGACAGTAAGGACAATGGAGCGGACCGAGAAATCGTCGCCAGCAGCCACCTCGGCGTTGTGCCGGATGCTCTGGAGCTCCATGGCCAGCAGTTCCTCGACCGACCATGCTTCCTCATCCGCACTGAATGCGTTGCTCTTGAAGGCAACGGTGCCGCGGTTGGGGCACGTCTCGAGGCGCATGGCGGGGTGTCGGGCGGCGTACTCCTGGACGATGGGGTCCTCGACGTTGAGGCCAAGGAGCGTCTTCAGGTTCGGGTAGACATCGCCGGGGTATCGGGAGGAGATGGACATGGCGTCGGCGCCGTAGGCTCTCTCGGGGAACTCTCCAGCGCTGAGGGGTGACCTCGGGGCCTTGAAGGCGACGGCTGACGTCTCCTTGCGGCGCGAGTCCTTTGTCAGGACGATTTCGAGGGGACTTCCCGGCTTGACGAGGGCAGCCTTGATGTATTCGGTGCCCATGTCGACACCGAGGACGGCGGAAACGGCAAAGACATTGGTAGAGAAGAAGAAGATGGCTCCGAGGAGCATCATCAAAGGCGACGCTCGCGATGCAGCCATGGCGATGGTGGGGGTGCGCAGCGCTCGATGGGCGCGCCAATTGAAAGGGAATGGAAGCTAGACAAGGAAAGCTGCCTGCAGCAACGACGGCAAGGCAAAGACAATACGTGAGCGAGTCTAGTTTCGTGTCAGAGTTGAGCTCCCAGGGCCCGGTGACAAAAGGTACTTGTAGGACAGAGAGGTTGATGTGGCCTTAATCCTGCCTCCTAGAAGCCACGGAGCTCTTGGCTCCAGCCACTCAAAGAGGACAGCTAAGTGGTTATTGTAGAATGGGCCGTGCGTCATGGGGCTGGCTTGTGGGGGTTGACAGCCAGGGCCTCGCTCTTCCAAAGTCCAAACACGAGGTAGCGCTGTTCTAAAAAAGGGTTCCCATGAATTGAAAAGGGTGTGTACCTGCAGAAGAGCCAGGAGGATCAAATCATCTATAGTATTTATTCCTGGCGTTGCTACCGAGTATATGTTGGCGTCTTGTGGCTCCCATCGTAGCAGCTCATCTCAACGGCGCGTTGATGTAGTTGACGTGACTTGCACGCGTTAAACAGCTTCGCATAATATATTGATTGCGAGCCACTCAACCTTGACAGCTTGCTTCTCTTCCATACAAATCTTCAATTTTCTACGACAAGAGCAACCCAACCACTTACTGTGGCTCGTCTGACCGTAGTAGCAATTGTACCCTGCGCTCACAGTGTCACATACTCCAGCTGCATAAGGAGAATACGAAGCTCTTCAAGCACCCAAGTCATGCGCCTAGACATGGTGAACAACTCGTTTAGCTGTTTTGCGAGCTGATGATACTAGTACACACCGTTTCATCAGAGTGAAACCTAGACCCGCCCGGTGATGGAGGGCCGTCAGCATACCAGGAACAATCTAGGCATACATCACTGCCATACCGTAATGAAACAATCCCTCCCCAAACCCCGCGCCGTAGGTATCAATCAATCAATCAATCAATCAATCACCGGTATCAACCTCAAGATCCAGCTGCACCCCGTTGCTCACTCCGTAGTCCTCTAGCGTCAACTGGTCCTTGAACGGCCTCTCGCCCTGTCGCTTGAGCAGAATCTCGTGGGGTTCTCGTCCGATGCGCGCCGCAACCATAATCTTGAACTCCTTGACTCGGTCCGACGGGAAGCAGGGGATCGCTGCCTTGGTACCTAGACGGTCGTTGACGTGCACGACGATGAAGGCCTCGCCGCCTCCCGCAGGGGCTGCTGGCGCAGCGGGCTTGGTCTCCTTCTTGGTACTGCCGCTGGGACGGTCGCGGTCTTCCCGCTCCCGGCGTCGGGGTGACTGAGACCGGCGACGAGGCCTGTCGTCACGACGGCGATCATCACGGCGATCGTCGCGTCGGTCATCGCGCCGGCGGTCGTCACGACGCTCGTCCTTCCATTTGAACCCTCCACGGCCTCTGGGTCTCCGATCTTGACCTCTGTCTCTAGGTCGGTCGGTATCGCGGTCGCGGTCGCGATCCCGTGGTCGGTCAAAGTCTCGATTTCTGTCGCCATCACGGCCATTGCCGCCATCTCTCTCCCGGTCGGAGCGGTCGTTGCCGCGGTTAGACTCCCGCTCAGGTGCCTTGTCGCCTCTTCGATCAGGCTCGTCTTGGTCGCGAGGCCGGTGGGGCGCAGAGTCGCCGTCGCGACGAGGAGACGGTAATCTCTCCGCCATTGCGCACAAAGGCCGGTGGTCTCCAGACAAGGTACTGGATTGTGAGGTTCAGGATGATGGTTGGGAAGACTTTCTACTAAGCCCAGGCTGCAGTGACGAAAGCAAGGCTGCCAGTAGATGGGTGGAGAATGACGAAGGAGAGCCAATGAGAGCCCATTCGAAGCTCTCCACACTTACAGTGCCAGCTCTCAGTCAACTGCCGAGGCACGCCAGAGCTCCATCGCTCAACGGCACTTGAGAATGAAGTGAGCCAACGTTCATCCCAGTCATTGACACAACCAGGAAAATACAGCATGATCCACGCTAGACAAACATGAATCGTATTTGGTGGGTATTATTCACATTTCTATTCTGTATACCTATTGCCTCATATGATGCATGGATTCCCTGGAGGATCCCGTTGTTACAAAGGCATAAAGAACTCCCTTGACCCCTTCGCCAGCCGCGGATCCGAAATCCCAAAATTCCTGCAAGCTTAAATGCAAAGCCCCAGGCCAACAGCCACTCAATCGTTTGAGTAATTATGTGCCTGGGCAAACGCCGCTATGTTGTGGTGTACAGTCGCTCCTGACAGCAGATGCGATGAGAAACGTGGGGTGTGAGGCTACCCACGGGATGTCGACGAGTGTCCTACGACTCCTCGTTGCGACGACCCCGAGAGGGGCCTCCAGCGCCACGGTTGCCGCGTCCCCGGCCTCGTCCATCGCCACGGTGACCACCGCGACCTCGGAACTCGCCTCGACCTCGGCCACGGGGGTTACCACCTTCGCGGGCCTTATTCCGCTGAACCTGGTGGAAGCCGTCGTTGGGATCCGCAGAAGCAGGAGTAGAGGACTGGATATTGTCAACGCTTTGAGCTAGACTACCAGTCGTGGTTGGTGTACTAACCTCGGGGGCTTGCTCGGGGTGGTCGTCGGCCCAAGACTGAGTGCGGGCAGCGGCTGCAGCCGCAGGTGAAACCTCGGCCTCGGAGGCCTTGACGTCAACCCACTCCTGCGATAGAGAGAGCTCTTCCTTGTTCTTCTCATCCCAGTGGCTCTCGGCCACAGCATTGGCGGCCTCGTCAGCAACACTAGCGTTGGCAAGTCCGTTGGCAGCAGGCTCGACAGCGGTGTCCTTTACAGGAGCCGTGTCTCCAGCATCGATCTCGGTGGCCGAAGCATGGGCAAGGGTGGGATCAGAGGCAATCTCTTTACCAGCGTCGATATCAGCCTGGGCCTCCTCAGAGTAGAAGGGAGTCTTGTACTCTCGTGCGAGAGTTCGGACTGTGGAGTCTAGGAATCGTTAGGCTGGGCAAAGTTGTACCTGCTCGATAGGGTATACATACAAGTCGTCTCGAGCTGCTCTCCAGGCACGCTCAGGATCGGATCATCAGTGCCTTCAACCAGCTTCAGCATGGAGCTGACGGCGCTCTCGTCACCGGCATAGATGGCAAGGAGGACACCCTCAATGGCCTGGCTCTCATCCGACTCGGGGTCCTTGGCCTCTTCGCGACGGTAAGCGGCCAGGCGCAGAAACTGCGACAAGACAAGGAGGTTGTCGCGTAGCGTCTTCTGTGACTCCTCTCTAGCCTCACTGACGGCATCGGCCTTGGCCTTCTCCAGCGTCTTCTCAAACTCGGCCTTGTCCGCAGCGGCACGTGAGCGGTATTGTTCGTCAACCTTTTGGTACTGGACGAGCTGCTCCTCAAATTGCGCCAGCTGGGCCTTGAGGGCCGGCTTCTTGAGAACCTGGGCCTTTTGGTCGGGGTTGAGGATCTTGGCAGCGACGAGTTCGTCGAGTGACTTGTCGGAGTGCTCGCTTAGGAGAGAGTCGGTCTTGGACGCATTGGTCTGGAGGGAGTTTTGTTAGCAATGTCCATGTAGTGGGCATTGGCCTGGAGAGCAGGGAACATGGTAAAGCAAACGTACAATCTTCTTGTTCACATTGCGAATGTTCCTGTTCGAGATGTTTAGCATTGTGGCATTGGCAGATGAGAGCTTCGAAGAGCCTACTTCTGAAGCTCCTTGATGTAAGGGCTCTCGGAGGAGTCGTCGGCGGCCCTGTCGGCGGCGGTAGAGGTCATGCTGGGAGCTGGGGATTCGGTTCGCTCAAGGGCCCGGGGAGACTTCTTCTTGGCGGACTTGGAGGGAGGCTGAGTAGCGGTTGCGGCCATTGCGACTGTCGTGGCTCGAGCTGGGTTCTGTCTGTTGCAACGTTGAATGTAGGATGGAGATGAGGCTGGGGTATGATATCGCGAGTGCGGAGCTGGACAGGAAGAATGGGGAGAATGTATAGGTGGGTTAAAAGGTGGAGGAGGATCTTCTTGTTAGGGATGAGGAGCAAGAGGAAATGGTGTTGGTAGCACAAGCACGAGCCCAAGTGATGTGTGGGTGGTTTTTACAGTGCCAGCAGCGTTTGTTGCCTGGCCTCCACTGTCGGCTCACCTTTGGAACCCGTCGGAATCCCAAGGATGGCCACTACCAACATGCACATGCATGGCAACGACGGCGCGTACACGCTGGAAACAGCTCCGGAATTGCTTGGGAATGGTTGCAAGTCATTGAGAGAGCACGATATGCCATTGATCGGTTTATTCATAGGGGAGCTTGATGATTTACAGCAAGCATGCTGCGCTACCGTGTCTACGTCACACACGTTACTTATCGATGGCCCCCAAGCATCACCGCGATGTCGGCCCCACATTCAACCGCCGCTTGTGCTTCTGCTTCTGCTTCTGCTTCTGCTTGTCGCCTGCGTGATGCATGCTCTAGATCTGAAGCTACAGCTGAGAAACGCTTCAGTGGCCGGGGGCTGTCGGTAGCAATTTCTAGCTCGAGTCGGTTCAGCACTTTTTGCCAGCTGACAGTAGGCGCTGCAGGTGTCGCCAAGGGCATCCCATCTCTTTGACGTTTCAGCCTCACATTCACCTCGAGTCCATGTGGATCTCGGCGTGCCCTGCACCTTGTCCTTCGGTACATGTTGTGGTGGGTGTTTACTTGGTGCCCAATGTTCAGCCCTTGAACTTGGTCAATGTATCCTACGCCGGAGGAATCAGCATCGTATTTAGGGAGCTGTATTGCGCGACATACCCTCGTGACCTTCTTGACACTTCGCGAAGACAGGCCGCGTTCACCAGACTGCTTTGAGTGGATAGCGGCCTCCTTGACCAATCTAATACCATGTCAGGAGCCGGCCTAGCTAACATTGGGATACTGCGACGACCTACGACTCCATAAAGAGGACATAGTCGAGAAAGATCTAAGAAACCAGATATCAGCATTGCGTCACACGACCATGCGCGTGCGCGGAAACGCTGACCGTTACGTCGGCGTTCTTCTTGAGGTTGTGGTTGGAGTGCGCCTTGATGATCTTCTTGACCGTGGCCTTGGGATATGGCTTCTTTCCGAGAGCCATGTTGAAACTCTGTCGTGATCTGCCGTGCTGTATGTCTGTTGCGGAAGACGATGCTGTCAAGGCGAGGCGCGTTTACAGCCTTGTTGACCACAAGCTTGTTGACCAGGTGCCGCTGTGGGAGAGCCAATCAGCAGGGGTCCTCTATAGGAGGTACGTATCTACTTGCTGATTCAGGTGAGGGGCTTCTACAGTGCAATAATACATCCAATCACTATAGATTACACTGTATCCCACCTTTGCTTTGAAGCTCTGCAAGCTGACAAGATCAGACCGAACACTGCCCACAACGGCCACATCAGCTTCCAGTCGCTCACTATGGCTTCATTACTGCAAAGGCGCATGGTACGAACCACGCATACATCTCCGCTATCCGACTGCTAACGTCATCCCAGCTGTCCAAGGCGGACGAAGAGGCAGCCTCCGAGGTTGAAGTGCGACGTGAAGACCAGGACAAGATCAACCGATTCAGCCGCCTGCACCAGCGCGAGCTCGTTCTAGAGGAGGAGTTGAACTCAAAAACCGTAAGATTTCTCTACGTGTCGTTCGACCTGCGCCGGAGCTGACGTTGAGCCACTGCAGAAGGAAAAGGAGGAGATGGACGACCTATCCACCGAACTCGAGCTGGCCGACGAAGACGAAAAGATTCAGTATGTGCAATATCCGATCACAAGGAGGCTCCGACACATTCATATCCGATTCGCATCCACTAACTTGCCATTGCGCTGCGCAGGTACAAGATCGGAGATGCCTTCTTCCACGTCTCGTTGGAGCAGGCTCAGGAGATGCTCGAAACGGCAACAGAGAGAATCGAGGAGGAGACAGGCGTGCTGGAAGAGAAGATGGGAACCATCCGCGACGAGATGACCCAGCTCAAGGTCGAACTGTACGCGAGATTCGGAAAGCAAATCAACCTAGAGACTTGAGCAAGCGAATACAACTGCAATTCCAAGCACTCGACACTTTTTTTTTACGCCGCGAGGGGCGAAGCTTCACGATAGCACTCGAACCACCGCTTTTAGTCTTTAGCCCGAACATCATCCATTGGTTGATTCGCGCACCTCAGGATTCCCCTGGTTATCTTTCCCTTCTAGTCCCACTGGAAACTCAATCCTGCAACCAGCCCGAAAGGGATAAAGCATTCGGGAATAACTACAACCCCAGTCACCCAGCCAGTACGGATCCGATGCCGATGTGACACCGGCCAATGCGACGGAGCGACGCCCCCGCGCCCTTCGGCCGAGTCAAAAGTCGACTTCTGCTTCGGCATCGAGTGCCGTGACGCCGCATGTGCCCATGCCATCATGGACGACCAAACCGCTACCTAATAAGCTCCACTTGACCCATCTTATACCCGGCCACGGAGTCTTGGAGCAACCAATGAGTTCTTGAGCAGAGCTATGGTGTGAGGGGGGAAAGGGCGTCGTCGTCAATGTGTGCAGTCGTAACTCATCCCAGATCCAACCCTATCTACGCCTACTAAACTTATTGGGTACCATCCACTGCCGTCACCGGGGCGGGCCCCTGTCCCCATGACTCGGAATTGAAGACTTTTGGCCCGTGGGTGTGCTCTTTTTAACTACTCCTTCTGTCGTCATTGTTTTTTCACCACCTACTTGGCATTGCCATCTCTACTTATTCTCCTTGCTCTCCTATACTGGAATAGTAAGGAATTCTATTCGTTCCATGATTCTCAGTTGCTAGGTTCCATACATGATGGCGGGCAGCGAAGATAGCGACAGCACAATCCGGGATCCCTCCCCGTACAGTAAGTCACAAATGTCTTGATCGTTTGAGATACGAATGAAGAGAAGCTAACTAGTTTCCTAGGAGGACGACGAAGCGGTTCCATCTCAGATGGTATCGTGAGACTGGACGAGGCTGATGCCCAGTCGCGCTATGAAGAAGAGGCGGCGGACCGAGGCCTCGGCGCCCTTCACCACATACGTTCTCGCACGCGGAGCCGTACAGATGAAGTCCTTATCAGCTGGGCTCCTAACGACCCCGAGAACCCATACAACTGGACCAACGTGAGTATCCCGTCCTGTCTCTTCACTATCTAATCCCATCCTGACACCCCTTGCGCAGTTCAAAAAGGTCACCGTCGTCTTTTTCACCGTCATGCTCGTCTTCAACTCCACCATGGGCTCGGCTCTGCCCAGCATGGCCATCCCCAAGATCACGCAGGAGTTTGGCGTCACGTCGCAGGAGCAGCGCGTCCTGCCCATCTCCGTCTACCTCATCGGCTACGTCTTGGGCCCCGTCATCTGGGGCCCGCTGAGCGAGCACTTTGGCCGCCGCAACCTCAGCCTCAGCACCTTTGCCGGCTTCACCATCTTCACCATGGCCTGCGCGCTCGCGCCCAACTGGCCTGCCCTGCTCGTTTTTCGCTTCTTTTGCGGCTGCTTTGCGAGCTCGCCCATTGCCATTGTGGCCGGTATATTGGCCGACATCTATGGCGAGCCGAGGACTAGGGGGCGCGCATTTGCCATCTTCATGGTTGCCACGACCATGCCCCCCATCATCGCCCCCATCATCTCAGGCTTCACCGCGCCCACAATCGGCTGGCGCTGGGCCTTTTGGATCGCCCTCATAGTGGCCGGCCTCACAATGGTCATTGTCCTCTTCCTCCCAGAAACCTACGGCCCCATCCTCCTCTCGCAACGTGCAAAGAAGCTCCGCAAAGCCGACCCGTCGTCCCGTGCCATTGCACCACGCGATCTCGAGGAGACAGACGTCGGCCAACTCATCACCGTCGTCTGCACCAGGCCCATTCGCATGATCATCTCGGAGCCCATTGTCTCTACCACCTGCGGCTACCTCTCCCTCGTCTACTCCATTTTCTACATGTCCTTCCAGGCATTCCCCATCATATTCCAGGAGGTCTACGGCCTCTCCCCCGGCATCACAGGCCTCACCTACCTCCCCATCGGAGGCGGCGCCCTCCTCACGCTTCCCATCTTCTGGTATTGGGACGACATCCTTGCCAAGGCCCACGCCCGCGGTGCCCAGTGGACCAAGCGCGAGGAATACCGCCGCCTCCCGCTCGCCTGCGTCGGCGGCCCTCTCTTCGTCGTATCCCTCTTCTGGCTCGGCTGGTCCGCCCGGTCCGACGTCTCCTTCGTGGTCCCCATGCTTGCCGGCATCCCCTTTGGCATGGGCTTCCTCCTCATCTTCATGGCCCTGCTCAACTACCTGACCGACGCCTACGAAATCTTCGCCGCCTCTGCCAACGCTGCCGCCTCGTGCTGCCGCTCTCTCTTTGCCGTCGTCTTGCCCCTCGCCACCACCCCCATGTTTCACAGACTGGGTATTGCCGGTGCCTGCTCTCTCCTCGGCGGCCTCAGTGCCCTAATGTGTGTCATTCCCTTCGTCTTCATCTGGAAGGGTCCAACTATCCGCCGTCGATCGCCGTTTTGCATTGCTCTGCGCGAGCGCAAGGAGCAGATGCAGCGTCGCGCCGAGGAGGAGGAGGCCAAAATGGAGAGAGTCAAGAGGAAAGAGAAGGAAGATGTCTGAAGAAAAAAACACCCATCTCAGCACCCAATGCCCGACGCCGGCTACTTTTGCCGACACTAAAACATATCGCAAACATCATGTTGCTCGACATAGGAGTCACATACCCGTTTAGACTCAGCCATGTCCGCGACCTGGAATGCTACGAGTACCTTCAATGGCCCATGAAAGCCGGAAACGGGGCTTAATATCAAAAGAATGCACGATTTTATATAATTCTAATGTACAAGTGGATGGTTAAAGTATACAAATCAACCAGACCAGATGGCGGAACTGCTGATCTAATTCTGCATCGCACAGTCAGCTCAGTGTGAACTTTGTGAAATCCATCTGCTTTCTCACCTCTTGGAAATAAGTTTCTACTTCATTGTAAGAAGATTCTCAGATTTAGCCCTCGGATGATAGGAACCTCGTTGCATAAGCCTGTTGTCCATGATATTGGGGCTTATGTCCATGCCTCATGATTTCGAAAGACTGTAGTTAACATGTTCGTGCCAGCTCTCCTGACCCTCGATTTGGGTATATTCTTGACCTGAACTCGAAACCCTGTCGTTAACTCATTGATCGAGGGCGAGTGCTCATTGTTATAAACAGCCATTCTGGCTCTGGCGGGATAATGCCGACCTCGCTTTTCACGCGCCTGAGTTCAAAACCATACTGGTCATCTTGTGATGTATCTCTCGACGAGAGATGACTCTGCGGCGTCACGAACTTTTCCGACTCCATCGCACTGCTTCGAGCGGGATTCTCCAGCATATTTGAACGACTAATTGGTGCCGACCACGCCCTTGCCGAATGCGCAACATCATGATGGCCATAATGGCAATTTTCGCTAGATTCATGGACCAAGGATGCTGCAATTCGTGCGCCTAACCTTTTACTAGACTTTGGCAGACTGAGAGATTCGTATGTTCCTAAGGGAGACCTCTGGCCTTTGATGTTGTCGATCTCCCTTTCAAGTGCTTGGAGCTCTCTGTAGCCTCCCTCGGTGGGCAAGATCTCAAGTTCTGGGTACTCGAGCTGTTCGGCATGCCATTTGTGTCCCCATCTGGTCTTGGTGGACCTGCGAACCTCATGTCCAGGGTTTGCACTTGAGGTGAATAAACTAGTCAGTCTTGATCTGACAACTCGGCCTAGTTTGATGGAAAGCGACCGAGGTAATGACCCAGAGACCTTGTCCCCGTGAGTAAGCGGCTCGTCCGTGGTCCAAATGATCTTGCCATCCAGCAATATTTCCTTGACGGCAAAATCCCGAGGCTCCACGCTATCATTGGTGGCTGCTGCTTTGTCTCGCATACCCCTAGTGTGGGATGGGAACTTTGACCAAGACTCTGGTGGCTTTATCGGGTTTGTAGATGACTCGCCTGCTGGGTCTTGGCTGACTTGTGATCTCATCTGCGCTGCCCAGCGCTGGATAAGCCACTTAGAATGGTCATGAGAGGGTAGTTCTCCGACTGGAGGCGTCAATTGGGATGGTTCACGCCCAGTACGCCCTGAAGATGGCGAGTCTTGCCAGATACTGCTGTTCCTCCATGAGCTCGCTGTAGGGTTGCAAGGTGGGATACTCTTTGGGAAGTTTATGTCGGAAGTCTCAAGCAGACTGCTGGGCTTGCGTCTGTCTCGCGCCTCTAGTTGGATGGCACGTTGCCATAAGTCACTTGCGCTCTCCTCCGGTCCTGAGCTAGGTCTGTCGTATATATCCGAGGACAAAGGGCTCATATGAGATCGAATGCTGAGATTAGACATCCGTTTGGATTGGCTACTCCTGTTTCCCTGTGATCTTTGAGATGCAACTGGTATCTGACCATATTGCTCGCTCAGCGAATGATCTTTGTCAACTCCTGGCAGTAGCAGATTCCATGAGGTCGATTTGAATCGATCTGGAACGCTGAGGTGGATTTTGTTCATGAAAGACAGGCGACGTTGTCGATTCAAGGATGAGTCTACCAACTCCTCGTGAAATCGGCTTGTCAGAAGCGCCGATGGCCTTCTTCGTGCCAATACTTCCCCAAAGCGTTTCTCGATGGTTCGTAGCTCGGCCTCTCGCTGACGGAAGCTGCCAGTATCAGATTGTGACGTCGGTATTGTGTCAAAGGCAATCTGAGTAGGGTGTGGCAGATGTGTTATCTGAGGTGCTGCAGTTGGTGCTGCTAGAAGCTCGTCAGGAGTATCCGCGCCTATACTTTCGCTATCCATCGCTTGGAAATCGTGGGACAAAGACATGTTGCCATACCCTTGGAACCAACGTTAGCCAAGAACGTCCATCATCTCTGTCGAACTCACACTGAAATGGGGACGGCTCAAAGCTTTGAGAGTCTTCAATGCTCAGTTGATAACCGTTCAACCGGGGCCGTGTGGGACTGGGTTGAAAGATCGGCTGTCTGGAGGCATAGCTCGAAGAGGAGTTGTCGATTAGTGAGTTGATTATAACTGTCTTGGTCTCGTTGCTCGAGCTTTTCTCGCGCGAGGAGCTCTTGGGGTTCCTGTCAAAAACAGAACCACTACCAGCAAGCTGAAGCATTGGCTTGCCAGCTACTTTCACTGAATGAAGATGTAGCTCTCGAGCTGAAATATCGTCACTCTCTTGTGGGCTTGTATTGGTCGCTTCCAAGGTTGTACCTGCTAGGACAGAGTTTACAGCTTTCTCGGGCGTGCTATCGGAGGGCCTTCGTTTCTGCTCTGCCGGTGGGCAAAATTCCTCATTATCGCGAGGTATGCCGGAATTCTCTCTTGTCCGTAGACCCTGGGCAATGAGCCATATCTCAAGGGTGGATTGCTCTTCCGCAAGGGAGGATCCGAGTTGACTGGATAAGCTATGCTCAGGCCTCAGGGCGCGGGTGAGCAAAGTGTCGTTACCAGAGAATTTGTAGATCGCCGACGGCGAAGGGTTTTGTGTATCATGTGCAGTCGAAGACGGCTTATTGGCGACAGACCTTGATGCAGAGCCATTCGCGACCAACACGTGAGTAGCAGATCCGGCGCGGTTAGCATTTTGAGATTCTTTCTAGGAATTTCCTACCCGGTTGGATGCTTCCGCTTCTGAATCAGGTGTTTCGTGTTCAGACGCTCGTATAACGACGAATTCAAGGACGTCTCGAGGGCCAGTGGGAACGCCGGCGGCAAGAGAAGACATTGGATAGCGAGTATCTTGGGTAATCTTGTCTTTAGAATCGTCATCGTCTTGATCGTCGCTCTGAAGCTCAGCTCGGATTCTCTTATGCATCAACCGTCTGAGTTCAGCTCGACGAGCCATTTCCTCAACGCTCTTTCCAACAGAGACCTGAGAATGGCGCTTGTGGCTCACATCCTGCGAGGTGCAGCGCGCCAACTTGTCACGAACAATGTCGAGGGCACTGCTCGATTTGTTTTTTCTCTGCCGCAGGTCGTCGTCACTGTCTGTTTCATCGATAACGAGATGGTTTTCAAGACCCAGGATAAGGTTGCGATCGGCAGCCGAAAGTCGCGGAGTGATGCGTTGTTGCTTCGGCACCAACGGGAGAGACTGTTTCTTGGCTGAGTTTGCTTGTGTATTTGTCGGTGGCTTTCTGCGTGGCTGACGATGGTGGGCATAAGGTTGAGCCCACCTTGAAGGAGGATAACAACATAGCAGAGGCATGGAAGCGAGTGGAACGGTAGAAGTGAAAAGATGAGTTGTTGCGTTGGTGACGAGCTGATTCCACGATGCAGCGACGAGCTTCCAAAATTGGGATAGCAACCAAAACACTTGACGGTGACAAAACACGCACTTGACGGAGGGGAATGAAGTGAAGAGATGGCAGAAGATGCACCGATAGCGACGGTTTGGTTGAATATTCACCTGGCAAGAGCTGCCGAACCCATCCACGAGTACGGAGTTGGAAGGAAGCTACGGTCTGAGTGTGACTTTGGCCAAGAAGGCACTGATATGATTAGGTAGTTAGGTACTTACAGCCTATTGTTTCCCCCGTACTGTCAATTGAGAAGACGAAGTGGTCTAACTTGGACGGAAAAGATCCTGTCGACAGAAGATGGATCTTAGCAGTTGTATTACTGTGTAGAGGGATGGACATCTTTTATTGTTGACGCATGTGATCCGCCAGACCGCCTGGATAGGAGGCCTGGGTAGTTAGGAGACCAGGACAAACAAGCCAGTCAGTCGTATTCGTATCTCGAATGCGCAAGGCGATCGCCCCACCATCCCTTATCATCCATCATCGGAGTGCTGACCGGTTACCCAAATGTTGCGGAAGACGTGCAGCTTCACAATGCTACGATGCGTAGAGTGTATAACGTAACTCTCCAAACTTGCAGTAATGGACAGACTTGCACCTCTGGACCTGTGTGATCCAGTTGGCTTGATACCTTGTCCTGACTTGACTGGAGCTCCCGCTTCCTTACGGAGCACGGAGGAGACGTGTCGTCTTGAGCGACGGCCGGAGCTGGCTCCGCTAGCAATGGGGGGCAGCCAGCTGTATGTACCAACCTCTCTTGCTGTTCACCGACCTCTGAGCTGGTACTACTCGGTCCCACGTAATTATGTGCCAATTGCATTGCACGTGGGTTGCAGCGGCGAACAAGAAGCTGGGAATCACCACGATGTGCTAGCACGCATCCGCATCCCTTCCACTCCATTGAGCCCGCCCGTCCCAGCGCAAAGACGCAGCCCTGACTGGCCTCGGAGGGATGAGCAGCAAGAGGCAATATGGCCTGGCCTGGCTTAGCCTAGCAAGCCTAGATACCTAGTCATCAAGTTAGCCCGTGGGCCGGCCACATCTTGTCGAGATGGCGCAATTCGGCTGCCGAAGGCATTGCAACGAGCTGCCACCGACAGCCTTCCTTCGCACCGGGGTCCAGCAACCTAGCAGGCCGGTAGACCCAGCAGCGCCCCAGCAGCCGCCCCGGCAACCGAGCGAGATACCTGCGGGCCACGGGAGCAGCGGGACGGCAAGATAGGTACCTCCCTAACAAGGCTGCACGGTATCGCTGGCTCAGGGTCCTATTCTCTGGATCACTAGGCGATCCCCTGCCGCCCACCAATCGCAGCGGCGGCTCGTCAGCCCAACGACGAGGTGTGCTCCGGTCAAATTTGTTACCCCTCCCCCGCTTTCGGCGCCTGAGTTTTCGTTGCTCCAGTCGTCAGTCGTAGGCTCGTAGCTTGCCGTGCTCAACCGTTTTTTTCTCCCAACTACTAAATATCCTGCTCCCCCCTTTCTCTCCCTTCCCTCTTCTTTTCTCCTTCATCCTCTTTCTGTCCTGTTTCTTCCGTTGTGGTACAGGCAGAGTTCACCCGTACGTTGCCCGCCGCCCCTCCACCGCCTCCACTGTCTGAAACCCCCCCCTCCACCTGGCACCTGCGGCCAATTGCCCCTCACCTCCCCGCCACCACCAGCTGCTACCCCGCCAGCTTAAAAACCCAATTTCTCTGACCCCTCGATAGCTTTCTCCCTCTCAACCTTACAACTTTCACAATCCTCGGATCAACCACCGCAAACATGGTTCAGTCCGCGATCCTCGGTTTCCCCCGCATGGGTGCGAACCGTGACCTCAAGAAGGCCACCGAAGCTTGTCAGTATACCCAACTACACGCACTCAAATCCCTCGAGACGCACTGCTGACAGGTGATGCAGACTGGGCTGGCAAGATCTCCCAGGCTGACCTCCTCGCCGAGGCCAAGCGCCTCCGTCTTGCTCACTGGAAGATCCAGAAGGATGCCGGTGTCGACATCATCCCTAGCAACGACTTTGCTCTGTACGATCAGGTCCTCTGCCACATCCAGGACTTCGGTGTAAGCATCCCCACAGCTTCCCTCAAGCTCCAAACGCCCTTGGCTAACACAAGCTTTCTATAGGCCGTTCCCGAGCGATACACCAAGGATGGTCTGGACATCATTGACGAGTACTTCGCCATGGGCCGTGGCCACCAGAAGGAGGGCGTCGATGTCCCCAGTCTGGAGATGGTCAAGTGGTTCGACTCCAACTACCACTACGTCAAGCCCACTCTCCAGGACAACCAGACCTTCAAGCTTTACAAGAACCCCAAGGCTGTTGCCGAGTTCAACGAGGCTAAGGAGGCTGGCATCCACACCCGCCCCGTCCTCGTTGGCCCCGTGAGCTTCCTGCACCTCGGAAAGGCCGACCGTGGCCAGTCTGTCGATCCCATCGACCTGCTCGACAACCTTCTGCCCGTCTACGAGCAGCTCCTTGTTCAGCTCAAGGAGGCTGGTGCCGACACCGTCCAGATTGACGAGCCCGTCCTCGTCTTCGACCTTCCCTCCAAGGCCAAGGCTGCTTTCAAGCCCGCCTACGAGAAGTTCGCCAGCCTGGGTGACAAGATCCCCAAGCTCGTCTTCTCCACCTACTTCGGTGACATCGTCCACAACCTCGATGCCCTCCCCAAGGACATCTACGCTGTCCACGTTGACCTTGTCCGCAACCCCGAGCAGCTCGACACCGTCGCCGGCGCTCTCGGCCCCAAGACTATCCTCTCCGCCGGTGTCGTCGATGGCCGCAACATCTGGAAGACCAACTTCAAGCGTGCCATTGAGACCGCCGAGCTTGCCATCCAGAAGCTTGGCAAGGACCGCGTCATTGTCGCCACCTCCAGCTCTCTCCTCCACACTCCCCACACCCTCGCCAGCGAGAAGAAGCTCGATGCTGAGATTGCCGACTGGTTCTCTTTCGCCTCTGAGAAGGCTACTGAGATTGCCGTCATTGCCAAGGCCGTCACCGAGGGCCCTGCCGCCGTCCGTGAGCAGCTCGAGGCCAACGCCAAGTCCATGCAGGCCCGCTCCACCTCCAGCCGCACCAACGACCCCAAGGTCAAGGACCGCCAGTCCAAGATCACTGAGAAGGACTACAAGCGTCAGTCCGAGTTTCCTGCCCGTATCAGCCAGCAGCAGGAGAAGCTGAAGCTCCCTCTCTTCCCCACCACCACCATTGGCTCTTTCCCCCAGACCAAGGAGATCCGTGTCCAGCGCAACAAGTTCACCAAGGGTGAGATTACTCAGGAGCAGTACGACAAGTTCATCGAGGCCGAGATCAAGGAGAACGTCAAGATCCAGGAGGAGCTTGGCCTTGACGTCTATGTCCACGGTGAGCCTGAGCGTAACGACATGGTCCAGTTCTTCGGTGAGCGCATGGACGGCTATGCCTTCACCACCCATGCCTGGGTCCAGAGCTACGGCTCCCGATGCGTCCGACCTCCCATCATTGTCGGCGACATCTCCCGCCCCGCCCCCATGACCGTCAAGGAGTCCAAGTACGCCGTCTCGGTCTCCAACAAGCCCATGAAGGGCATGCTGACTGGTCCCGTCACCTGCCTCCGATGGTCTTTCCCCCGTGACGACGTCCACCAGTCCGTCCAGGCTGAGCAGCTTGCTCTGGCCCTCCGCGACGAGGTCGTCGACCTTGAGAAGGCCGGCGTCGACGTTATCCAGGTCGACGAGCCCGCTCTCCGTGAGGGTCTGCCCCTTCGCTCCGGCAAGGAGCGTGAGGCCTACCTCGACTGGGCCGTCAAGGCTTTCCGTCTCTCCACCGCTGGTGTCGAGGACTCTACCCAGATCCACTCGCACTTCTGCTACTCCGAGTTCCAGGACTTCTTCCACGCCATCGCTGCTCTTGACGCCGATGTCCTGTCCATTGAGAACAGCAAGTCTGACGCCAAGCTCCTCCGCGTCTTCGTTGACTCCGCCTACCCCCGCCACATCGGACCTGGTGTCTACGACATCCACTCTCCTCGTGTTCCCAACGAGCAGGAGATCAAGGACCGCATCGAGGAGATGCTCCAGTTCCTCAAGCCTGAGCAGCTCTGGATCGACCCCGACTGCGGTCTCAAGACCCGCCAGTGGAAGGAGACCAAGGAGGCCCTTGTCAACATGGTCAATGCTGCCAAGTTCTTCCGCGAGAAGTACAGCAAATAAATGTCAGCCCGCTTGGGTTGTCGTGTAGCGGATGACAGGGGACGGAAGTGGCGCATGGGGTGATTGTCTTAACAAGTTGTGTTATGTATTTGCGGAGGCTGCATCTTCGAATCAGCTACGATTTCAACATCGGCGTTTGGGGCTGATCGAAAAAGATCAGATGTGTTTACTGCATCCCAAAAGTTAACCTACGGATCAGGGAATGGGAATGAATGAAAGGGAAACGGCTGAACGGTTGGCGCGCATTCAACATTAGATGCATTCTCCTAGTTGGGAGAAGATTTGGAGGTCTATATATTAACAGAAATTGACCATTACCAAAAAATACCTTTCGTCCTCGCTGTTTTGTGACTTCTGATTGCCTAGGTTGTTAGAACCTAACTTAAGCCTCTAATCACGACTGATGGATGGATGCCCACGTCGTGTCGTCCGGGAGATCTGGAACCTGGGGCGTGGTTGTGGAAATAGGTCACGTGATTTCGCGAGGTAGTCAAAGGACATCCACGTCTTCACGCGCGTCAATACACAACAAGGACCGAACGAGAGAGGTCTAGGGCTCGCTTCCGCCTGTATGGCTCTCCTGACTGCGCCATGCCCTCGGCAATCATAATCGCTGACTCGGACGACGAGGAGGGAGACTACCCTCAGCCTCGTAGCTTGCGAGCACCACTCTCACCTCCCGAGGTTGGTCGCGCAAGGCCATGTTCCTCAGACCATGTAAGCCATGCGACGAGCGCCTCGACCGACCTGGAGTATTTCCAACACGTCTATGACGAGCAAAACGACACTGCATGTGTTGTCTCTCACGGACCCTTTCCAAGTGGCGAATGTGGCGAGGACTGGCAACTTTCGAGCTTTGAGGTCGCAGTCCCTGCACCGTTGCAGCAGACGGGAATGCCCTCGTCGCTGACGTCGATAACGGATCCTCGAAATCCGAGGGAAAACACAAACTCGAGCGGAATGGCAACGAATGAGTGGACGCAGGCCTCGACTCCGGGCCGTAAGAAGGCCCCCTTTCCCCAGATGTCTGTGGACGATCCGTGGGATGTGCCGAGCAGCCCTGAAGAGGTCTCGAAGAGCCTATCGTTAATGGGACGGAAGAAAAGAGACCAAGGGAATTCGGCAGCCAGATCAATTCCCCAGCCACTCACGGCGCGGAAGCTGGTTGATGAGGGGTATCGGGAGAAGTCAAGGATGAAGGCCGAGGATGACGAATCCACGGCTCAGAGGAGGAAAAGAAGGAAGACGGACGACAAAAATGCGTCCATCCAAGGGTCCAACGATGTTGACCTCGTCACTATGCCATTCGACGACGAACCTCTGGGCGTGAAGCTTGCATCGTCGAGCATGCTACCACCCACGTTACCTCCTACGCTACCCTCGACGCTACCTCCAACATTACCTCCCACACTGCCTCCCACACTACCCCCCTCTACGCCAATTGACAACAGCGGGTCCTTTTACATTGCCACCAAAACCTTGACGGCAGCTCAGAAGCAGGAGTACCAGACCATACCCATGACATCCTCGGACAAACCTAACCACGAAGTTTTGCCGCGCTTGGACAACCTCGCCCAGATGGGATCGAGCGGAACAAGCACCAACATCAACACCCCGCGAAGCCAGTTTCCCATTGCCAGCAGTGCTCCGCCTGAGCCTGCAGGAGAGCTTGTCAGAACCAAACCAGGTCGTGCTGCGTATCGGCAACGGGAGTCTTCGCCTGATCTTATCGCGATTGTCGAAACCCCGCCGCAAATGGGCAAGGTCAGACGGAAAAGTAACAAGAAGTCGGACACATCGACATCTAATCGGACTGAGGTGTCACAAATCAAAGAGACGCCGCCGGTTGACGAAGCCGATTTGCACATCCATGTACCGTCTGAGGGGGAAGACTCAGACTACCACAGCGAGAAGCCAAAGGCAAAGCGGCCTCGAGGCCGGCCAAAGAAGAATGCAGTTGAAGAAGCACCTGGGCCAGCCAATGGACAACCATCGGATTCCAAAGCAGACGAGGGACCCGCCACGAGACCGAAAAAGAAACGCGGTCGTCCACGAAAAGCAGATCAGCAGGCGGCAACGACGAACAGCCCGAAGGCTGAGACAGTGTCGTCAGAGGATGCAGAATTGTCCGAAGCCAGCAAGACCGTGCAGAAAGTCCAGGATGATGAGACAAAGGCTGAGAAAGAGGATACGAACCAAACAGATGCAGATCGGAATGATGGAAGGGCGGTCGGCAGAAGAGCGCTAAAAGCAAAGAATCGCAATGAAGCAATAGCCCAGCTCCCTGCGGTGAGCGAGCAGGTGGCTTCGAAAGAAGCGCCAAGTCCACCAGCCAAGACCATTCTCGATGGCTCGGAGGAGAAGGCATGCGCCAAGCTTGAGAAGCAATCCGAGGACAAGGCTGCTCCAAAAACACCGAGTACCACGTCGGGAGGACGGAGCCTTTCTTCGATAACTAAACCGTTGTTTCGTGTGGGATTGAGCAAGAAGTCGAGGATTGCTCCGCTGCTCAAGTCGTTACGCAAGTAAATGAGGAGCCGACACATGGACTGACGTTAGTATGATTTTACTCGCTTACAATGTGAGCCCTAAAGGCCCATGAAAGGACGGAGTTGTGTGCAACTCGGCATGTGCATGCGTCAAGGGACTTTGGCCGGGTTGCGCATGGGTATTGAGGCATGGCGTTGGATGAACAGACGATACCAATAGAGATACTGGCCATTTACAGTACATGGTGTTATTTTTGCGTAACAATGAGAGAAGGATGAGAGCATGAGTCAAGGGTCCATTCGGCAAGGACTCTCTACCTGAGGCCATGCGATGGTCTGCAGGCATATGCAGGGCGCGCCACCCCGCCTGGAGGAGATGGTTGCTTATGAGGGCTGGAGAAGTTGTGCCTCTATGCGTATGACGCAACTGAGATGATTGATTCGGTTCTGTAATAGTTAGATACCCGAGCCAAGGCAGGTAGTTTATCACAAGTCGAAGTTGCGAAGATGCCAATGCAGCCGTGCCCAGGATGTTGCAATGCAATTTAGTATACGCAGTAACGGCATTGGAATTTGTTCTTGAACCAGGTCGATACCCTTAGAAGACACAGCAGCTTGGGTGTGGATGGAATGAAGTATGTACCTAGTTACTTTATGGGTTCGTTTCTATTGACTTGAGCCTGAGACTCGGGACTCGAGACTGAGAGTCAAGACCCAAGCCGCCGGGAACGCCGATGGCAGGTGGTTGTGTCCAAAAGAGGCAATCTGGTTGGCCCAGGGGGCAGTACCCATGTACCATTGTACCCTGGCTTACCCGGTACGTATTGTGCGGTGCACCACCCCGCACTAGGCGATTTCGGGAAGAGGGGCAGCCCAGTCAGTCAGTCACTGGCCTCTCGCGGGCCCGACGTTCGGCGGCGCCATCAACTTTCCTCTCACCTTTTGCAATACTTTTTCCCGAGGCCGTGATCCTTTGGTGGACAATCTGTCGCTGTATCTGCCTCTCTCGCTCTTTGCGATTGCTCTCCGCTAATCCCCCACCTTGTTCCTCTCTCTGCTAGTTGTTGCTGGTCTCGACGCCATGGCTACCAACGGCACTGCCCAGAATGGAGCCTCTGACTCCCACACCCCGTCCCAGCGCTATCTAAGCACTCGCGGCGAGGATTCCGATGTAAGGCTGCTCATCCAGGGGCATCAATTCCCGGCTTGTTTTGGCTGACTCGACTGCCAGTTCTCCTTTGAGGAAGCCGTCCTCAAGGGCCTCGCCAACGACGGCGGCCTGTACATCCCCGAGCATATCCCCGCTGCCGACTCTTGGCAGAGCTGGAAAGACCTCAGCTTCCCCCAATTGGCCTACGAGGTGCTTTCACTCTACATCTCTCCCTCGGAAATCCCTTCGGCCGACCTCAAGGGCATCATCGACCGTAGCTACTCCACATTCCGAGCCCCCGAGACCACGCCCCTTGTCCACCTCAAGGACAACCTCTACCTGCTGGAGCTCTTCCACGGCCCTACCTTTGCCTTCAAGGATGTCGCCCTGCAGTTCCTCGGAAACCTGTTTGAATACTTCCTCGTCCGCAAGAACGAGGGCAAGACTGGTCGTGGTATGTACATGTCGCATAGACTTTGTTTGGACGAGCGTTGCTAATACACGTCCAAGACCGCCACCACTTGACTGTCATTGGCGCCACCAGTGGTGATACTGGCTCGGCTGCCATTTACGGTCTGCGCGGAAAGCGTGATGTCTCCGTCTTCATCATGCACCCCCAGGGACGTGTCAGCCCCATCCAAGAAAGCCAGATGACGACCGTTCTGGACAAGAACGTCCACAACCTCGCTGTCAAGGGCACCTTTGACGATTGTCAGGTATGCGCAGCCCCTCAATCTGGGTCCGGACAGAGCTAACTAGTCCCTCGCAGGATGCCGTCAAGGCCATGTTTGCCGATCCCGACGCCAACGCAGCGCTCAACCTTGGCGCCGTCAACTCCATCAACTGGGCGCGTATCTTGGCCCAGATCGTCTACTACTTCCACTCCTACTTCTCTCTCGTGAAGAAGTCGGACTCGTTCAAGCTCGGCGACAAGGTTCGCTTTGTCGTCCCCACCGGCAACTTTGGCGACATCCTGGCCGGTTACTTTGCCCTGCGCATGGGTCTTCCCATTGAGAAGCTCGTCGTGGCTACCAACGAGAACGACATTCTGGACCGTTTCTGGAAGACGGGCAAGTACGAGAAGAAGGCCGCCAGCGGCGAGGAAGCCGCCGGCGGCCTTGTTGTTGACGGTGTCCTTGCCGACCCCGATGGAGCCAAGGAGACGCTGAGCCCTGCCATGGATATCCTCGTGTCGAGCAACTTTGAGCGCCTGCTGTGGTTCCTGGCCTATGAATTTGCGGAGACGGCCGGTATGGACGACCTGTGGAACAAGAAGCAGGCCGGACAGGAGGTCAACAAGTGGCTAAAGGAACTCAAGGAGACTGGCTCATTCGGCCCCGTCTACCAGGACGTTCTCAACAGCGCCAAGCGCGACTTTGAGAGCGAGCGTGTCACGGATGCGCAGACCATTGAGACTATCCAGTCTTACTACAACAAGCTGGGCTACGTCCTCGACCCCCACACAGCCGTCGGTATCAACGCCTCGGAGCGCTCCATTGAGCGCACTGACGCCAGCGTCCAACACATTTCGCTGTCGACCGCCCACCCGGCCAAGTTTGCCGGCGCCGTGGACATGGCACTCCGCGAGGTGGAGGGCTTCAACTTTGAAAAGGATGTGCTCCCCACCGAGTTCATCGGACTAGAAGACAAGGAGAAGCGCGTGACGGTGGTGGAGAATGACTGGCAAAAGGTTCGGGAGATTGTCAAGGCCCAGGTCGAGCAGGAGCTCAGCGAGGCGCATTAAACGCCAGGTATATGTTGCATCCACGGATAGATAGGAAGCCAGGACATTTTCATGTACGTATTTTGACATGCAAGAAGACGTCTCAAGGGAGCATGGCCTGTGATACAGGCAGGTACTAGACGTTGAGACGCCAGCTAGATAATGGCGTTGGGAAGCGAGCACGAGAAAAGGAATGATGAATGATAGCTTGGGTGTCCCGTACTTGTAGGCACCCGATTGAGCCAATGTATTGAAAGAGGTTTGACTTTGACGTGTAAGCTGGAGGGTTTAATTTTCCCACTGACGTGAAGGCCAATGGGATTCGGATTGAGATGAATAAGGCCGTACAGACCGTGTCTTGGTTCCACGGGCTTGAAGGATAACGACAACTTCCCGTACTATACTCCGCCAGTGCCCTGCTAGGTAGGTACTTGATGAATCGCAAAACCTACAATGATCTTTATGAGGAGGTTAGGGTTTATCTTGACACATGTATTAGAGAAAAAGGCCATTGTTCATCTATAGTTTAGCAATACAACTACCTATTGTCTTGGCTTACGACTTACAGGGCCGCCGTGGAATTGTCGCTCTCTCTGCAACATACTGTGCAAAATGGTAAAAGCGTCCGACGGGTTTATGTGGTTCACCGGAAAGTATAAGGCCATGAGAGACGAGGACCCTACGTACCTTGGAGGTAGGTACCTAGGTTGGTATTGTTGACAGACCTCGACCGTTGTCCGTTTGGCAAAAAGCATTAACTAGGCAGCTGCCTAAGATGAGCTTCTAGGCAAACAGGCAAACAGGCATCAGACTTCCCACGCAATCTACCTCTAAACACGCTTGGTTTGCACATCACTAACCATTTCTCTCTCGTCAACCTCGTCTTGTACACCTAGCTGCCAGTGACACTCTACAGCTACGGGTAAGCAAAAAGCTCGTTCCAAATATCGACATTGAGATTTGTTACTAATAAAACAACAGGGACATGTCGCGGCCACGTCTACCCCGTTGGGGGTTTCCGCCTCTAGATGCCCCTGGTCTATCCCAGGAGCCTATTGACCAAGAGAATCTCCGGAAAATCCGAGATCTGTGGAATCAATACTCTCGGACATAGGTTACATCGACACGCAGAATTCTCGTCCAAAACCTTCAATATATCCGAGAAACCCCCTTAAACCGGGGCTGGCCAGTCATGCACCAGTTATGGCGAGACAGACAGTACAACTTTGGTACCTGGATCATTCTCATTGCTATATACGGTAGAGAAGAGCTCTACGAGTACCATTTAGTTCTATCTGGAATGTATCCTGGCGTGGATCCAGACGACATGAGTGGACAGTCTCTAAGAGAATGGGTATCGGAATATAAGCGCAACAAACGTGCTCGAGAAATCGTAGCAACCGACCCCGGAGAAGGCAGCGACTCGCCAGAGAGTATTTCCTCGTCTGATAGCATCATCAACGCACATCGTCGTTTTCCGATAGACGGAGGTTTTGTGTCAGGCACTCGGCGACGAGCAGATACTCCCTTTGCCCATGGGCCGGAAATCATTGATCTTACAGGAGAAAACGACTCGCCAGAGAGTAGTCCCCTGCCTGCTGGTACGGCCAATGGAAGTGATTCCAGGCGGGCTGCTGCTGTCCCACCGCCTGAGAACTGCACATATTCACGGATGGCCTCCTCGGGACCCAATGCAACTCAAACAGCGAGTCGCTCACATGATTGTGAAGATGACGACCTGGAGATTGCTCGTTTTTGGGCCTCATAGCATGGCCTACAAGAAAACGATCAAATCGGGTAGGTCTCTTATCTGTATGATACTATGACCCTCTAGCTGACTTGAATTCAGATCGATTCGGCAGGCGAACGGCACCAAGGATGTCTCCAGACGATGAGACGGACTGTCGTCTGATCGAATCTCGACCCATCTCGAGGCCAGCTATAAATACCAGCTGATGAAACGGCAGCAATAATATGATGATATTGCACAGGTCGGACGAGATTGAGCGGATATCTCTGGCGCAATTGGGTGCCTCTCAGTTGGAAAGACAGGCATCAGCTGAGCGGCATGCCGAATCGATTGTCGAGGACAGGTGGATCAAGAGGAGGCAGAGGCATAGGCTCGTACGTGAGAGTCGCTGACGCTACGGTGATTTGACTTGGCGGATCAGGCGCGTTGTCTAGTACACGACTTTGGTTCTCGATATTTGGGCTGGATAGACGTTTGAGTTTTCTCTCCTAAGTATGCGCCATGGTTTGGCTCGTACTCTCGTGAAGTGAGGCTCGTTCCTTATATGGATGGCACTGGATCCTGGAGAGGGAATTCCCCAAGATACCTACCTATTTAATTCAGCACTTCCTTACTTCTTCTCCATCTTGATCCTCTCACTCACAAGCTCTTTTCGAAAAAAAAAAAAAAAGAAACACCTATCTGCAACATCCCACCGATACAAATCATCATCTGCAATCCTTCATCCCTTTCGTCAAGTGTGATCGAACATGGAGAGCAATATATCAGATGACCTAGCTAAGAAACTTCTTCGTTATATCGAAGATTATCTCAGGCGCAACCAAAGTCGTCCTAGACGTAGAGAGGCGCTGCTTGACTACGTCTTGGATAAATCCGTTTTCGAGGAGCCCCTCGATCCTATCCCCCTTGACGAATACGGAAGACGATTCGTTACTATTGAGGAAATCCTGAAACAGCGGAGGGTCAGAAGAGATTGATCCAGACTGGGAATTCACGGCCTTGTAGTTTTCCGTCTTGATCACAATGCCCCTGTCGTCGTTGGAGCGCCTGGCCCAGGACAAAAGGTAGCTTGTCCTCAGATCCAATAAAGTCGCTTACTAGATCTGTACATGCGATTGGAGTTTCACTGTGCCTTTGCCGAGTTGCGCTGTTTTCTTAACCAGTGCTTGAGGATGCGCTTTCTGATCGAATGGCTGAGAAACAAAGAGCATAACGTATCATCACAACGCATGAGTAGCACTTCAAAGAAGCACATGAGATGTATTCAAGACGGCTCAACAATTATTGACGAATGCATAAGATGTAATCATAACGTATCAGAAGTACTTGGAGGAAACACATCATTTGTAGTCGTAACGCCTTAGTAGTTCTTGATAAAATACACGAGATATAATCATAACGCCTCAGCAACCCTTGAGAGAAATGCATAAGATATAGCCCTAACGCATTAGACAGAAGCCATCCGCAAAACACACGTTGCTCGAGTGACTCAAGGACTAGACCTATCACCGCCTTTAGAGTGACTACTGATTCTGGCCGAACCGGTTCAAGACATTCTTTGGCGTCTTCTCATTATCAATCCCAATTATAAATATCGCTTTATGAGGCTGCCATAAGGAATACCCGCCCGAGTTATCTTTTCACCTCCAAAAGTCACCTTCACTCGATCGCCAGCAGCTACAGATACACAGGTACTCTGATGTCCACCACGTTACAAGTTTTTGTCGGATCGAGTCGATGGCTGTGAGCAGCAGCCCAACGATCTGCCGAAACAGCTCAAAGGCCGCCTTGGCTCGATCGCCAGCAGCTGAAGCCAGGTACTCTGACATCTTCCACAGAACCTTGTCTTGCTGGTCTCGCATCGCCAGCTGTTGCTCATGCATGTCTCTCTGCATGTCCAGCATCTTTCCCCTCCTCGCCATATTCAAATTGGCATACTTCATTGCTTTAGCCATGTGAGACTCCAGTGACGTTGGCAATTGCGGTGGAGGCGAAGATGATATATCCATCGATTTTCGCTTGGATGACTGACACAGGAATTGGTGGAATCTCAATAGATGAGGGTATGTAGATGTATTCAAAGATGGATGAGTGGTGTTTTCACTCTCCGGGGCCTGCCTGCTAGCTATAGCTGGCTGGCCAGTCATGTGACTGAGGCGGTCAGCTTCACGATGCCTGACGTGGCAGCCGAAGGAAGTCAGCAGCCGGCTGCTGACGACGCCCTCGTTGGCAGCCGTCGGCAGCTGGCAGATACGGTCCCGCCATGCCGTGCCGTCGGGCATATCCTGCCGTAGATGGCTGAGGCACCGAAAGGGGCCTTCGTGCAACAATGACGTGGTAGGAGGAGATCCCATGGGACCCGGAGACTGTCGAAAGACTGAGGAGCTGCCATTCTTGTCGAAGCTTGGTGTTCGTAAGCTATCACCATGGCTTGCTACCATGAGCTTGGCTACGCCTGAAGCTTGGTTTGATCCCCGGCAGCTGAAGCAAGGCAGATTCGACATGTGTCCATGTGATTTCGGAGTGCTTGGCCTTCCCGATCTGGAGATTCTCGATATCGGCCGGCGGTACCGTGTTCGGAGCGTCCCTTGGGTTTTACGCGATTGGGAAAGAACTGCAGATCTAGCGGTTAACGACGAGGTCTTGAGTGAGAAGGGTCGGCGGAGTTACTTTGGCTGCTGAGCCAAGACGCCGAGACGTGGATTCAACAACTGGGCTACCATGATGGCGTCACCGCTATCCTGTAGCGAAATAGATTACGGAGTGAGTATATAAAGGTTCTTTGTCCAGAGGACGTTCCCACTGTGAAGACGGTATACATGTCGGAGGAGGCAAGTGTATATCAGGAGGCATCAGCTGGTAACTATTAGCCATCATGTTTCGAGGTAGAGAGGTCGGCAAACTTACGCTCGAGAGGGAGGAAAACATCGTGGTGTGTGTGCGAGAGAGAGGAAGATGGAGAGAAAGAGAAGAAGAAAATGTGATGCGAATATATATATATTTGTATTTGTATGAGAGAGAAGAAAGGGAACAGGGAAGAGCAGGAGAGAAATTGGAGAAGAAGGAAGTGAGAGTGAGAAAGGAGTTGAAAGGAATATTATGGTATGAATGTGATGTGAGTGAGAGAAAGTGAGCGAGTTGTAACTTGTGAGAAAAAGGTGTAAGTTGGTTAGAAGAAAATCCCCGAAAACAGAGCACAGCTGCCAGCAGCTGCCGTCTATCAGGTTTAGAGCCTTTGAGTAAACAGGAGTTCCGTATGGTGGCTTGTAATAGCCAAAAACCAATGCTCGTCGGTGATTCTCAAGTAACGACTTTTTCAAAATCTTCAAAACCGCAACGAATGGGGACAGCGACATGAGATACATTGTCGGTTGAGATATCGGTGTTAATTGCTCAGGATAGAGTACGTCACCATAGATACCAAGGTCGGTTCAAGTGTAAACATCGTTGATGGATCCATTGTTGATCTACAAGACAAATCCAAACATGACTCTATTCGTAGCCTGTAGTTCCAAACACCAAGCAAGTATCTCAAACAAAGAGCCAATTCCACTCCCAAAGACACCAGTCCAACCAGTTGACGTTTATTGCCCGCTGTACTGATTAGACAACTGCATGATTCGTCGGTGCATCTCCTCCCTCTCTGCGCCCCTGGCTGCCTGCATATCGTTGACCTGCTTTCGCAGATCCCAGTTGGCCTTGAGCAGACTCTGAATCTCTGCATCCTTAACAGCAATTGTCTTGCTCATCTCCAGCAGTTCCTTGAGGTACTCAGTCTCCGTCTTGTCCACACTCGTCGTTGCTGGAAGCTGTCGTGTCGGAGGCAACAGCGCGACATCGCTAGGTCCTCTCCAATTGGCATCGGCGACGGAAAACGGGGTGCTGCCTTCGACCGCTGTCGTCGCGTCGCTGAGCGCCGCTCCATGTCGCCGACGATGCTTCGCCAACCTGAGCTTGATTGATCGGCTTTTCCTGTACGTGGTTGACAACTCCTGGGCTAGGGCATCAATGGCTTGCGGACGGGGAAGAGAGTTCGGGAGACTATCAACTCTTTGGGATTGAGCCAGTGATGGGAAATGGCTCGTGGGAAATGAATGGTCGTGGAGCGATCTCAGTGACTGACGCAAGTTGCTGCTGACAAGAAGATTGGTGGCAGCAAAGGCACGCTCATTATTGTACTCTCTTTCTCCACCCTCCTGGGGTTCATCGTAGACGCTGCCGTCGTCATTGCTTTGAGAGTCCATGGAGCTAGACGCATCGCCATCGTCGGAGTGAATCCACAATGCATTGGCTGGGATTTCAGGTACTCGGCGGATTCGAAGCGGGCTTCGGGTTTTCGTCGATCTCTTGGTCCATCTTCTTGTCCATGGCTTGGCATTTCTCCATGTCGGTTTCTTGGCGACAGTCTCAATAAATGGATACGCCCTCGTCAGGTTATCCTCAGGGACGCCATCGAAGATACTCGTGCCTTTGAAGACCTCGGCCGCACGCAGTCCAGTAGGTGAGTTGACATAGAAAGAATCGGCCCACAAGATACGGCCGATCTCGACATGCGCCCATGTGATCTCGTGAGGCTTCGCTTTTCCAATCAGATGACAACCGATGAGTCGCGTCGAGTCGCGACGCACGGTGCGCTTGGCTAGACGTATCCACGCGGCATGGTCGACTGGGCGTAGGAGATGACGGATCTCCAGGTATCTGTCAAGGACTTTCTGATACTTGTCTTTCTCCTCTTCTGTTGGATCCGAGACGCTGAGCGGCGGATAGTCGGCTGGTAACTGTGACGATGGCGCGAGGCTTATGTCGTTCTGTTGCTCTTGTCCTGACATTGCGATACGGCTACAAGCTCAACTATTAGCGACGAGGTTTTGTATTGGGAAGGGATCGGTGACACTTACTTCTCGGTCGAGATATGGTATGGGGACGTCGGATAGGCAGTTCTTCGTTGAGGGGCGTGATCTGTCAACAGTCAACGACGAGGTTTTGAATGGAAGGGCTCAGCGTACTTGTCTCTATCGAGATGAGATACTGGTAGGTGAAAGAGAGAGTTGCAGATCGGTAGAGGTAGTTTTGCAACTGTCAACGCGGAACTTTTTGAATTGAAGGGCTCGGCTCTGGAGAGAAGACATTGTGGTATGAACGAGGGAATTTCACGTCGAGGAGCGCGAACTGATCTAAACATTGCTAAAAACAACAACGACAGCTGCGAGCAGTTGTCGTCGCCAATAGCCGTAGCTCTAGCGTAGTGTTGGTTTGGACGAGGCAGACGCTTGAGTAACGAGTCACTGCCAGCGTGTTTGGCCGCAATAAGTTTACCTATGGGTTATTGATGTGGCTACGGTTACCGCCGCCCTTGTCGTCCTTGTCACTTGATGCGTCTTTGGAGCTGGAGATATCATGCTCGCTTACGTGAGTGGCTAATGCGATAGTTGAGGGCTAGACCATCTGATGGGTGTGAGCTCGTTTCTTCGTCTTCCCCCGTCGTCTTCTCGGCAGCCGTCTTCATCAAGGAAGGCTGTCCTCAAGAACACCACGTGTAACATTCAGGCCTCTCAAGACCATTGAGGTATGTCTTCCAGTGGACGAAGAGAGTAGTTTGCGAACCAAGGAACTCATGCCGGTAAGGAATAAACACGGGCCTCCCCGTTGCTGTTCATCCCAGCCCATTCCACGTTACTTCTCGCACATATACCCATCATACTTGTCCAATCTCAACAGTCGCTTTCTCTATACTGACCGCATTTCGAAACCGGAGAAGCAGATGAAGAAGGCGAACACCACCAGCGAAATATTGCACAATTGTCTTGGCGACACCGGCGATCATGTCGTCCAGCTGGCCGAGGACCATCAAGACACAGCCGACAAGCTCGACGCAGCCTTGGCATGAGTATTGATAGATGTTCACTATCGAAAAGGCAGAGAGAGACAACGACGACGTTGCTATTCGTCATGCTTGTCGCTTTCCTACCAACATAACATAACCTTTTAGGAAACAACACATCATCTATAATCCCAACGCGTCAGCTGCCCTCGTGAGAACACACAACATGTAATCTTAGCATATCAATAACACTCTGGGGAAAAAGTACATAAGGCACAGTCATATTGTATCAGCAACTCTTGCACAAATACATAACATGTAATCATAACCCAAGCTAACATCTCATTACTATCGCTTTGCCCCATGCTCTAAATTTCCGTGGAAACTTTCATCGTACCACCCAACCTCTCGCTTCTTGACATCATGTGCCATTGTCAGTTCTGCCTCATTGTCGAGACCTTTCCACCACGCATTACCGGCCTCGATACCGACTATACCTGTGGGGTCAGAGCTCGAGGTGTGACCTGACAATGTCGGAAAGGCTTTGTACAAGGGGTCCGGGGATCTGAATACCATCAGGTGCAATTGCAACGCAAAGCTCGCACCGCAAGGCTGGTAGGTCTTCGCCTGAGCCACAATCTTTGCACGTCGGGAGAATAATTTGATACGTGAATGGAGTTTACTGTTGAGGTGACGAGATAGCTTCGCTGGGATGTACATCCTCGCTTTTATCTTGTAGTCAAATGTATCGTCATCCTGGCAGAGATGACATGGGACTTCTGCCGCAGTTGTGCCTTTTCGCGCGAAGAATGATTCCTCGGTTCTCATAGCAAGTCATAGCTTCGTTGGAGGCCCAGCAACAGTGGTGTAATCTACCACCTCCAGCTGTTGTGCAACACCAGAGTTTGGGGTCTCATTGGCAAGGGTATTGACATCTTCGTTGCGAGCAACCTGCTCGGCGAACTCCTCCTCGGCATCAGCCTCCGGGGACGTCAAGACGATCACTGAACTCGTTGTAAATGTCAAACCGAGCTCTCCGAGCTCTCATCAAATAATTTGTCGGTCTCTGCAGAGCTATGTTCGAGCAGCTGCTTGGCCCGGCCAATGGGACGGTTGTTGGACTCTGTGCTTTTTGACTCAAGATGCTGGATGCGAGCCTGCGTCTCGCCGTCGGTCAACGTCCGCCGTCGCTCATCCTCTGAATCTTTCATCAACGACTTGATTGCAGCACGGCGAAGAACACGATAGCGGTTCTTTTTTTCGGAGAATGCCCCGCTGTAAGGGAATGGGCATCTTGAACAACAAGGTTATTAGTCAGTCTGTCAGTTATTGAGCACGACTTTCGAAAATGCTTCTTCTGTTCTTTGAGATGTTTGGGGTATCCATACAGACTGGAACTGGGCAGGGGGCCTAAAATCACACAAGATTGATCAGCTAAAGAATGTCGAAAGAGCTAACGTATCTGGTCAAACTGACTATAATAGCCTACATAGACTCATAAAACTCGAGGGTTATTATGATGATATTTCGAGATCTATTATGGTAAATATTGTGGTAGCCTTGTGATGACGTGGAAATGTCCTTGTATGCGACAAGAATGTCATCTTCATTGAGAGCGACAGCCGTGAGGTTAATGAGAGACTGTCGGTCTGAGGCGTAGTATTGTTCCATCGTCCTCGAGTCGGGGTCATGGGCCTTGATGGCCCTCGCCCGCTCCGTGCCGACCGCGGTGATTAGCTCTTGCGCCGTGTTCCGGCGCAGCGAGTAGAACGTTATGGCCTGGACGAGGCCAGTCTTTCTACCCCGGAGTTTCAAGTACTCTGTCAGAGACCCCGGAAAGCATCGGCTTCTCGCGATCGATTCCAAATCCTTGAGGAGCGCCCACAAGGAGGACCGGCTTGTCAAGAAACCCTCGCTTGAACGAGTTCTCTGCCTTGTCGCCGCCGAAGAGGTCACCCAGACTATCAACCCCGTCTAACACACCTCTTCGTATAGCTATCGTGAGCAGTCGGTGTGGCGCCAACAGTTCAAAGATTGACTGCCCTAACAGGCTATTTAGTACGCTTGAGGGAATGAGTTGAAGTCCCAGGAGGCCATGGGGCACCTGTACTTATAATGTGATGGCTTGTGGGCAACGCCTCTACTTCCCTGAATCCGGCGAGTTTATCTTGAGGTTCCTGATTATGAGTCACGTTGAGAAGCTTCCAATCTTGGAAGGTCTGGTGATTCAAATACCCCCCAATCGAGGAATGGCAGATGTCGGTCTTCATCGGCGCCGAGAGGTTTCCCTAACGACCCAGGACGGACAGCAGTAAACTGGGCAAGTACCCATGCCTGATGGTGACATTCTGCCAGCTCAATGCACGGCGTTTGTCGGAGATCAAAATCCATCATTTGAAGAATTTCCAGGTCCTAATCTACGTCCGGTTTGGCCTGGACGAGTGACAGGATCGGATATTGTGAGTCTTCTAGAGTGAGAGCATCATCTCCAGCATTGCATTTTGTAATACAAAGGATTTGAGCTGAAGTGGTTTTTATAACGAAGCCTCCGTGGGCGAACCAAAGGAGGAGGCCGTTACCGAGTTTGCAACTCACCATCCTTGCAGAGGGAGATGAAGATTTGGGGAGAAAGGATAAGAGGTTATTTTGAGGCGAGAAGAGAAACAAGGAAGAGAGAAATAAAGAGAAAAGACACAGGCAATTAGTTGGGTACCCAGGCTTGCCAGGGTGCCTGCCCTAAGCACTGTCGTGCGAAACTGGCAACAGCTATCTGTCATAGGTAGCTTATTACGAATCGCAGCTTCTTGCACATATGATATATGGATCTATTGAGGCAGGCACTGAAACCTCAAAAGATAAATCGGCACTCAATCAGATAATCAGATAATCAGATGAATTTAGTCATGAGGTAGCACACTCAATCAAACAAGTTAGGCCAGATTGATTATAAAATGGGTTATTTAAACCGTTCTTTATGATGATAGATAGCGCCTCGTAGGTAGGTTGAGGGAAGCTAAGGGTAATGGGTTAGGCTCAGGCATAACAATCAGGTTGACTTAAAGATAAGGCGCATAGTCTAAACTACATATTATGATGACATCTAGGTATGTATGCTCCCTTGCCTCGAAATTAGAGAAGGGTCTTAACTCAACTCCTTCGTGCTCATTGATTGAGGGTTTACCGGCGTATACCATCTTATGGTTGATATCAGAGGGACGTTGAGAGCACAGATATTGTCCGCGGAATCATCGGCAAACTCTTGCTCAAGAGCCTCGAAATTGGTATAGTCGTTGTCTTGTTCGGCCATGGCCTCTGTCATCCTACGTGGAGAGTGGTAACAGCAAAAGAGTGATATCAGTAGGAGAGTGAAGACAATACAAGCATCTTCCCATGTCATCATAAGGGACCTAAGATGTTACCCTACTATATCTTGAATACGATCATAACAACCCTTATGCTCTATGAGAGTCTTAACAAACTGTTATGGTTAGTTTTGTCAGATGTATCAGCCCGTCCTGGCATCTTTTAGCTGAAAGCTTATCCAACATTGCACTATTGGTGTCGGTCTCAAACGATGCAAAGGGCTCGGCCTTGGAGGCAGCCAGGAAGGCCTGGCTGAATCCGCTATGTTATTGGAACGCATGAATAGAGGAACTTTGTCGGCTGTCGCGATGAAGTTTTTGAAAAAGGTCGAGATGTCATCTAGATGCTCGCAGATACTGTTGAATGCATTCGCTGCGACGCGGTCTGCAGGGTCATTGATGCGCGCGGCGTAACCAACACAGACGGTTCAGCGTCCGCGCCAAAACAACAAAAATCCATACGGGCGATGTACGCCCGTACAGTTACAGCTTTGGCAAGGGAGTATACAAGACTCAGCACGCATAAAGTCCGATTGATGTTTGGTGTTTGAAATGGTTACTCTGACTGAAGCATTTAGAGACAAGATCTGCATGCAGAGATCCTTTGCTCACTTAGATCGGCACCCGTACGCATTTTCCCATCCGCCGTAAGCCGTCCATATTGTTTCCTTGAATCTGTACTCATCCTGCAAGTCTGTACAGTATACCTAGTATCCCGCCCTATTCCATTTCCACACACATCCAGTCGCATGAGGCATCGCGTTGTCCTTAAAACCCTGCTGTCGCATATGAGATGCTTCAAAAGGGACAAAGCAGCCCAGTAGACAGTAAAGCCAATGGCCAGTCCACAAAGAAGGGCCATGCCTGGAAAAAAAATAGCAATTGAACATATCCCCTTGTAACGCCCACCCACTCGTAATGCATGTAGATAATGACCTTGTTCCTGGAGGCCTCTTCCAGCCCCAGCTACCCAAATTCCCCGTCTGTCGGCTGGCAACCGATCCCAGACACACTGAAAAGTCTGTGCCTTCTTCCACCCTTGCATATTGTTGGTTTGGGACAATGGCGATCGTGATGTGATTGCTTCTCCACAAGAGACACGCAGAAAGATGAAAAGGACAAAATAGTGACAGCGACGTAATTCTGCCTCAGAGCTTCTTATCACGGCCGTCATCGTCGTGAAGCGTCTTGATGTGTTTCTTTATGAACTCAAATGACGAGAAAAAGATGGCGTTGACCACGCACGACCGACTCATAGAGACGCCCAGGCCGCGGTACATGTGTCTCTTGAAGAACTCGATCTTGGGGGCCGGCTCAACTGCCTGTCCCTTGGAGTAGAGCAATGAGTTTCGCTGATAGATGCTCTTGGCGGAGTCAATGGGATCTGCAGCCATGTCAGCGCCTAACCGGGCTTGGCACGAATCACAAAAAGCTTACATATTATTGCCCAGGACACAAGTCCGCACATGCCTCCAGCGGTGACGACGGCCAACTTGTTGCTATTGGGGTGGTCGCCAGACAATGTGTTGATGAGTTGCTTTCCGCTCTCGTACACCATGAAGTAGATGGCTGTCCCCAGGGTATCGCGTACTACCAAGATGTTAGTTTCGTAGAGAGGTGTACTGATTAAGAATGCGACGAACGTAAATGAAGTTTCAAGCCGGTGTACAGCCCTAGTACGCCTCGGTGCTTGACAATGTTGGCCATTGTTCTCAATGTGCCCTTGTTCTGGTAACTGGCAGCTACTGCCTGACTGCCTTTGCCATTGCCGCAGCGTTCGGCTAACAGGACAGAGACCTGGGCGCTGAGCTTGGCGAGCTCGAAAGGACAGGCGAGAAAGGTGATGACGGAGCCGGCGGTGGCTCCAGCGGCTCCGAAGCAGGCAACGGAGTAAAGATTGGGGTACGTGCCGGTGCGGTTGACGTGCCCAATAATGTCAAAGCCAAAGTTGCGCTTGGCCCAGGCGGCGTACGAGTATTTGGATCGCTGGTAGATGGAGAAGGAGACGGTGCGGACGAGGGTGATACTAGCCATTGGGGCAGCAACGCCTGCAGAATTGACGATAAAGGTCAGCTCTCATCGGTTGCTGGGGAGTTTGCAATTGCGGGCGCATACCTCGGAAGAAGCCTCCAAGCTTCTCTGTGTGGTAGGTGTGGCGCACGCAGTCAAGGAAGCCCTTGTAGTGGTATGTCTGCATGCGCGTCTTGACGCTATCAAGAGGAAAGGCGGCGAGGGTGGAGAAGACACTGGAGGAGCTGGCGGCAATCTCGGTGCGGTATCGTTTGACGAACTTGTAGGCGGGTGTTTGTTGCAGCCTCTCAGCATTTGGAGGGGAGGATAGGGCATCTTTGGCGGCCGTGTTTGCACTCGTCGTCGTAGTCGTCATGTCGCCATCGCGTCGTCCTGCGACAGCAGCTTCAGGCTGAGGCGGCGACTGGGACAGCGGACGAGGCATGATGGCGGGGATCGGGGATGCAGCGGACGGGCGGCCTGGGACATCTTGGTGACCAAACCTGGCCTCTGCGGACATGCTTTGTTGGGAGAGGGGTCGGCCAGGTCCAGGTCCAGGTCCAGGTCCAGGTCCGGTCGGATTGATGCGAGTCTGCGACGGAGCGAGTGGTGTTGAGTAAGAGAGTGAGAGTCCCCGGCGACCAACGGCGCGCGCAGTCACTCGGCGGGCGCCCGGCCGGCTATTGTGGTGCTCGGTGCTCGGGCGTCCGGGTGAGAGCCCGTTCCGCGGTGGGAGGGTTGTTGCTGTATGCTCGTGGAGTGGGGGATGGATAAGGAAGGGATTGGGGATTGAGGATTGGGGATTGGGGGAAGATGCAGGAGTTGAGTTGTCGCTTGTGGTTGATCGGTCGTGGTCCGGCTTGGAAGCTGCCTTACCCACTTAGCGGGGGGAGCTGGCTCTGAGTGACTGACTCTGGCCGCGGCGAACTCGACGGCAGCTCAAGGGCGCGCTTATCGGCATGGACGCATCGTGGAGTTGCACGGCCGGGAGCGAGGTAGCTTGCTTGCCCGCTGCACACTAGCTAGACTGCGGGGTTCCAGCGAGGTACGGATACAGTGCTGTGCTGCGGTGCACTGGTGTCGTCCTGTTAGCAGGTACGTACCGCATGCCCGCCCTCTTAGATGGCCTCACAGACCTCACTTCACTCACTGGCCGTGTCACATGCCGACCAACGACGGCACAGTCTTTACGACGCGATAGGACACAAGCGAAAATGACTGAATACGACTCCATTTGCGGCAATGTTCCGTTGCAGGGCCCTTTTGGGGATCTTCTTACTCAGATCTACCTATGTGCGTAGGAACTTTTTACACAGTATTCAGCTCTTCGCTGGCGTGGTATGTGAGGGAGTCACGCCTTGTCTCAGTAGACACGCAGCTCGCTCACTCACTCACTCACTCAGCCAGCCCTCGCCTTCATCTTCGCCTTTACCCTCGCTCATAGTAATTAGATATTTCACCTAACTATCCGTAGATCCTCCAAACACCAACCCCGGTCTACCGAGTCTACCGGCTCCATTGTCCCCCAATGACCCCTTACTTCGCCTCGCATCCCCCTATCATCTTTCATTGCCCCCATCCAATCGTTGCCGGCCCCGTCTCACACGCCGTCTTCACCCCCGCAAGCCCCAGGAGCATAACCGCGTTTACCCCAGGCCAGGATACCATCTTACCGCTTCCGTGCCGGCATACGCCAGGATCAGCAGGTGATCTGCCCACCTTGATGCCACAGAGGTAGCCCGGTCATGTCCACAGTACATAATACATGGTGCTTTTCAGTAAGTATGCTGTGCTGCACATACACAGGAGACGTGTTGTGGCCTCAAAAAGCACAAATCACATTTTGCCCCGGCATGATTGGTCCCCAAGGGTCATCTATGTCTAGACCATTCCTTGCACCGGCGCAAGTTACATACTTCCGTTGCCCTTTTTCCTACCAAGCCATCAAGACGCCATCCTGCACCATTGGGAACATGACGCGACAAGCAGCCGCCAACGTAGACCAGTTGGAGTTTCACCCACGTGAGTCGTGCTCCTCCAGCAGGGCGCGGCTTGCCTCTGCTTTGCCTGTCCCCGCGGTCGAGCCTCTATATGCTCGTGATATCTATCCCAAAATCTAGACATTTTTGACACTCTAGGCTCGTCTCCTTGCCTAATCTCAAGCACCCGATGCGGCCTCCTGAGGAGTTGTGTCTGCTGGTGTCTCGGTAGGCGGAAGTACTCCGCCGTTTTGTGCAAGTAAACGGTCCTCCTCCTTCTGCGATCGGATTGCCTCCGTCTCCCGTCTGAGCTTCTCCAGGTTCCAGGCGTCGTCGTCCTCGTCATCAGAGTCTTCCTCGTCTCTCCACTTGCCGCTCTCGAACAAGGCACGTCCAGTGTTGTCCTTGGCCTTGCGGGCCTGCTCCTCAGCCGCCTTCTTGTCAAGACGATCCTTCTTCCACTTGGCAAACGACTCTGGCGTGACAGGCGTCAACGTGCCCGTCAGCTTGTGTCGCTCCGACTCAAGGAAGTCTTCCAGGGTCAGTGTCTTGAGAGGAGACTTGTCGAGAAGAGCCTTCTCAGCCGCCCTCTGCTCCTTGGTCTTGAGAACGAATCTAGAAACTGCTGTTAGCAACGGTGATATTGGATACGCTGGAAAGCGAATTTGCACATACCCAGGTGGCAGAGCGTGCTTGTACTTGCACTGGTCTCCCCCATTGGGGCAGATCCAGAACCAACCATACTTGCCATCCTCAATGGCCTCGATGAAGAACTTGCACACCTTCTCCGTCGTCGTTCTCTGGTTGCCCTTCTTGGATAGGACGACCTTTCGGAGCTGTTCCTCGTCCCAGTCTGCCGACGTCTCAACCTTCTTCTCCTCCTCCTTCTGTTCCTCATCCCCTCTGGAATCAGAGTACAGGTTCCTCTTCTCCGTCTTACGCTCGACGGCCAGGTCGTGCGAGAACTTGCACTTCCTACCCTTGTCGCAGCCGCCCTTCTTGTAAAAGATGCATACGACCGTCTTGGGATCGACACCAAATGGCACCTTCTGAACTTGAGCGGGCTTGTTGAGAAGGGCCTCCATATCTCGCTTGGCGTCCTCGGCCGCTCTCTTCTCCTTCTCTCGCGCCTCTCTCTCGGCCTGCTTGCGCTTTTCCTCGGCGCTACCACTGTTCTTCAGGTTCGCGGACATCCGAGCAATCTGCTTCTGAGCCGCACCACCCTTCTTGTTTTTCATGCCGAAAGTGCGGTCGTCAGCCGACTTGGGCGCCTTTTTAGGCTCATTGAGGACCTTCTTGGGAGGCATGGTGGGCGACTGGTGGCGGGGTAGTCGATGATTGGGATCGAGATCGGATGAGGTTGGAGGTCTAAATCGTAGGTTTTGGGGACCCTGTATAAAAAACGACCGGCTATCGTGACAGTCTGCGCCTCAACTGCGATCCGGCTGATGAAGAATCTCGAGGAGAAAGATGAAGGATGGTGGGTTGCCTTGGCCGCAGCGGATGAAGTCACTATGGTCACGTGAAATGTGTGGCTGCCCAGACTTTTTCTTGTTGGTGGGGGGTTACGTTTTACGGGTTAGGTACAGGCGAGGTACGTACCTTGCGCGTCCAGAGACGGCCCGTGTGAACCCAAGCTCCATCTGGCCAGTTCCAGGAACAGCTCCATCTCCCATTGTCGACATCCACCAGCATCGTCATTTCAAGTGGTATACTGTGGCTCTCCGCGCACCTCATCTCGAGCCTCACCCCCCTTCGATCTTTCAGGCTGACAAACGGTAAGCTGATGGAAATCACCACAGAATCGTTGCGCCGCTTCCACTGCTGATATGGTGCTGCCTAGCTCTGTCCCGAACCAGCGATCGATTGACGCACCTCGCCAACATGATATCCGACAACGACCTGTATCGATTGGCAGTCGTCCTGGGCTCTGCATCCATGGTCCTGATCGTCCTCTACCACTTCCTGGAGGTCAACGCGACCAAAGCAGAGAACGAGACGGAGGTGTCGCCCAAGCAAGCCAAGGAGATTTAAGAATTATAATACGTCTGGGATTTCGGAGTTTGTACGATGATTTGACCGCGAGCGCTGTACACCATGGACACGGGCGAAGAACAAACAGGCGCCGCTCAAGAGATACCATGCCAGGAGATATGCTCAATGTAAACCAACAGTCTCGTTGCACTCGAGACAGAAGAGTTGGGGCTGATACAAACGGCGCAAGGCTCGGCCAGGGTTCATATGGCTTTGTCGGTCCGCTTAGCGAGGAGTCTGCGCACGATAGCTAGACCGCAAGCAGACGGAACGATATCCTAATGGTAGAGGAGCGGAATAGCCACAAAGCCGGAATGTTGCGCAAACAAGAAGCGCCAAGATTGATACCTATCCAGATCTATGTAGACAAACATGAGACAAATCTTCATAAACGCCCTTTCAACATAGCAGGTACCGTTCATTCTGCCTTTGAGTTGTCGTTGTTGGAATTGGCTACATCGACAAAGAGGCATGCACTCAACTCAGGCGCGTCCCTAGACCAATGCGTCGAGGTCCTGTAATGTTATGCGACCATCAGCTGCCACCAATTGACGCCACGCATGCAGAGGTGTGCTGAAAGGCTGTGGCGATAATGTGGCTGAGTTCTCCCGAACAAGACTAGCCCGGCGACTTTCCGTCGGTATCATTGGCCCAGTGGGACCGATGCCCAAAGGTACCAACTGTGCGGCCAGCAGGAGCTGCGCCCACCCCGTGTTTTCCTGCGCGACTACTTCGACCTGCTGCTGCCTGTCTTCCTCCCTTCAAGCAACTTCCTCTCTTCATTCTTCCACGCATCATCCAGCTTGGAGTCTCGAAGCATCAAAACCGCACCACAGCCCCAGCCATCTCTTCCTCTTCCTACGTTGCGCTTGACCTCGCAACTGCTTTCTTTCTTCTCTACTTCTACGCTCTCATTTCTGCGCTACCGTCACCTTGCGCGTTGACCTAATTCGCCCCTTGGGATTCTGCCATCTGTTCCGTTGCGAACCTTTCACCGAAGGACTTGAAAAGACCCAGATCTGTCGCCTACACAAGCCAGATCAGCAATTCCACCACGCTTTCTTCTTTCGACGATCATCGATTCCACTTCACAAGCCATCAAAATGTCTGGAAAGCTCGACCAAGCCCTCGACGACATCACCGCGGCCCAGCGTCGCAACGCTCGTCGTCGCCCTACCGGACGTCGCTCCACTGGGCGCCCTGCCCCCGCCGCTCCTATCGGAGGAATCCAGAAGAGCACTAAGCCTGCTCGTGGCCCTGGCGGCAAGGCCGCCCCCGCCAAGGGCGCTGTCGGCAGCAGCGAGAGCAAGGTTATCGTCAGCAATCTGGTAGGTTCTCTTCTAGCCGACAGCATCCAAACAAGCCACTAATATTGTGTAGCCAAAGGACGTCTCGGAGCAGCAGATTAAGGTATGTCTCCGGCGCGGCTCTTGATGCCCTCGGACTTTGTTCGACCTGTTCCTCTTCGCTGTACTCCTTTCTACCTCGCGACGTCGAGTCTTTCGAGCGTAGTTGACTCTACTACGCATACTGGTTCGGAGCTATCAAGCCACCCCTTCTCCTTCCCCTTGCGATACCTGGAATATGGCGCATCGGTCTGAAGTTGAGAAGATCCTCGTCGCGCAATGACATCGCCGGAAATGCCTGGTCAGCTTTCCTCGGCAGAAGCTAGCGCCGACTACAAGAGGATGGGGGTTGGTCATATTGATACGCACAACCGTCCAGTTCGGCAAATGGTTTCCCTTCGGATAATACCGCTCATGGAAATTTGCCAGTTCAGCGAGCGAAGCAATGAGCAAATGCAGCAATTTTCTTATCGGTTCTTGAGAACAACACACAAACCGTTGGCCAGATCAACCGGTTCTCTAGGAATGGGAACGAGATGGTCCATCGTCCGCTTTGGTCTAGCAGTCTATGAGGAAATCATACTCATTGGTTGGGGTGCGGGCTGCGACTTTCCCTGGAACGGGAGATGATCTTGATGCTACGAGTTAAGGCTGACTCGGTGAGGACACGGGCTTTGCTACCAACAAGAGGCTACTGGGGACACTGCAAAATGCTCATTGCTCTGCTCGCTGACTCGGGTCCGTTATCAACGTTCACAACTGTCGAACTCGACTACCCGGAAGCGAAACGACCGATGCTCAGGATGGATTGATGGATACTACACGACCTGACGCTCTTCAGACTTACTGACATGACTGTCCTCCCATAGGAATATTTCGTCCAGGCTGTCGGTCCCATCAAGAGGGTCGAGCTTTCTTACGGCCCCAACTCTCAAAGCCGTGGTATTGCCAACGTCACCTTTCACAAGGGAGATGGCGCTAGCAGGGCTTTCCAGAAGCTGAACGGTTTACTCGTCGATAACCGCCCGATCAAGGTACCAAGCTTGACTCCATTTCATTCATATCCATGGGATCTAACGCGATAACAGATCGAAATCGTTGTCGGTGCCGCCCAGGCCGACAAGGTCATCCCTCCCATCAAGACACTCGCCGAGCGCACCAGGTATGTGGCGACTTGCTAAATTCAAAAACGGCGCTGATACCTAACCATAGCAGCCAACCCAAGGCCCAGCCCAAGTCCGCTGCTGCGAACAAGCACAACGCCAACGCTGGCAAGGGCGGCGTGGCCAAGGGCACTGCCAACAAGAAGCGCGAGCGCCCTGCCCGCAACGCTCGTCCCGCGAAGAAGACGGCCGAAGAGCTCGACTCTGAGATGGCTGACTACTTCACCCCCACGACTGAGGGTACCAACGCCGGCGCTGCTGCTGCTCCCGCCCCTGCTGCGGGTGATGCTACTATGGATGAGATCTCGGTAAGTGGAGTCTGCAAATACCCTGACAGGCCGAAGGCTAACCGACCCGTAGTAAGAGGATTATGAACATCTATGGACGGGATTATTGGGATTTGACATGATTAATAAATTGCAAAAACATGTCGACTGCGGGGGCGCTGTTTGCGCGGCAGTCGCGTGCCAGGGCTGGTTATTGCTAAAGCAGAGTGGATCTTTTCTTACTCCCATCTTGATCAGAAGGGAGGTAGATGAGGGAGGAGAAAGACTAGGGTCGAGATGACGGGGCAGCTGGTTTTGCATTGTTTGTCGCTTTAGTTTTCTTTGCTCTTCTCCCACGAGCCAGCCACTGCATTGTTGCGGGCTTGCTAGATGGCGAGTGTAAATTACAAGAAACACATGTTTCCCCAAAGCCGTCTGTATGTCTGAACAGAGTAGCACAATTGCTGAGGAGCCTTAGTACGCACGTAGTGTAAAAAGGTTCTCTACTACTACTACAGGTCTTGTAGGTTGGGTTGTCTAAGGCCACTGATGGATAATGCACAGGTGACGAAGAGCATGAACTTTGACAAGTTGTTTGTTTTGTTTCGGCGTTGGGTAAGGTAGTTGTTTGAGATATTCATAAAGTCCCGTTTGGTCCTGTGAACCGCATGCATGGATGCGTGCGTGCCTCTTTCATCTGTCCGTCATAAATTCCATCTGCAAGTGGCTTAATCCTTCTTTTCGGCGGCCGGGGCAGCCTTCTTGTCGTCCTGGCCCTCGAGCGCAGGCATATCATCCTCATCATCGTCGTCGTCATCATCGCCCTCGGCCTCGCCGCCCATGCCACCCATGCCACCCATGCCGCCCAGGCCCTCCATGCCGGCCATGCCGCTCAGGGCACTCATGTCCATGCCACCAGCGCCGCCGAGCTTGGAGAAGTCGATGCCGCCAAAGTCGCCGCCGGGGCCGCCAGGACCGCCGGGACCGCCGGGGCCACCTGCGCCTGCAAACAGTTAGCCATAGGCCCGAAGACAGGTGAAGACTGGAAACTAGTGCTGGAAACACTGGGAAGTCGAAGTGGGTGTTACGTACCGCCCATACCGGGCATGCCGCCCATGCCGCCGAACTGAGAGAAGTCGTCCTCGGGGGCCTCGTTCTGCTCATCCTCGTCGACCCACTTGTCGAAGTCGGTCTTGAGGAAGTGAACTCTCTTGGAGTCCTTGAGTAGCCGGGGCCAGTACTCCTCCTTGAGCTCCTTCTTCTGCAGCTTGATCTCGACGTTCTTGTTCGTGTGGTTGATCTTGCTCTCGGCGGCGTCAATCTCGGCGAAGAACTCGAGCTCGACGTGGTACTTCTTCTTGAGGGTGCTGGAGGTACCGGTGAAGGTGAGGGAAGTGGACTTGAGGTCGAGCTCGATGTCCTCCTTGGGGACATCGGGGACGGAGATGGTGAGGTAGATGAAGTTCTTGGCCGGGTCGGCGTCGGAAGATCGCTGCGCCCAGAGGACTGGAAGGGGTGAGTTAGCAGGGGGGGTCTTGAGCAGGCTTGGATTTGGGGTATGATTGAGCTCTGTCGCAGCTGTCGCAGCTGTCGCAAAGCAGAAAAGAAGCAAGCGAGAAGTTTGAGCAGGGGACGTGACGTACCTTCGGGGTAGACGGTGTCGGCCATTGTTGTGGAAAAGAGGGGTATCTAGTCGCGAAGAGAGAAGAAAGAAGAGAGATGGATGAGAGGGAGTGAGTGACGGGGAGGATCAAGAGGTTGGACTTTGATCTTTTGAGTGTGGTTGGTGTAGACGTCAGGTTGTGAGCGGGAGACCCAGAGGTTGGTAGGTGGTGGAGTTTCCCGTGTGGTGAGGCTACGGTGGAATGTGCAAGAAGCCGAAAGATTTGGCTAGAAATGGTGACGGGCGGACTTGGAGACTTGGGGAGGGGCAGAAGCACAGAGCTGGCTGGTGGCGGGTGACCGGTCAATGGGTGTGCAGTGGGGGGCGGGGCAGGTACCGCACTAAAACGCAGGTGGAGAGCTGAGCTCTGATCGATGTCAGTTCTGTCTCGGGCTACGATTTGTGAATTGTGACGTTTTTACAGGCGCCAGGGCCTGGCTCGACTGCCCGGGAGCCTCCGCAATCAGGATGTCTTCCGTCCGGAGTAGGTCCACTCATGCTGGAGAGCTATGGGAGACGACAGCTATGGCTATGGCTACGGCTACAGCTCCAGTGAGGTCCATATCTGTATGCACTAGATGGCTGGCTCTTGTTCCACGAGGCAATCTAGCAATGGACTGCTGCCATCCCATCTGGATGGATGAAAGCGAATGTGGGCTAGAAGACTCTTTATGGCGGGGTAGCCCAGCGCGTATTGGGCCTGTAGAGGTTCTGATTCGACTCAGAAGACTCAGAAGAGGCCTGGAGAGTCCCCCACTCGACCAGCCTTCCAGGCTTCCAGGCGGAAGTGGGGCCCGGCAGGCCCCCGGACTGACTGGAGGTCCCCTCCTTCACTCAGCCTTGGGCGCCAGCCAGGCTGAGCCTCACCCGCCAGCCAACCACATACAACCGTCCACCATCATCTCCAACTGCGACAAACTCGATCCGGCCTGACTCGACGGCCCGCGCCTTGCGACGAGTCGTCTCCAGCCTCTGCCCTTGAGGCGCAAGACGCTTCTTCCAACCTGCACTCCTACTGCTCTACGCTGCCAGGGTGTGACTCCCAGCCTCACTCAACCCTCTTGCGTCATCGACGCACCCACCCACATTCATCCATTCATCCGTCCATCCGTCCATCCTCTCTCCAACCCGCCACCATGGAGACGCTCAGGGGCCTCTTCGCAAAGCCCGACCCTCAGGCGCAGGTACCGTCTCACAATCCCAATGCGACCCTCCGCCGACTCCTCCGCGACCCGCTAAGCTAACCACCTCTTCGTCGCCAGGTGCGCAAGTGCAACGCCCTCATCCGCTCCAACATCCGCAAGCTCGACCGCGACATTACCAGCGTCAAGCAGGTCGAGGCCAAGACCAAGAACCTCATCCTCCAGGCCGACCGCCGCGGCCAGCGCGACCCCAGCCGCGCCAAGCAGGCCCAGCAGGAGGTCCGTGACTTTGCCCGCGAGTTGGTCCGCGCCCGCCGCGCCTCGTCCCGCCTCGTCACCGCAAAGGCCCAGCTCAACTCGGTCCAGATGCAGGTCAACGAGGCCTTTGCCGTCCGCAAGATTGAGGGCTCCATCCGCGCCAGCGTCGGCATCATGAAGGACGTCAACCGCCTCATCAGCCTGCCCGCCCTCGCCGGCACCATGCAGGAGCTGAGCGTCGAGCTGATGAAGGCCGGCATCATTGAGGACATGGTCGAGGACTCGCTGCCTGCCGACTCGGATATGCTCGCCGAGGACGACGAGGCCGAGGGCGAGGTCGACAAGGTGCTCGGCGAGATCCTCAAGGACCGCCGCGAGCCCAAGCTGCCCGCCGCGCCTGTGCCGGAACCCCAGAAGCCCCAGCCGGTCGAGGAGGAAGAGGAAGAGGAGGACGCCGAGGCCATGATGGACCAGATGCGAAACCGCCTCGAGGCTTTGCGGAGCTAGCGCGTTTGGACGATTGGCATGGCGGTCTGGTTCATCTCGTCTGGTGTTTTGGCGTTTGGGGGGAAATACATGACTTTGGCAATACACCATCCGGCCCACAGTGGGCCTTTATGGAACAAGTACCTCATTCTGGGACTGTAGCACGCATGGAGACCTTGGAGTAGACCTTGTTGTATGTTGGATTGATTTACACATTGCCCGTGTAGAGGCGGTTCTGAGCAAGTGCTGTGGCGATAGCAAGCTGGCGACATGCCGGTTTGACTTGCGTGAAACTTGACAATACATGGTAGAGTTGCTGTCGAAGGTTCATGGCAGTGTGATTGGCCCAGTCGAAGCCGTCGTGCGGCTTGATCAAAGACCATGCCCTGAACTGACCAGGGAATAATGCCTTCATCGCCAACTACTTGTATTTGTCGCCAGGTTACGAGACTTGTTTGAACGGAATGTATGTATATGTGAGTTGCCGTCCCACGATGCTTCAGTCACTCTTTCACCGCTTCTGCCTTTGCAAGGATTGCTTCAACTCGTTCAAATGCGCGTTCGGTCTCGCTTCCATACTCACGCTGCATCCCGCAGCAAACGTGCTTGTGCAGTTTCAAATCAGCGGCCAGTGCCCGTCATGGAAGAATGGATACGGAGGCTTTGGCCACTAGCAATCTTTGATGCCGTGCTTGTTTCCCGGTCGCTTTCTCTGCACTGTCGCAATCGAATTGCCCATCGTCGTTGTCACTACCAACGACGTCGGCTGGCGTCCCCGAAACAGAGCAAGAAGATTACTTATATACCGCCATTCGCTTTGCCCCTTGATGCATCCAGCCTTCTTAGACACAGCGGGTTTGGAAGGTCTGGTTATAGCAGCATTTTGCTCTTGCAGTCCCCTGCCCTGTACTTGGGCGCAGGAAGTGCTCCATGCTATACAAAGCCATGGGTAAGTGAACAGACCTTTTTGAATGCAACGGTATCCTCAGGGATACAGAGTATACTAATGAAACTCAGGCCGGGGGATGGAGCAGTACCTTGGCCCATCATGCTTCTGTACACTTGAGGATGAGGTCATTCTACGCTTCTGTCAAGGTCTGGATCATGCTCAGAGACCGCCGCAATCTCTCAGACGAGCAGTACACCTGGACTAGGGACGCATCAACCCAAACTAAAGCCAGCTGATACAGCATAAATACAAGGCAAGATGGGCCGGACGACAAATGACGAGCCAGTCATTGAGACAGCGTCTCGGCGACGTTTCTCATCATTGCCGAATGGACTGAAGATTCCAAGAGAGTTGGGGAGATCCTCTACATTACAGATGGGAGATGCAGCGCAAGCGGCGTTGCAACATGTGAATCAGAGGCAGCAGCGCGCCGCTGATACCTGGCTGCCTCGAGCTTGGTCTCAAAGCATATGACGGGACACGCAACGACTCACATCTCAACAACTACAACCGGACGCTGATCTCATTATGGCTGGCTAAACGTCGACACCTCTCCGTGCACCAGCTCTCGTGTTGTCATTAACTACATCGCCAAATACTGCAGCAAGTCTGAAGGGCCGCCGTAGGGCTGCATGGAGATTACCAAAAGCATCCTTCCGAGGGTCAGTTCGAATCGCGGCCTGGGAGGATCCGTCGCCAAGTTTATAAACAGACTCGTCGCTAAGAGAGATTGGTCTGCCATAACAACGTATGTTCTCGTGTTCCATAAGACTGCAGTCTCTTCTAACCAATGAGTTGGCTAGGACAGCATCTTGCTCTCGTTCGTAACCATGTCTGATATGCCGCCACTGTGGCCACAACTACGAGTCCCTTCAAGTCGGAAAGGTTCCAACCCTTGCCAAAGGCTACAACGAATCACAACCAAAAGCTTTCGATCACAAAGCTCCCCCTTTACATTAGAGTGGACTAGAGAGCCGCCGTGTACTGGGCCGGAGACACCGAGAGGCCGTTCATGAGAGCTTTGCTGCACAAGCCTCGGTCGATAATTCATAGCGATCCGTGGAGTGTCTTTAAAGAGAGCGCCGTATGATTGTCTATGACGGGCAAAGGCATTTGGAGGCCTACGATGGCGTCCTATCTCAGGACTACGGTCTGGTGCAAAATCCAACATCCTGCTCGCCATCGAACCAGGCTACACAAGCTGCCTATATAACCCGAGAGCCCATCTTCCGATCATCATGGGACCTCGAAACACTTTGCTGCCTTCCCGTTACGCCTAGCCCTGTCATGACGGGCAGGCTGCGTATCGTCCAGCTGCCATCTTGCTATGGCTGCAACGCGTAGCATCACTTCACTACTTCACCAAAGGGTATGAAGCGTCACTAAGAACATGACAAGTCAACAAGATGCCACTTATATATGTAAGTACGTCCACGTTCAGTGATTTGGTACCGGCGGCCTGTGGTCCAAGTCCCAGGCTCTCATCATCTTCATTGAGAGATGACAGTTTGTCGTCTGACAATCGTCCACTTCAAGCCTCGAGACACTTACTTACACAATCACAGAGTCTTGTACGACTTTGACGAGACCGGCCTTAACGAGACCGAGCACTATCGCCAACTCTGCGTATACCTCAATCAGCCTTGCACCCGGATAAGAGGTGCCAAGGGACATGCGCACTGTCTTGCCCCTGTTTTCAACAGCAGTTTTGCTCAACTATAGCGGCTATATATACCCCGGTTGAAACGGTGACCATGAGCGAGATCATTGAGGCCAAGTAAACACGAAGCCTCAAGCCGATGACGCAGACTTGGGTCATTTACGGACGCAAGTGAGGTGCCTGTAGGTGCCTCATTTTCGAACCCCGTGGACGAGCTTCGCAGGTGAGAGTTTATCTCGAGCGTGTACGCTGGCGGCAGGCTACAGCACGCTGGTGGTCACGACGCTGACTTTACGCCTTGCTACCACCAGCAGACTGAAGATCTGAGACAGGTTGTAAGATCCTGCTCTGGTTACCGCATCCTTCTAAGCTGAGGCGCGTTAGCTCTGCCGTACCATCCGCGTCGTAATTCCTCGTGGTAAGACGTTGCAGCTGCGCAACGCGGTAATACGAAAGGCATCCTGGGGAGGTATAAGGGCACCTTTGCCGATTGAGTCGCGGCCGCTGGGCGCGGCAATCGATGCTTTCATTGCCATTCAGGCAATCACAACTGTGATCCCTGGTATGTTCCATTCTCGTGCTCGAAGCGATGTGCTGCTAACTTTTATACGTCAGCGATCCGGGACTCATTCCTTTCCCGCGCCAGCTCGTTGAAGCAAAGCGGGCGCAAGACAAGAAGGTAAGTCTGCTTTCCAAGCGCTGAACGACATATACTGGCTGTTATAGATGGTCTCGAGGATCGCCAAGGGTATCAAGCTGCAGCGGGATCTGCTGAGGGACAGCTCGCACCCGTATTGTCTGGCGCAAAAGTACTTCTCGATACTCTTGGCCACGTCCAAGTCCGGACGATCGACTCTTCTGCAAGCTTGGTCCTCGAGCATATCTTTCGAACAGATAGGCTTGGGTTCCTGAGCGAACGCTCCCATCTGGCCGTCGTTGGAACACGAGCGCAGATGTTCAGACAAGGTTGGTGTGTTTCACGCTGGGAGAAACGCCGTCGCCCTTGATACCTGAGCATATTATCACATCAAGTTTGTCACAGATATCAACAAGTTTCTCCAGTAAGGTCAGTTTGGTCTTCTGGGAAACTCAACACATCAGCAACCATTGCTCACAACCTTGAGTCACATTCTCGAGAAACCAATCTACATAAAAAGACTCTGCAGTTTAGAGAGAGCAAGAATCGATAATACTGAGTCATTCGATAACATTTACGCATCCTCGCTCACGATGAGTGTCATTGTGTCTGATCAAAGGGTGGAAAGAAACATGTACAGGACGCGGTTCACTATGGTATTTGGATGGATCTATCAGTGTTTTAGTTAGTTGGTCGGTCAGTTATTTCACATTTTATCGAGCCACCTACCTCAATACATTAGCTGATACGCTGAAATAAGCCCTAGCATCTTCATATGGATCATCATAAAGTCTACAATTCATTAGCTGGGATGTTGACAGCAGACTACTTGCACGGTGTTTTTGACGTCACCGTACCTAACTGTGATTCTGGGACGGAAGAGAAGATCCTCTTGTACCTGATGGAACCTCTGCGATATTGCGGCTTTCTACGCAGCAAATGTAGGCGACGTTGTGTGTGGAGAGGACTGGCATATCAGCCAAACGGTCAGAACATGAGCCAACATCGCCATTGTCTTCCCCAAATGCCATTGTCCATCCTAAAGAGCATTGTACCCGAGGGAAAGAAGGCCCTCCCTCATACGTTAGCATAAGATCTTTTACGTACATATTCCCAAGGGCATCCGGGTACGTATCGCAGTCGCCCAAAACCCTCCCGTCTCAACTCCATTCCATTCCATTTCACAACCTCGAAGCGCGCCCTCAAAACACACAGCGGCCCTCTATCGGCAAAAGAAAATCGCTCGGTAAGCATCAAAAGCAATAGGCACGCCTTCCAGATTCACAAAAATTAATTATCGCGACACGTTGGCGACCTCACAACAGAGCCACCACAGAACCCCGCACGTAACATCGCCCATCCCATCTTCAACACCACAACCATCCATCAAAAACATCACCAACATCACCAGAGAGGCCTCAAATATCTCAAAAAGATGCGCCAGAGCGCTAGGAACTCCGGTACGGGGAATCGAACCCCGATCGCCGCGGCTCAAGGTCCTAGGGGGTTGAAAACGCGGTATGCTAACCGTTACACCATACCGGATGAGTTTGTTGAGAGCAAGGATGCTATTTGAGCCTAACAGAGACTGCGGGACGCTAGGCAACTCCCGGACTCAACAAGAGTTCAAGCCTGGTCAGCCTAACCCGTTGGTCTAATTGGGTGAAACTACGCCTGCAGCAAGTGTTGGTAAACGCGTCTTAACCTTGTCCATCACTCCAGGGCCATTGTCTCAATTGTGGCTCGTTCGCATGCTCCAGCTCCCTCAAACACATCTCATTGGATCCGCGGGATGTCTTTCTCTCATGAACCAGGTGAGCCTTGAAACCACATGGTGCTGTTCTTTCACAAAAGGGCTGATACCGCCAACTACTCCGTGTAAGTCAACTGCCGCAACTTGTTTGTTTGCAGCCCGATCTTGATGCTCTGGGTATCTACTGCCTTATATCAATTATATACGGGCACTGAACAGAGCTTGACTCATCGTTGCGGTGATACATGACTGTTTACTCGAGCTTGAGCTCGTGAGGCTGAGGCCAGACTTTCGGTGTCCTTTTATCCTAATTGGATATAATCTCAATAACGCGCCTTGTCAAACACATCTACAATGACCAGATTCAATCGGAGTGAGCCCATCGCTTCATATTCATCGTTGCCTGCTGTTGTGGCATCATCTTCGCGTCATGGATTCGGTCTCTGAGCCGGCAGGGCTACAGACACACAGGTGTGGAGTTCATCAGTTCCAGACTTCACATACATATACCCCGTTGAGAAGACGCCAATTTACAAATCAAGAGATTGGGCTGCTCATTCTAGTAGTGCGCTACGCCACCTCGATGAGAGATGTTCGCCGAGGCCGCGATGAGCGATCAAGCCACTCCCACATCCACGAGAATACTGACTCGGTCGCTCAGTGCTTCTTTCAGTTCAGAAAACAGAGCTTTCTGTCGTAATGACTGTCGAAGTGCCTGTTTCTCTATATTCAGCGAGTTATTCGCAGGGACGCCCAATAATGAGATGTGCTCACGTATTGGTGAGCACTCCAAAGTCGAGGCTTTCATCAAAACACACATCCTGAGCGTGGCGTAGCACCGTCTGATTGCCTCTATGTATCCATTCTCATGGCTATGGCCGGAAGATGACTTACTAAGTGATAGATGTGTTGGTGTCTAGTCTTGCTATGTAGCTCACTGTAATTGTGGACGACGATGGCCGACGTACAACTGCTCATAATCCTCGCGACGGCCTCATAAGTGCACGTACAGGTAGCTGTATTTTGACCTTCACAGCTGGGGGGATTTGGTTCTCAAATCTCATGGCTATCCTCGCATGTGGGAATGTTGTACTTCCTCAAGCCAAGACGAATGAACATATGGAATAGCCATCGATCGTCTCATGACATCTTTGTTGTCTACCCAACAAATATTCAATCAATCAGCTTACTGGAAGACACGTATCTACTGGCGGGTGGTAGGTAGACCTTTGTCAATTTAGCTCAGAGTATAACCGCCGCGACACCCATTCTGCTTAGGTATACAAATGGCAACAGTACAAAGTAGCATCAGAAGCCTACTCGGACGTGTACGAAATTAACGCTCTATAGATCTGGGCTTCGAGATTCACTTGGTACGTGGAATCCAATGAGTAATGACCACAACGACGACGGGCAAAACTTTGCCACTGCTCGTACTACCAGTTTCACTCTTCGAGTTCCCTTCTTTTTCCTTTCCCAATCTCTCTCTTTTCAGACGATAAATAAGAAGCGCTTACCTCTCCTTTAAAGTACTCTACAAGAATGCTATGAGGTTACTGAACACCACTTTGCGCGATGAGACGCTGGCTTCGAGAACAAGTTTGATATCATCCAGCAGATATCGACTGTACAAGCACGTGAGATGACAGCCTTGTAGGACATACTATGAGCATCAGAGAAAAGAGACAGATCCAGTTATAGCTATAGCAACGGATACTGGGAGTGATGTAAATCCTACTTTGCGTTTGAGCAGCGGGTTGGTAGCCAAACCACTCCACAGCTCGTTTCAACACTCTGTCGACATACTGGCCGATTGAAGTCTGGCACTCTATCGAGACATATTCCACCGGACAAGGTAAATCCGCCAATCTGTACCTGAACAGCGAAAGCTAACATGACAATGCTTATCCTCGACATGATGTTGCTGATCTATGAGTAGATCCTCTCTGTCTGACAAGGATACAGCCATCTACCCATGGTCGGTCGACAACGTTCTTCGGCATACTTAAAAGGCAAACTGGCCTTCCTATTCTCTCGTGCATCTTCAAGAAAGCAATTGATGTAGGATCTCAAAACTCTCAAACGTCGTCAGCGCCCATGAAAGCCATCGTATCCTCATGCGACTGCAACTTGGCCTCCAACTCCTGGATTCGCTGTTCGTATGCCGATGCCCGCGCTTTAAAGTTTTCGATCTGGAGTTGGTTGATCCTCTCGAGCGCCTGGGCGTTCTTCTCGCGCAGTTCCAGTATCAGCTCCAGTTGCGATACCTTTGTGGATGCCAAATCTTCCTGGCCCTTAACGTCTTTCTCTTTCTTCCCACTTTCGGGTGTCGACACGGCGTATTGGGACAGCCCTGGTAAGATTTGAGGCGAGGCCCATGACGGCCCGCGCGAAGGTGCTACATCTCGAGTTGGGGTTTTGTACAGTTGGATGCTCTCCTCGTCGTCGTGGTAATATTCGTCGTCATATTCGTCGCCATATCCGTCGTCGGAGCTGGTTGGGAATCTCCCTCCAGGGAACACGGCAGGTGTACGATAATAGTCTTCTCCATTACTGAGGGGAACTCCTTTCGTAATGTCGACTCCTGGAAAGGTCAAGGCAGCGCGATAGCCGGCGACTGAGTTGCGGAACTTTTCTGCACCCCACAAGATGTGTGCAATCTCAATATGTGCCCAGGTGAAGTCTCCGACTTTCGGCTTCCCGATGACATGCATTGAGATGGAGCGCAACCTTCCTCTGAGCGCGGTGTGTCTGGCCAGGTGCATCCATGCTTCTCTGTCGACAGTACGTAACCGGGTCTCTACTTGTTTGAATCTCTCAAACACTCGATCGAAGGTTTCGATTTCGCGATCAGTGGGGTCGTGGACGCCAATCTTTGGGTATTCGGTATTGCGACAGGTCTTTCTTTTGCGCCTTTTGTTGGTGATTCGAAACGACATCGCTGTAGAAGCGTTAGGGGAATAGTTTTGGGTGTCTTGAAGGGCAAAAAAAGTGGGAGACGGGTGTTCTTCGTTCCCAATAAACGGTTGTTGCGATTCATGTAGTTGCGAAGCTCGAGAAAGTTGAGGATGGTGAGTAAGAGGTATGGTTCGAGCCGGTAGGTTGCTATGAGATGAGAGTGATAGGAGCGTTTGCTAACGAGAGGGTGAAGCTTCTTTGGAGACGAGTGAATACCTTCTCGGCCATTGTTCAGTGACTATTGTTACCAGGGGCCCTCTCAGATGAGCTTTATGAAAGAACAGACTCGTGTATCAAACTGCTACCTGGGTGCCTAGACATCTATCTAACTAGTCCTGCAGTGAATCAGACATTCTCCGGTGAGTCATCTGTAGACCTGGGCCGTCATGAATCGTTTACGTTACTTGACGTCTTCGTCGTTGATTATGTGTTTGGCGATGGCGTTTTCCCCACGTCATGATGTGGTCGAACAATGAGATGGGTTTCTGCGGCATCACGCTTCCCGTCGTCTCCCTATTATTCCATGAGATGAGCCGTCGCATGAGGCAATCAGATAACTTTAGAGATATGATTCTTCAGACGACAAAACCAGTCGAGTGTCTGCGAGGCTGGATCTAGCTCGTCAACCCGAATGGCGGTTGCTATGCTTGCAACTCTTCGAGAAACACATGCCACACTTTCCAGGTAGTTTATTTCGGAAGAAGCAAAGTTTCAGTTGTCTTAATATCATCCAGACCAGACGTACTTGTTGTTCCCAACCTCATGCCCGACTGGTCGAGACCACCGGCCTACCCTAGAATCGCATTTTCAACCCAATGTGGTATATTCTCATGGACTTTCAGTCATCAACTGATGCACCTAATGCGTGTACAGTATGTTTTACGCTTCCTCTAATTCATATAGTGGCTGCCAGACAAAGCAGCTAGCAGTGTGTTGCAAAGAGGGTGCTGAGACATCAACCAGATTCTAACAACCAAGTTCTAAGAAGACGCTCGATTTGACGTCCAAACAATGAACACACTCCGTATTTTGACACACACGTTCAATTCTTCCAATCTTCATTGGCCGACTGCCTTGATAGGTGCATAGTAGTCAAGGTCAGACATGCGTCCAACCTCCAACCTCCAACCACGCATCTCTCCATCCCTCATGGATACGAGTACGCCGTCTTTTCAAGGGTAGTAGCCAAACAGTTTTCAACGGCACCAAGTTTCCATCAAACAAATGTGGTACATCTATGCCCTGTCATATCAAGCCTTGACCGCCATCGCCTGCAGCCCAGCACAATGCGTGCGCTTAACAGCTCGTCGAGCAACCCTACGGCACAGCTCAAACAAAGAAAACTGCATGCGACGGCGGTGACGCGATCGGATGCCAATTGGGCACGCACCAGGCGGCGACAAAGAGACCAGTTATCTAGAGGTCGCAGAATCGAGGCTGCAGCTGCAGGGCTCAAAGAGTCGCGGCCAAGGGGGGGCCTCGCAGATCTATCCTTCAGATTGCGACTTGGGAAATGGCGGTATCAAAACGCCGCGCAGGCGGTGTCGGCGCACCGAGGTCACAGTCTGTCGCTGGCAGGATGTGATATCTGAGGAGAAGGGGAAGGGGGGCGTGAAGGTAGCCAAAGGGTCGGTGAGGTTGACCTTTGAGGCGAGGAGATGAAGACAATCACGGAAGAGGTGCATTACGCACCCGCGGGAGCGGCCAGCGATCATCTACGGGCCTAATTCCAGTTCCCAGTCGATCCGGACCGTGCCTTGGGGAATCCAGAAGCTAGCGACAAAGTGACCCACGATGCTAGATTGCTGGAGACAACAAGCCACGCGTCAACTCCCCTTATCCCACGTTGTCACGATGGCCTCAACGTGGGCCAGATGAAAGGCTGATGCTACAAACAGGATGCGATGGATGGCTCTTGTTTGTGGTGTTGTTGTTTCGCCGGGCAATCCATCAATCCATCCCATGGGGGTCACGGAGCCAGACGTGGGGGCCACGCAAAGCACACCAAGGCGACAGAACTGGATATTTTTGGGACACGCAACGAGTTGCCTCACTCTACGGAGTATCCGTACTCTCCTCCAAATTGCAAAGCAAGCAGCATCACGGCTGGCCGCGCGTTTGGCAATCTTGGTGGTGAGAAAAGAGGCAACAACAGACAGGGCTTGCTAGGACCGCCTAGGAGATGAGGAAAACAGGGGCTGGCTTAGCGTCATCGAGGGCCATCTGAGCGCTAGGATCGGGGGCTGCCTGTGGCCTGGCTGTAGGTTATCACATTTCCATCTCGACGAGCTGAGAGGCATGCACGAGCAAACACGAAATGCACGCTGCTTGCTGGCTTGCTGGCTTGCTTGCTTGCTTGCTTGCTTGCTTGCTTGCTTTCTTGCTTATTTGCTTGCCACCTACCTAGGCGAAATGATGAAATGAAAAGGCGTTGCCTCGGTTGCTTTTTGCTTTGGATTTGCCGTTGCCGGAAACGGGCGAGAGAGTCAGCCTCGGAAACACCCACCATTCGCTGATATATCGGGCAGAGCACAGAGTCCAGTGATAGCAACCTCTCGGATGCACTGGAAGTGGTCGCATTAGGAATACAATACCGGCTGAGCAAAAAGAAAGGGAGAGGCGCCTCGGAGTTGGAGGAATGAAACCCATCCATGACACGTCGGTGTCGCGTGTAATCATAGAGGTAACGTTGGATGGGATGCGTCGTCCGGCTTCGGAAACAGAAGCATTCCCGCTGACATGGAGGGCGGGAGTCATCACCAAGCCCCAGGCAGCACGTAACTCCGAAGGCAGACAAGATAGCAGGTGACTTGGGCTGAGCCACACGGGAGCTGGATGATGACGATATCACAGGGCAGTACGAGGGCATCTGACAGCGGCAGTCTGTTCTACCGAGACTCTCTCGCATTCATCCGCGCACGCCGTCATCAGCATCAACGCCACAGACTGAAGTTGGAGCAGCCCTCCAGCCCTGTTGGGGGTTTCGCCCTCGTACAGTACTTGCACCCGAGCGGGTAAAATAGAGTGTGCGGCTGAGGCTTGTCTGGCATCTGGGGTAATCCGGCCGCTTGCTCGCTCGCTGCGTCACCGGGCCAAGTCGGGGCGGCGATAGCATTCAACGGCTGCTGCGGCGGGAATGGGATACGGAAACAGGGAATCATCTGCCATAAGAAAACCTGTACTGTACGGACCAGTGCCTGGATACCTCGTTGCCTCGGCTAGTGCTGTGGCCGTTTCAAGCTTTCAGCTCTGGCAAAACAGTGGATGACGCACAACCGGCAAGCCTGGCAAAGCTGGCTGGCCGAGGTTCGATCTTGGCCGTCGCAAAGACGCAAACACTTGACAAGTCAGGGCCCGAGGGTGCAAGGTGCAAGCATGGCGAGTTTAAGTGGAAATTGAAACTCCGTATCCGTACCCCGTATAATACCCCGTACTCCGTATTCAGCTCAGGGCTGTACCGTGTACCACTTCTGAGGGCCGAATCAAGGCCGCAAGATGCGCCTCTCTGGGACTGAAAGAACGGAGACAGAAATAGCATCCCTGTATCCATACGCAGTCATCCAGCTTACCTGCTCCTTCGGTGACCTCGGCGACCACTTTTGCCGACCGGACATTTGACCCAAGCAGCTGAAGGCGTGGGATGTCGGTAAATCACGATACGTACGAGGCGGATTTCGTGGGGGAAGAGGCGCGGCGGCCGTGGCGGCGGCACAAAACACACTTGAAGCACGCACTGCGCGGGCAGACGGGAATCAAACAGGGCTGCCTCTTGGGGGGGGGGGGCACTGTGTCTCAGTTCCCCGTACCAAGCGGCGCCTTAATATCATCGCGCGGGGAGGGGGGGGGGGCTGAATCGAGTTACCAGTTGTTCCAGATTCCGTGGTAGCAACTTGCGACTTGTCGTCTTTGCGGCTCGACTCCAAGAGGCCTGGCGGGCGGATGGGAGGCCTGGACCAAAGGACACCGAGAAGCACCGACTTGGACACCGACGACCCAGGCCTACTGTAGATAGGTACGGACAGTGGGCTCGGAGGCATTCGGCAAAGGTCCGATTACCCCAGAAATCTTGATAGCGCGCGCCGGCGAAGCGGCCATCGCATCCACGTGGAGGAGGAGAGAGGACAGGGAGGGCTTGGACGGGGAAGACCAGAGAACCAACCGGGCCGCAGATCAGCCGAAGACAGAGCACCAGAGACGCTGGCACTGCTGGATAAAGACTTTTCCCGCCAAGGCAGGCCGTTTACTTTGCTAGCAGTAGCAGCAGAAGGGGGGGGGGGGTGGCTCATGATGGAGATGGGCTCTTGAGGTTGGGGGCACGACGGCACTCATCCGCGCAGAGGCAAAGAGAGGGAGCAGCCGGTGCAGGGAAGTCCTCGTCGGCTCGGGTCCGGAACTGGCATGTGGATCTGTATCTGGCATATCCCTCGTCCTCATTCGTGCGCCAACGATCCATGCCCGATAACGGGTGTGATCGGGGTTCGCGATGGTTGCTGCCATCCCCAAGCTTATCGACGTCGGAAGCTTGGAAGTTGACTAGAACACCCATCATTGCCGCCGGGCCCCCAAGGGTCCCAACTGAGCTGGCTTTGGACAATGACGCCCATGGCCAACACTGACACTGACAGTGACAGTGACAGCAGCTCTCTGACGTGCCCTTCTTCGCCTCGTTCCATGCGTCGCGCCTAAATTGCAACGTGGGACTATATCCGCCCCTCCATGGCTCCGTGGGATGCACCAAGCCGGAGGGTTACACGGCCAGGCCAGTGCAGGGACCCCGTTCCCGGCCGCGCGGATGGACTGGCAAGACTGGATGGTAGTAGGCGAGGCGCATAAGACGAGCATCCCTCCAGCACGCAAGCACGCACGCCTTGTCTGTGGCGACAGGAACGCAACTGGCTCTCGTAGAGGAATGCGTCGCGGGCAATCACAGCAAAGGGGGAAATGGAACTGCAGCTCCCTCTTCCTTTGCATCCAGGGTCCGAGACGTGGCCGATCATCAACGGCAATCAAAAGGAACAACTGTAATCAGCTTTTCGAGTTGCCGCATCTAGGTTTGCTACAAGCCTGCGAATCACCATCGTTTGCGAGCAAGGGGGGGGGGGGGGGCTTGTCGAATGCCAGAAGCAAGTAGAACTGTACATGGAAGGCGGCGCGCCCGAGGCGATTGATGCGGGGCAGGGATGAGAGACGCACCCCGGATTCTTAGCTGGGAGGCANNGAATCGCCGGGTCAATACAACGGGGATGAAGCCCGGCCAGGACCTGACAAGGGCAGGCCAGAGGACAAGATTAAGCCGACACGCCGGAAGCCATTCGTGCCCCTACGCGGGCTAGTGCGAGCCGTGGAAGCCGGCGACGTTCCGGAGCGACGAGTTGGCGGCTTGGACATGCCTCTTTAGCTCTTGAAAGGCGAGAAAGGGCTTCAATACGCCGGTGCCTCTCCATCTTCGGCCCGGAAGCGCCCCCTCAAAGGCGGTGCAGGCAATCTGACTCATTCCAAACGGCGTCGGCCGTTTTCGCCCACGGTATAGTATCGGGGCTTGACCGCTCCGTTGTGCAGAGAGGGCTATTGGTTGGCATGACACGGGCGCGACCAGACCAAACAACTTGTCTGTTGCTAAGTTACTTCGTGAGCTGGATTGGGCTGGACTGGGAACAATACTATGCAAGCACGGGCTGCGTGCGGTTGCGCTCAGATTTTGTCGGCACGCTCAACAGATGATTGGGCGCCCACGCGGCAACAATGACCTCGAGGGATGAAAATCAGATGGCTGCGCGCATGGTGGATGGGATGGGATGGGATGGATGGGTGGATGGAATGAACTTAAGCCTGACCGCAAAGTGAAACACGATCCCGTAGCAGCTGGCGTCGTTGGCCGCCGCGAGGAATCTGATAATGTCTGCGATCCATCGCATTGGGAGAGGTGATGAGTTTCTTGACTCGCCGACCTCTCACTCCCTCGCAGACGAGACAACTGCGCCAAAAAAAGAAGACACAAAGCCACCCAGTCGAGTTGGTGGTTGCGAAAGAAGCAAAGACAAAGCAATCAGATGGGTGGGATGCTAGGAAATGAAACCCGCCAGCGCGGCTCCGGGTCTTGGAAGTGATACGCCCCCTGGGGGGCTGCAAGGTTGCCGCAAGGGGTCGCAGGGCTTTTGTTCCCATCTTGGAGTGCAAGATGCATGGGAGGGCTGGTTCAGGCTGGAAAGCTCATTTTCGCGACGTTTGCCTGAAGTGGGCTCTGCACCTGGCTTCCCTTGCTTTGGGCTTCGGGATGGAAGTTTTCTTTTGTCGGCGGGGACTGGGGATCCGCCATGCGCAAGATTGTGATTCTTCTGTCTAGTCCCCCAGCTACCTCTTTTGGCCCGACCTGAGGCTAGTGCCTTTGTCGCGTCGAGTCGAGACGAGACGAGGGGCAGAGAGAATCCTGCAATCACGGTCGAGGGATTGCACATGCCGTGACCCGGCGGTGAGGAATACAGCGGGCGGCGGGCAGGCAGCCGTGGTGGGAGGCTTGGAGTAGTAGTGGTGGTGTTGTAGGTGAAAGAGTCAGTGGCCGAGAATGCAGCCCAGCGACCTAGCGATGGCCTCCTGTCGCATTTCCATTTGCATTTGCATTTGCATCGCATGGCGCAGGGCGGACTCACGCCGATGGCTTCAGTGGCATTTGTAGTCGTGTACTGCTCACCGCCCGGACGCTGGCTTGAATGCGGTATTCCGTGGGATAGGACAGGGCGGATGAGATGGAGGGGGGGGCCGAAGAAGAGATGGAGGGCCGCACAGTACCATTCAAGCCATCCAAGGCCAGGCGGTCAAAGAACGTACAACCGCACTGCAACCAAGTACAGTACGTATCTACGCCCTGTGGCTGCCGCGGGGGATCCTCCGGGCGCTGTGGTTGGGTAAAAGGCGGCCGGCGTTGCATGTCATTCATGTCTTGGAGGGCCATGGTTGATTTGTGATTGTTCGCCGCCCTTGGGTCGTCGACGCGGTGATGGATGGCGATGGTGATGGCGACGATAATGGACGACGGCTTCTTTGTCCAACAGAGACGCATTCAGGGAGTCATGGACCTGGGCCCCCATCTTGAGACCAGCTCGGCTACAGTTGGCCATCTAGCGAGCACCCTTTGATGCTTATTGTTGCTCTGTTGTGCTGTGCGCCAGCGCATTCGCACTCGCGTTCGCATCGCATCGCATCGCACCGCCTTGGATTGTATCGCATCGTGTCGCATCGTAGCGCAGACAAGTCATGGCCAAACCTTGGGAATCGGATCCGGGGCAGGGTCATGAATCTTGCTTCCATCCCACACGGCAACCCCTACGGGCCATGGACTACCGACTACCGACTACAGTACGGGCTACAGCTTACAGCGATTCTTCCCGGCCGTTGCCCCCATCCCCACGTCCGCGCTCCCACGCAGGCAGGCCAGCAGCCATTGCCGTGCTTACTCGTGTCGAGGGCGGCACGGCTCCGCAAGCCTCGCCCACTGGTCCTGAGCCTGCCTGAGCCTGCCTGAGCCTGAGCCAAAGTGGTGGTGAGCCTGAGCCTGAGCCTGAGCCAAACCCAGAGGCCAGAGCCAGCTTACAGCGGTCGGAATCGTATTCCGACGCCCGACCAGCCGGGTCCTACAGGCTGGCCACCCCCCAGCAACGCACTAACAACCAAAATAACTGGGCTGCTCTTTCCCTTTTCCGCGCCCCATTCCCATTCATCCGCCGCCCCTTAGCAGGAGCCCACGCCCCACACCACACGCCCCCCCTTCCTTCCTCCTCTCACTTTTTCCTCGCTTTGGCTCCGCCCGTGATTCACACCCCCTCGTCCCCTCGTCCCCACACTCCCTCCCTCCCTTCCTCGCCGTCCCGTCTCTGCCTCTGCCTCCATCGTTGTTTATAACTATCCCCATCCCCAGCTTTCTTCCCCAAGAAGCCGTCTTCTCGAACAACTCCACAACAACCCTGCAGATCTCTCAAGCTGTCTACTACTTCCTGCTTCTAATACCATCATCACTCTACGGTATAACCAGAAGCCACTCGCCTCTCCACCTCACAGCCTTTGCGCCCTCACCTCCAGCACTTACACCAGAGATCTCACACCAACAATAACAACCACAACAACAACCACATCCACCACCACAATGTACGGCTCATACGGGTCTTACAGCTCCATGAGCGTCACCTCGGCCCCCATGGATATCACCTCCCGCAACCTCAGCGTCCACGACGCTGCCTGCGCGTTCCCCTCGTGGCCGCGCCGCTCATCCCTGTCCGAGTCCGATGCCGACCGCGAGCGCCCTACTTCCTACCTCTCCGACGACGACCTCTTCCTCAGCGACCCCTTTGACGACGACACCCACAGCGTCTCCAGCGCTGGCAGCGCCGGCTCGCCCCCTCAGATCATCTCCGACGCTGAGCTCCTTGAGATGGAGTACCAGCGCCAGGCCATGCAGCGCGAGTACCTCCGCAACATTGTCACCGAGAAGGAACGTCGCCGCGCCGCTGCCACTTCGTCCTCGCGCAAGCAGCACCGCCGCAGCAGCCCTGGCAAGAAGAGCCCCAAGAGCAAGCTCGCCTCCATGACGCCCATTGCCGAGGGCATGGAGCAGTGAACTTTGTTCGACTACCTTTATGGTTCTTCATGACTATTACGACTTTACGCCAGCGTAAGTTGACGCACAAACAAAGCTTTTCTATCAACTCAGCGCGCTTACACTCTTTGACAGGCTGCACTTGATTTTTCCTTCGCATTTTACAAGCGATAATGAAATGATACCCCCAACATGACACAACCTCGCTCAAGCATGTGCGCCTCTGGAGGAGCACATGCGAAAAGCACCTCGACCTTTACACTACAACTCTACCAACCTACAGAGACTTGTTCACAAACTCGTCTACTCACAATCGCATCCAGACGCTTAGGGATGCAAATGCCTAATGCGTCGCGTGTTGCCCTTGGGCAACCTTGTTTACGCGCGGGATCAACTACCGCAACACTTGACCGAAATCTCGACTGGATGACGCAACAGGCGGCAGCCCAACCAAATTTTCCTACCGAGGAACCTAGCCGCGCCACCAGCACCTATCGAGTAACCATTGGGGGCCACACCTCGATGACTCAAACTCATCCGGCACTCAGCTCGGTTTCCACATTCTATCACCGCCACTGTCACATTCTCTCCAACGGCACTCCTCCGTCGGACCGTCGCATCTCGTGCTTTTCCGGGCGGGCGAGTGGAGCACACGCGGGGGATCACCGGTCACCGGCTCCGCACGTGTTCCGAGTCATTCTATGGCAGGCAGTGGATGCACCGCCAACTCGCCCTCTTCCTGGCTAGCACCGCCTAATACCTGCAACTCTTCCTACTGCTGCGGCTTTCCTGACCGCTTTAATTCCTATTACTGTATCGTTCTTTCCCCCTCTTGGCAGGCATTGTTGGATGGAGTTTTTGGCTTGTGACTCATCGCTCCCCTCCCAATAGGACGGGTAGACGGATGCAGGGCACAGCACAGCACACAAGATTCGGGCATCGTTGGAATCAACAGGGATACATTCTTGCATTTGCATGGCCCATCACTGGGCCTTTACTGGATTACACAGCATGGCAGCTCTGGCCACGGCCGAGCCTCGGTGTTTTTTATTTATTTATGTTTTTGCATGAGATAGATACCTAGGTAGCAGCGTCTTTTTGACCACTTTGAGATACCCTTTGGGCGAATTACATTTCCATTCTATAACTCACATCTTCCATCGCATCGTATCGCATCTCTCCAAGTGACCCATGATCCTTTTCGCTAACCGCGCAACAACTTGTGTTACCAACACAGGCCCAACTGGAGCCTGCTCTGCTGTCGCGCCAATCCACCATCCAGACTGCATACGCCAGCGCATCGAACCAAGTCATTTGACAGGGCCTGCCGACTGCTTGCCACGTCCTCGTGGGCGAAGCCGACGCACCAAACTCTTACACCGATAGGGTTTGCATGCACCTTGGACACCCGTCATCGTCGGCGCCGCCTTTTCGGCTGCTGCGCGTAGTTGGGCCTTGCTGCGATGCAGTGAGGTGGCAGAAGAGGGGGAGGCATGGCCAGGATTGGACCAGATGCTCGAAGAAGACGGTACTCATTCAGGCGTCTACGCGAGCTATTTCTTGATCGACACTTGCTTTGTTAATCAGCCAGGCGCTTTGCAGATATGCAAGTGTTGCTTGGCCAACAGCGTTCTAGAAAATGGCCTTCTTCTTTTCTTCCCCACCGAGGAGATGGAAATAGTTGTTGGGCCAAAGTAGGGCACTCGTCTTCTTGGACGGTTCTCTTCTCGCTGGCATGTTTAGACCTCGGCGCATTTCCAAGGCTCGTCCGGGACAGTGGCCAGCGTGCATTCTTCAGATTCTCCTTCCCGACTCTCTGAGATGTTTCCCAGACAAAGTCGTCGCAGGGTCGGTTGGCCCCAAGTCCAGATTCGGCTATTGCGTCGCGTCTTGCATGAGGATTGGACATGACTTTGGAGGTACCACTGCGACGGCAAGCTTTCTCAATGTTCTGTAGAGCACCCGTGACCAGCAGCGCCGCAGACTTTGCTGGTAGAGACTCAAAACATTGCACTATGTAGTTTGTCAGCCTGGCGGTGCATACTCTGCAGACCGTGCACATGTTCGGAGCATATGCGTAGCCGGCAAAAGGGCTTGGATGAGTGCTTTCCGATAAAGGCTCAAGATTCGGATTTGCAGAGGCCCAGTCTCGCTGTAGCGGCCTTGCCGATAACTTACATCTACGAATAGCTGCGTACTACCAACAAGTATGCCGCGCTCTCGCTCAAGCTGCCTCTGTGCTGTGAGGCTGTCTTGTACGTTCCGGTCATATCATGGGCACTTGCATCGACCGTGGCGTTGCTTTTGAGTTGCGAGCCTTGGACTTTTGCTCGAGCTGGTCACTCAGCTACTTGCCTCGATTCGATCAACATACTCAAGTTTATCCTTCACAAGCCTCACATGTGGATCTTGAAGCTTCCGTTGTCATCACCTGTTGGGAGCACAACAACGCCAGAAACCCACCCCAGTCACCTGATGGCTCGCCCAACAGCCGCCTCGTCTGACTGGTTGAGTTCTGTTGCGGCTCTTGCTGACAGCCAGGGTAGGTACCGAAGCAACGACATTCAGGGCGGTGCTTGAAAAGTGCACCTCAATCAACTCCTTTGCTGTTAAGCATCCACTCTCCCTCTCCCTCTTAGCTTCTTCACAAATGAGCCCGAAAGACTTGTGATTTTGCATGCGAGTCTTGAAACGTACGTTGTGCTCTCCCCATCCAAGCTGAAGAGACTAGTATTCGACTTCGCCGCACTCAAGCCATATCGTAAGGCCTCTTGAACGAGTTTATGAACCTCATAGCTTCGGTACCCACCCTCTGTCTGGCGTATGCAAATGAAGGAGAATTCCTTCAGACGCGTCATGGCTTCCATGACATCCGCCTCATCCGGCTGATTGTTACTGTCAACGACAATCTTCTTGTCGAAGGCCAGTGTCACTTCGTGCGAAATCTCCTGGCCATCGAATTTTGCAAGGACATGAAGAATCCTGTGTGCTACCTCGCTTTCTTGGCGGATCCGGTCAAAGGAGATGTCCCATGTCTCCAGAAAGCTGTTTGGCGCACCAAGTCTTCGATACCGATCGTGCTCGGTTTTCCTCAGGACAGTCCACCGCGACTTGTCTTGTGACAATAAAGACAAGTACTCTTCAACGGTGATTGACATCCGCCGCATATACGATCCGGCCTGCCAAATGGCCAGCGGGAGACATTGGAGCTCTTCTAGCAGAACAGCAGCTTTTATCCCATTTCCAATGGCTTCATTGTTTGTGGCAGTTGCGAGAAGTCGACGCGCCTCATCGTCTGTCAACCTTGCTACTTCAACGCCTCGCCCGGGGTTCACAAGCGTGCCTGCGATTCGAGAATCGCGACTCGTCCATAACACAGTTCCGCTGGCTGCCGACGGAACGTATCTGCAAAGGTTCTTTGACGGTTTCGCCGTTTTCCCGACTCCAAAGAGACCTAGATCATCGGCATTGTCCAGAACGAGTACCCAGTTGATATCTGCTTCCAGGCGGTCACGCACAGTTACGAACAAGGCTTCGCCCTCCAGATTCTTGTCTAGGCAGAGCTTCCTTGCGACTTCTCTGTAGCTTTGCGTAAACGCCGCCGTGCTGTCCGCATGCACCCAGAAGACTGACGTTTGAGGGTTGCCGCATCGCCGGTACACATAATCGAGCGCAATTTGAGTTTTTCTAGGTTCGTCAGTCGGAGTTACAATCCTGGCATGCAACGGGCGTCAAGAGCCTACCCTGTCCCTCCCAGACCCCATAGCGCCGCGCTGTTGGACTGCAGCGACTGCGGCAGCAGCTTGTCGAGGGTATCGATAGGGTCTGAACGACGGACAAAGTCTTCGTTACGGGGGTATGGAATGACGCGAACTGCAGCTCGGATTGGATGCTGGGGGAAGTGATAATGAGTGGTATGAGTATCCCCCTGGCTAATCACGGTGTTGTTGCCGAATTGGCTGCTCACGATATGCCGTTGGTGCGATGCTTGCGTCTCCATTACGTGTCGGTCCTCGAAAGAGCGAGCCTTTGAGATCTAAACAACTTGTTAGAGTAGCACTCAGCGCTTGAGGCGGAAGGATTGCATGGGCGTTTGGAGTGGAGCTGCATATTGTCGGCAGTCTATCAGAAGTGAGCTTTCGCGATGTAAACCTGGTCGAGTGGCACTCAGCGTCTAAGTAAAGTGGAACTACATATCCGCGCTCTACATACCGAACGTTTGAAATACGATCTAAACCTGGCAGAGTGCCCCTGGGCGCTTAAGTAAAGTGGAATCGCATACTATGTATGTATTAGGACTCTACTCCGTGCAGGATGAGCGTTTGAGGTCCGATATCAACCTGGTAAAGATCCATACTCGGCGTCTATAGTGGAGTTGCGTATCAGCATTCTACCGAGTAAAGGGTCAATCTTTGAGATATCAACCCAGCAGTGTAGCACTCGGCGTCTAACGTGTAAGGATCGTGAAGCGCTCAAGGTAAAACGATCATGCTGTGTCCCTGATCTGATCCTTTGGCTATGTGGACTGTTCAAAACGACTGTGTCAAACCCCACAATGAACCACTGAGTGCTGAGATCCGAACAAGTTAAATACTCGTCTCCCATCGCTTTCAACAGGAGAATTGAACCAGACAACCTACCTACAAACTCCTTCAAGTACTTTACAAGCAGCCGGCTGCCTTGACACGATACATCTTTCCTTCCCTTACTTCCACCATCACACAGCAATCATGGTAGACACCCTCCACCCAAGTTGTCATCAGGGACAGAAATGGCTGACTTTCTCTTACAGACGGACCTTTACCAGCGAATTACCCCTTCCCGACCTTCTTCATTCAAGTACACCCCGGTATGTGATATCGACGGCCTTATTGTCGTCGGTTTCACGGTGGTCAAGGAGATCCGAACCGCATGCGCCAGAGTGCGGGGCTCGTCAATAACCCTGGAAGGCATCTCGGAGCAGTTGAACACCCTTGAAAGTTCGCTCAAGCTCGTTCAGGAGGAACGAGGGCTACAAACGGCCTCGATCGAGGCGCAGGTCAAGAACATTACCAGTGTCGCGACAGAGATCAAGGCCTGGTTCAAGGCGCTCGCCGCGAAGCAGCAAGAGAGAAGCGCCATCAAGCTGTACCATGCTCTCAAGTCGGGTGACGACGACGACAAGAACCTGCAGCACCTGTTCCAGAGGCTAGACCGGGCTCTCCATGAGCTTCAGTTCCGCATTTCCGTGTCCCAAGTGGGCTTGCTTGGGAACCTCAACGATGGCTTCCGAGTTGCGTTTGGAGTTCTCGAACGGACCAACAAAAGAGTCAGCGAGGTACTCGGGACCAACATGGCTCTCATGGATGTGGTGCACAATCGACAGTCGAGGCAGACGGGTACGTGACACAGTTTCCATTACAGCTTACAGACATACTCACATGGTTCTACAGCGGATGGAACCGTAGCAGTTGATACGGCCGACGTGCTGGCATTGCAGTCAAAACTGTCCGATGATTCCAAGGGCGGAAGCGGCACTTTCGCAACGAGAGAGGCGTACATTCATGGCAATACGACACTCGATAAGGCCCGCGTCATGACTGGAAATATCGGAATGTCGGATTGGCGAAGTCGCAAGACGACAATCGCTGATAACAAGTTTGGACACGGCGTCCGGATAATGACTGGTGACATGTCCGTGGAAGCGTCGTTTGAGTTTTGGGCCTGAGGCTGTACTTGTAGTTTGTTGCGCGACATCAGGACATGATTGGCATTTAGCTCCCCCCGGTTGGTCTTACTGTTTCCATGGTATTTTTAAAGCAGAATTATTGTATACGCTTAGCAGGTGACGACGATTCCAAAAGAACTGAAAAACGGAAAAGTTGGACGACTAAAGGTATTTGAGTGTAAGCTTAGATTGCTTCTAAGCCATGGCTGGTCGACGTGCCAGGTTTCTCTCACTACTATATACTTGTTCTAGCTCTTCTTTACTTCCATAACAAACATTGTGAATTATTCTAGTGTCAGCGCCTCCCGATTATGCCGTTTATAGCAAACTCTAAGCTGTCAGATGGCTAAAGCATATGTGCTTGAGAACAGGTCTCCCAAGGATAAGGAAGATCAAGCTATACCCGCTGACCCTATACCACGAAACTCATCATTATATGCAAAATAAGTTCTTGAACCTATTAGAAGACATGAAATTGAATAAACCCAGCATGGAGCATATGCACCCATGTGAGGCCCTCAGACCGATAGTTCAGGTTATCCGCCTAATCGGTAGTACTTGGGGGTAGTATTTCAGGGTGGTATTTCCACAGGGAAAGGGTACGTGGACGAGAAAAGAGAAAAGAAGACTCGTTGCATTGTTACAGACATGAGCCAACTCGGACAAGTTGGCGGTATCGGGAGCCGACCAAACGAGGCGGGGAGTCTGGATGCAGCATGATGAGCCATGGCGGTTTCACCATACAGGCGGGCCGACGACTTGCTACTTGGCCGTGAGAGGATGCATATTTCTTAACGGCCCCGATGCAGGAGTACCGAGCGACCCTTTTGAGGCATTTGCATCTCTGCTCTGCGCCTACACCTGCACACCCGGTCCAATTGGGGCTCTACCCAACGATTGTGCATGTCGTTTCACTCAGAAGCGGCGCGGATCCTTCTCGCAACAACGTGGACATGCGAGAGAAGAGTATACTTGCGTTATGCTGACTCGAGATATGACGACCGTGCATATCGGAAGGGGTCGCTGCGTGACAGAAGCGTGCAACGCGGGGAAATAACACTTGCATCGACAGTTGGCACTCCGTAACTATGGCGCTACCATGTGGGATGGCCGGTGGCTTATGAGGCTGGCTGCCATCTGATGACAAGATGCCTTGACGTTTAATTGTCAGCTGCCAAGGTCCATCTACAGCGAGTCAGCCTTGCACGATGTGACAAAGCAATGAGGATCGTGAGGCTGGCCACAAGCGCAACGCAATTGGTGCCATCATATCATGGGGTCGCACGATAGAGACTCAATATTTCCACTGGGGTTCGAGCGCCACCGTCACAGTCACTGTCACGCACCCACGTTGGTGATGCAGGTGTGGCTGGCAAGGGGTTTCCGAGACCTACCTAGTCATGGTTCAAGGTCATGAATGAAGCGACGTAGGGTTGCGCAATTTGCTGCAGAGCTTGGACCTGAGCGAACGACCACTTACAAGTTATCGTTGCTGCTTCGAATGCAGCGTTAGACTCGACATTGCGGGGGATGGGCCAATTCCATTCGCAGGGGGGAGCTGATTGTGCAGCCCCGTTGCAGCAACCCCAGCTCAAGTTTGAGGGCCCAATGTCGTGCTGTAATGCAAGCGATCTGCGAGATGGCCTCGAATCGGTGCCGGGTGACATCTTGCCTCCGAAGGGACCAATGAACCCAAGTGTCCGCCGGGTGCCTGACTAGCCAACTACCCCGACGAGAGTCCGTGAGCGGACCTAGAGGGTCACGAAGACTGGTTTCCCTTTGCCCTGAATTGTATGGCGTGTCTGGAAGTCTGGCCATTGGGTTGCGTGTCGAACGTGGGATTGGAAGAGCCCACATCGGCCTCTGTTCCCACCATGTTATTCGCACAAAGGTTCATCATCGATAAGATATCGTAGGGCTTTGGAGCCAATAATCTGTCAACCATCAGTTGCAATGAACTTGGTCGCGGTTTCGGCCGCATATGGTATGTTGGTGGATCATCGGCGAGTCCGCAACCCAGATAATGGCTAGTAGTTCTTGAGAGTAGTCGACAGGCGTGGGGCGATGATATCACGGAAGTGGGCTTGGGGATGTTTGGGTGGTCTGGAAGCAGCTTTGCTTGCTTTGAGGCCAGAGTTCCATCTGGCATCGGGGTAACACGGCGCTTGAGAGATGCAAGGCACGAGCACGTTATACATACCGATATCGCAGAACGCTTAATACCTAGTCAAAACAAGCGGTGGCGAGTTACCTGGTATATGCTCAGGTCTTCGAGACATCGTGGCGACAGTCTGATGGCTAGTAAAGATTCCATCGCTCGGGAGGCGTTGTTTCGAATGTTGCCGGCAAGGGAGTCGTCCAACATGGCCTATTAAGTGTGTGCAGCTTCTTCAGCCATGCGGTCAAGAACGGAGCAGTAATCCACTAATTATGCAGTCTGGGACATACTTGGCCGCCCAAATGAGGAAACACATTCGCATTGATATGGATGCCCTGTACGCGGCTGGCCGTCATATTCCCTCTAGATAAGCTAAGTTGAGGACTCTGACATCGGTAGGGATGGGTTGAACGGGCCAGGCGCCTCGGGAAGACAAGTTAGACATACCTTGACGACATTTGCCACGATGCCACGAAGCCATGGAGCCACGAAGCCATGGAGCCACGAAGCCACGAGCTCACCGACTACGAGACCACCGGGGCGGAGAAGCGCAGGCAAAGTCGGAGGGATCCAACTCTGGCAGGTGGCCCCGTAGACGCGGGGACGGACGCGGTGTAGCGACGGGCGCTTGTCGGGTGGCGGAGATCTACAACGGCGGCTAGAGGAGCAAATGACTTGAATGAGGCTCAAGGTACGATGGACAGGCTGGATTACCCATATGAGCCGCCTTGTGCTCACTGGTACTGACCGAGACACTGACAGCGAGCAAGTAAGTATGGTATTCATGGCGGTGCAGTGTGCAGTGCAGCGCAGTGCAGGTACGTCAGTTTCTGTGGTAGCCTGGGTTAGACCCCATTAAGCCTGTTGCAGCTGTATTGAGACAAGATGGCAACTCGTCCAATCACAGGGTGGAGATGGTCTGAGATCCCTGGGTAGAAGACTTGTCGATCTGATTATGACTGGGCATCCGACGGCGGGGATTCGAGGTCATCGATTGGGCCGTCCAGTCATGTGAGTCAAAGTGCAAGTTCTCGAAGCAGGTTTGCATGAGGTACGTTGGATGCAGTGACGAACGATGCAAGTGTTGGCGGTTACACTACTGTAGAGAGCGCAACGACGGTTGGGCGAGCAAGTTGGATGGGATCCATGGGGTCGCAGGTACGGAGCGAGCACAGCGTGTGTGCGAGGCCAAAGCCAAACTGCGACGTCATGTTAGCAGAGAAGTATGTACATAGCTGGGTTGGGTCGGGTCGGGTTGTGTTCCTCAGACGTTGACGGTTGAGAATCTGAGCCTGGGCCTAGAGAAGTCGAGACAGGCATCTAGGATCTTGGATGCAGAATGCAGGCTCCAGGATCCCTTGAAGCCGGGGGACGATGATGATGGTGGTTGGCTGAGGACAAAGTAGGAGAAGGTGGATGGAGATGGATGAAGGTGGATGGAGGTGGAGCCGCCATTTTAGTGGCCGGGACAGGGGCAATGAGATCCCTGCCAGTCAGCGTGATCGACGCCCTCATTGGCCCGTGGGCTAGCCAATGACGGGCCGCAACACACCTCGGCGCTTCGACAACGACTTCAATTGAACGTCGCCAGGGACAAGCGGGGCTCGTCCCAACCACATGCTTTTGCACGGCTTCACTCCTTTGCTCTTTTGACGGGGAGACTGATCCCTCTGGCTGGCTTGCCGCGCACTGGCAATATTGCTATTGCTGGTGCTGGTGCTGGTGCTGGTGCTGGTACTGGTACATGCGGTACTCATTTCTCTGGCAGGCCCCAGGGCACCGGGAGAGAGCGAGAGACTGAGAGAGAGACTGAGAGAGAGGCACAAGCTATGGCGTGGCGTGGCGTGCCGAGGCGAGGCAAGCCAGGGCAAGGCGAAAGCGACATGACGAGAGACGAGGTGAGAGCCAGACGATGCGATGCGATGCGATGCGATGCTATGTAATGCGCGATGCCATGCGCTATCCCAACTGACTCTGCGATGCACTGGAAGCTCGGTCCGTCCCAGGGACTCACTCTGCGACTCTGCAACTCTGCGTCTCTGCGTCTCTGCATCTCTGCATCTCTGCGTCTTACTCATGCCGTGTCGTGTCGTGTCCTGTCGTGTCGTGTCAGGCGAGCACAGTCGCCAGCACATCCGGCATCGCTGAATACACCGTCGCATACAGATGCTATACCACCCAAGATGCTGCTCGCGCACGCTGTAAGGTACCAACCACTTTGGTTGCTCCCCTGTGAGACGGAGACTGCGTCTTTGCCGTGGTGCTGCCAAAAATGCTACTGCGGACTTGTATGAGGTGAGACTGCGCGAGCATGTACTGAACCGACCGACTTACACACAATACATTCATGTTACAAAGGCCGGGAGTCAATTGGCTACGACCCCGCATACCTACCATCGTCTCTCTTTCGTCTCCGTCTTCTCCGGACGAGGCGGTTTTCTCCATGGCGAATTCCAAGAGGTCTACCGATGGCTTGTCGTCGACTCATTTCCAGGTACAGGGTCGTCATCCACTCATCCAGCTCAAACCCTCGGCCACGGGGGCAGATCACGGGGCTAAAAACTCGAGGTCATGGCAGGGGCTAACAAAGCATTCAGACTCGTCAAGCCCATCAAGCCCGAAGCCCGTCCATGTCTGCTGTTCGTTTATATGCTGTCGCCAATGAATGGAACCAACCCGGTCCCCACTTCAACCCGCCCGCTGCCAGGACATCCCGGTCACTAGCCGCCCATTTGCATCCCGGCAAGCTGACAGGGGGACGCCTGGGGGAGCATTGGTCGTGGCTCGCTGCTGTTCCAAGGTGCTTCTATTAATTGACTGCAAGCGCATTAATCATGACACTGATGGACGCTTGCGCCTCGTCCTCGAGCAAACGGAAACAAGGGTCCATGTAAGTCTCTATCAAGCACGACGGCGCCCTGACCGACTCGTGATATGGATATGGAATCCTGCCCGGTTGCTGCAGATCTACATACAGTACCTACGCCACGAAGCCAAGGACGAGACGTCTTCTGTGAGGCATTTCGAATCCCCACAGCTTGCTCGCTTGCTTGCTTACCATGTTGGCTCTGTATCCGCTGCTCCTCCTGACAGGATGGCATGGCATGGCAAGACGGATAGCATAGCTTGGTATGGACCCCAAACGTTCGCAGGGCTCTAATCTCATATGAGACCCCCCCGTCATCAAGCTATCGGCCATTGACAGGCCCGTACGCCACCGTCTAGGCGCCATGCTCTGACTTTGCCTGGTCCACGGCCCAATATCCATCACACACACGCACTACAGACGCACACACGCATGGCCCATCTTGGACCCCCCCCCGGTCTGTGGCGGTCGGCGGCAGGTTGGGATTGGGTTCCCAAACATGTCCCACTTGTCTACCGAGTACGGATGGAATGGGTGCAGCTTGCTCCGTACTGCATGGCCATAGTACCTAAGGTAGTACATACAGTATCCGTCGTCTTGGCCGTGCTTCTTTTGGCGGCATCTCTCAAAACCTCTCGACCCTGCTGCTTTCTTTTTCCCTTTCTTCTTCAGGTATCTTTTCTCCATCGGGTGCCATTTCCGTTTCTGCACCCTCCTCTCCTCTACCCAATTTACGTTTCCCATTTCTTGTTGCTCCATCTTTGTTAACCGTCGTCGTCTACCGTCGATTGCCTCATCCGAGTGGTGTCTCCAAGTACCTAGTCAAATACACCAACCCATCTACCAGATCGAATCAAGCGTAAATTGAGAACTACAGAATCACAGACACGGAGAAACACAAGGTACTGTACCTACCCGTCGTTTGCTTCCTCTCTCTCCATCACCAGCCACCGCTGCTGCACCATCACCCATCACCCATCACCCAGCACCGCACCCTGGGATTCCCAGCTACTGCTGCAAGTCAAGCGCTGGGTCACACCCCCATCCACATCCACACATCTGCCCATCCCGCCATTTCGTCTCTTTTGTCCCTTTTGTCTCTTTTGCTTCACCTCACCTCATCTCATCCCAGCGGTTGCACTCGTCTTTTGCGCCCTGGCCCCCTGTCTCCTGCGCCTGTAGTGCATTGCGTCTGACCAGACCACTCTCTATCCCGTCATCTTGTCTTCTTGCTACCTGCTTTGGACCTACCTGGTCTTCTCCCACACCTTGCTCTCTCCACCTTGTATCCCCTCTGATTCTTCCTACACCTCTGTCCTACGTCAATCCTCGCGCTCACCTTACACGACTTGCCAGAACATCGCCTTTAGCACGTTGCGCCCGAGACATACAGAATCACATCTCCACCGCCCGCGCTCCGACTCAGAATAGAACCGTCCTGCCCGCCGAAACCTTTAGCAACTCCAACTGCCCGGCATCGGGCAAAAGGCGATTGCAAGGCATGATCGACCGCCTTCCAATCTAGTCTTGCACCGCTTCTTTGGGTCTTGGAGAGTAGGCGACATCTCGATACGAGGAGGATTCCATACACGACGCCTCGGAACCGTGCGTGCTTCGTTCCACGTCGACTGCCTGCATCTGACCGACCACCGCGACTTTTTGGGTGCAGATCGCGACCGTCTGCGAGAAGGATATCAGGCCCGCCATGTCGGCCATGTCAGCGCCTTCGAGGCACCGTTCCGTCACCATGAGCTCAGGGAGGTCATCGAGAGGAAGGGCTGCCCAGGCTCAAGACTTCAACACAATGCCGCCTCCCAAGAACTTGAGGTTCTTTGACCCATGCGCCGCCACAGCCTCCATGTTTCTCTACGCCCAGGGTTCCACCATTCTCTGCTGCCACCACGACACATTGACCATTGAGCGTACATTCTCAAGGCACTCGGACGAGGTTCATCTGCTTGCCGTCGACAATCAGAGTGAGCGCGGTGCCGGTCGCCTAGTCGTCAGCTACGATGCTGGCCAGACAGCCATTGTTTGGGACTTGATGACCGGGGACGAGATTGCTCGTTTTGCCTCTTATGAGCACCTTACCGTAGCAGCCTGGTTGAAGAGTGGACATGTGGCATTTGGTAGATGGCCCTTCCGACCATATCGCTATAACTAGGTCTAACTAACTGTGCGCAGGAAATACTCAAGGAAGTATCATCCTTTTCGAGCCTTCTACTTCAGAGCACATCTCGGCAAGGACATTGGATCAGATCCCAGTCACTGCTTTGGCTCCTGCATCTGACAACCGCACATTTGCAATCGGGTAAGCTCCTCATGGCGCCTGTGGCTCCTTGTAACCATCAAAATCACTAATCCCTCGAATCTACAGGTTTCAAAATGGCTCGCTGCTCATTGCCACTCTACAGCCTCGATTTACTATTCTACACAACCTCAACACCACAAGAGGGCCTTCCCCAATTGTCACCCTTGCTTGGCACGCGTCATCCTCGAGCCAAAAGTCTGACATGCTGGCCGTCCAAAGCCATGATGGCGATCTTCGGGTCTGGAGCGTCGCCAAGTCTCACAGAGCTGACGATCCTGCAAAGATTGTCCGGGTTCTGAGACGAACCGATGTCTTCCAAGAAGGACGCAACTGGATGGGGTGGTCCAAGAACGGCCGCATCATCCAGTTTTCCGATTCGTACGTTAATCGCTCCCTACCACCAGATCGCCCTCCACCCCATTCTACGCGCGCGCTTAGCAGCATCAAACCTTGCACCCACTCGACTAACATCGTCATAGCGAGACCCAATCTTGGGACGTACGGACAAAGCACGTCACCTACGACTCCATCCCGACCCTCGAGCATGTCAGAGGCCTCGCTGTCTACGGCCCAGGTGCCACCCTGTTCACCTTGGGCCCGCACAGCACTGTCCAGCAGTTCGATCTCAACTCACCCGCCATCATGGTTGCCAACGTGCAGCACCCGGTGAACCTGCTACCCCCTTCTCCACCCGTCTCTATCGAGGAGGCCGCCGAACGGTCGCAGTACTCAGCTACCACCATTAATACCTCTGAATCCGAGACGAGCTCGATTCCCGTCGACATGATTGGCATTTCCGAAAGTGACGACGATCACCTATCGCCATTTGCCCGCTTGGCCCGCCAAAGCAACGATCCCAGTCAGGATAGACCCTACGAATCGGCCAGTCCTGTCTCTAGCCGCAGTGGAATGTCCAAGTCTTCGGCCGGGTCGCGTACCCCTGGTCGCTACCCGAGCTCTCTGCGGTCCAAAGGGATGACGGAGAACACTTACATCTCCGCTGGATCCTCTCTAAAGTCCTCTACGGTTGGCAAGAAGGATCTCGATTCATACTCGTTGGGTTATTCCATTGGAACCACAAGCGTTCCTTCCATGGCCTCGACACATTCCCGTCACAAGCCGTCTCGCTTACGAAACGAAGTACCTCGAAGCCCCGACGATAACAAGGTCCATGATCTTTTCAAGTACACCCGTACCCGACTCAGCGACATCCCTTACAAGCATCCCATGAGCGCCAACAATTCCCGCTTGACCAATGATGATCTTCGTCGCCAGATGCTCAACACGGTTTTCGGCTGGAACAAGGAGGTTGATGATCTGATTCGGGATGAAATGAGCAGGCATCCTCCTGGTTCTCCAAGTCGCATTCTGCTGGCCAAGTGGCTTGGCGACATTGATGCAGATGTCATGGCAGCAAACTCTGAGAACATGACGTCGTCAGACTGGATGTTGCTGGCACTGAGTGGTATCGGCGGCCAAGCATCTCAGCATAAGCTTGGCCGTGCTTACATTCAGCGCCTGCTCGAAACCGGCGATGTGCATGCTGCCGTCACCATCATGCTCGGCATGGGCGATTACAACGATGCGATTGAAATCTACATCTCTCATAAACGCTACATGGAGGCCCTAATCTTGGCCTGCCTCGCATTTCCTAGCGTATGGGAACGTCAATCTGCTATCATCAAGAAATGGGGCGAGTGGGCAGTTCTACATGGCCAGCAGCAACTGGCAATTCGATGCTTTGCTTGTACTGACCAGGAGTCATCAGAACCCTGGCGCTCTCCCTCGGCGGCCCAACTGAATTTCCAGAGCATCACGCCCAGCATCCCCGAGGTCTTGAGCCCTCCCTTGTCCCCTCCAGGCGTCCAACGTGGTCCCCAGCGCAGTATCGCCAAGACTTCTGCCCTCAAGCTCATCACCTCGTTTGGTGATCAGAATCAAAAGGCCAAGTTCTTTTCTCAAGGTGACGATGGTCAAACTCCAATCGCCGGTGGTCCAACCCCAATCGTCGAGTCTGCATTGTCCCCTGGCGGCCGAGAGGCCACCACGGCTTTTATTCGCCCGTCCAGCAATAGCAGATTTAACACTCCCACTTCTGCTCGTGGGCCTGCGCCAAACTTTGGACGAGGCCGTCTCCCCTCCATCGGTGAGGTTCCCGCTGATCTCAACCGTGGGGCACTCATCTCAGTCGAGACGGATACACCGAAAACAGATATGCGACGCGGCCATGCTCGGGCTACATCGTCCAGTCTCGACAGCATGACGGCCGGTACCGCCCTACAGCGCGCAGCTACTGCCAGTCCGATGATGATGCGAGACCGTTACCAACGTGTTGTTCAAGGCCTCGAGCCAGAGCGCCCTCCATCTCCTGATCAACAGGTGATGATGAAGATGCAGGAAGCTAGAGCCAATCGACGTAACGGCTCCCGGGACCGCATTCCTCTAGGTGTCAGCCTTCAACTGCAGGGACTGAACCGCGTCGACGCCAACGACGCACCATCCTCCGAGCAATCAGGGGCCTCGTCTACTCGCTTTCACTGGCCCTCCCGTCGCCGTGGCCCCGGGTCGGTTACGAGCTCAGTAACCTCTGCGTCAAGCGCTGGGCGAAGTCTACGTCACCAGGCCGCCAGGAACCGTGATGACTACATCCATAGCCTGGACGCCGCGCAACAATGGTCAAAGAAGCCCGGAGGTCGACACGGTAGCCGTGAACGGACAAGAGATTCCTCCCGTGGCCGCCATGGAAGCCGCGAGAGATCAGCTCGATCTCGTGAAGTCTCCGAGGAGCGTGGTCGTGCATCATCGCGCGCCTGGCCGAAAGCAAAGAGGTCTCCTACGTCTCCAATTCCCATGTCTCCCGAGGACCTTATCAACCTGAGCACCCCCAAATTCGCAGAGATACCCGAACCAATTACTGTCAGGAAATCCACTGGTAAGACAAGGGCTCGAAGTAGAGCTTCGAGTCGAGGCAGTCGCCGGCGCAGCCCAAATAGCCGACTCCTACCTCTCCTCAACACCGAAAACATGGATCTACTACAGAGGTCGCCAACTTCTCCAGTGCCCATGTCGGCCACCACATTCCACTACCAAGGTTCAGAAGATGAAGAAGACTTCAAGGCCGCTCTGGAGGCGCGTGAACAGTTTAGAGCCAAGCATAGTCGGAGCGTAACCCGCGGACTCAACGCTACCCCGGTCCCAACTCAGGAGACTGCTGAGAGTCGACATCGAGCCAACTCGGAGGTTATAGATATCCTTAGTCCGCTTGCCCCTCAGACAAGAGCTATATCGACGGAGCACGTGGGTGACTTGCGCACGATGAAGGATGAAAGACAACGCAAGAAGGAGCAGGCGGCCCGTGAGCTTGAGGAGCGTCGCAAGTCGCTGGCCAAGCGCCCGCAGGCTCCTCCCATCCTTCACCCCGATGAGTATGCCCCGGGCTTTCTCAAAATTGGCGTCGAGTCGCCAGAGCCTCCGACGTCGTCTGACGAACTACCTCCCCGAAGCGCCACCGCGCCACCACCAAAAGGCATGTACGCTCGGAACGGCCCAGTCTTTGGGCTTCCGGCAACCCCAAAGGCCATGAGGCTCATCCTTGAGTCGGATCATGGCAACGACGGTAGCCCAAAGCCTGCGGTGCCTCCTATCCCGCCCAGCTTTGACCAGAGGCACTCGGCGCAAGCCTCGCCAGAGGGGTCACCTCACAAGGAAGTGGGTGAGCAGGGAGATTTGCTGACTTTGCTCCCATCGACGGTCTACCAGCCGCCGACGCGGGCTGCCAAGGCAGCTATTCCCCGGAGTATGTCGGCCCCCATTCCCGACGAGCCTGGCCCAGCGCGGTTCGGGCGCAAGAGCAACGTCTCCACGGCGCGCGGTATTGATGAGATTATTTACGGTGAGCGTCGACGATCCCACGAGGACCCAGTTCCTCCGCCTCCGCCTCCTCCGCCGCCGCCACCTTCGGCTCCCCCTGTCTTGAGGGAACTTCAGCATCTCGCCATGCCTCCGCCGCCTCCTCCCGCTCCGCTCATGCACGCGCGACGGGCTGACGGCGGAGCGACTGGCTCGGGCATGATTGAGATTGTCATGGATGAAGAGGAGCCATCGTATCAAGAGAACCAATACGCCGCCCCCCCTCCGTCTGCAAAGGGCCACAGCCGTGGCCGCAGCTTTGGCGATAGCAACAGCCTCTCAGGGCGCATCTCCAAAGCCACGGAGCGACTGCGATCTGCCAGCCGCAGCCGTAGGGAGCCTGCCCAGATCAGGGTGCTGTCGACCGAATCGCCCTACGAAAGTGTCCCGATGCCGCTCCAGTTCAAGATGCAACCCACAAAGAGCTATGATCTTGAAGTGATGCGCCCATCGCTCGAAGGACACCGCCGCCAGACGTCGACTGGCCTGCACCAGAGCGAGATGATCTAGGAGATTTCGCCCGGTCGCAGACACCAGCCGATATGCCACCTCCTGCCTTTCTATTACTCTCCCTAGCCGCCGGTACCTCCTCTCCCTCCTTGGCATAACGATTGGCGTTTTTTTGTTGATTACTTTAGACTGTTGTCTCTCTACTGGCTCTGAGAGTTGTCACACAACCTACTCCTTGTCATTGGTTATTTCACGCTTTGTCGATATGAGCAGGGCATTTTGGTCTTTGCTGGAATGAACGGTTTCCTTTGTCGAGTCATGACTTCACTTCTTTACGCCTGGTATCATGGAATCTCAAGCTCACCACCGCGGCCGATGATTCCCTGACCACGGCGGCTATTGCCATTTTGTTTTTTTCTTTTGCTTTTCACTTATTCTGATGATGACATTTCCTTTCCGAGCTGCGGCTTGGACAGCCATTGCTTGACGCGAACAGCATTTTGGAGCACACCAAGTTATTACAGACTCAGCTGTTTAGTCATGGACATTGAGCAATGGTGTTGTATTGTTTGGGTGCGTTTGTAAGCCTCCTTTCTATATAGTCTGGGAACACTCAAGAGGAGGGAATATTTGGGCAGCTGTTTGTTTGGGGAGGGCAAAACAAAGTCGGAACCAGAGGCAAAAGCCCCGATTGCGACACGGGGATTTATACAATGTTGCCTCGCGGCACTTGTTTGGAATTCAAAGGGACAGGAGGTGGACGGGGTCAATGAAGAAGACGGAATTATGGAAAACATGTGTGATGGATGCTAGGAGACACGATGATGGATTGATTCACTTACGACGGTGGCATTAGTGTTTATATACAAGTTGAATTAAGGAAATGAGTCAAAAACAAGAATGGGGCGATGCATGGTTGAGTATATGTGACTGCTGTGCTTGTTCCTCAAGTTGTTTTACGCCAATGAAGTAGGTAACCTAGAGTGTTGGAGTTGGCGATGGCTTCAAGTGGTTTGGGAAAGGATCACGACATGTTATCCCGAGGGTTCGAATCAGCACCAACATCCTCAGCACAAGTCCAAAAAAAAGCCATCAAATGTGTCCAGCGATGCGTTTGATCTTGCTGAACACGAAAAAGACGTCTGCTGAATTTTACCACTTGTGCAAAAAAAGACAAAAAGAAAAGTGTTGACTGCTCTCGCACCCCCACTAACCAGGCACCAATTCCCCTCGCCAGATCGTGATCCCGCCCGCCACGCGACGGGGGAGAGTTCTCTGCAGAGTGAGTCCTCTCTCAAGGGTCATCTCCAGTGCTGAGGGCCGCTATAAGGATCCAGCATCGCTAGTTACCTGAGCGAGTGGGCGGCCACCGCAGCGTTCGGGCGGGGCGCGGCGAAGGGGTTCTTATGGAGTTGGTGGGCGTAGGGGCGCTGGAGTGTGAGCGTCTTCACCGTTGGACCATTACAGTCGAAAATATGGTTTGCGGTAGGGGTTTATAAAGGGTACTCCGGCTAGGGCGGGGGATCTGTCGGGCCGGGCCGGGATGTGACAAGGGGCATGGAGCTGGAGCTTGGCTGGTCTGGGGAATGCTGGTGGACTTGGCTCAATCTTTAAATCGACGAGACATCAACACGCAACAAGGCGATAGCTTTGGTCAAGTCGCTGTATGGTCTCATATTTCGATATTACGGCCACACGTGCAGATACTGTTTTGCGTGTTTCTTCAGAAATTCAATCGGCAATGGTCCGATGAGACGGATACAGCCTCTCGCTAGTGTTCCAAACGGGCACCACCAACACCACCAACACCACCATCACCAGCTTCCCCAGCATCGCCATCATCTTCATTTAATGGAACATCCCTAACAACACTCCCCTCTCATCATGTCGATCCTCTCATCCTCCCCCCATCTCCTCATCCGCCGCCCTTCCCCCACGACAGCCGATTTCACAGTCACCACCTACCCGCCTCTCCCCCTGCCCATCCACTTCATCCTCCTCCTCGCCCGCCTCCTCCTCGCCCTCGCCATCCTCGTCGTCCTCCACGCCCGCCTCGCCATCCTCCCGCTCGCCGTCCGCACCCTCGCCGAGCCCGCGCCCCTCGCCGCCTGGCTGCGCTCCCCCGCAGGTCTCGTCGCCGCCCGCGCCGCCGCCGCCGCCGCTCCGCTGCCCGTCCTCTTCCCCGCCGCCGTCGCCCTGCTCTGGCTTCTCGCCCGCCGCGGCTACATCTGCGAGAGCCTCCTCGTTGTTCGTGGCCTCGGCGTCCAGGCCAGCGAGAGCTCTGCTAGCTACCTCGCCACCACCACGACGCGCTTCATCCCCACGGAGAAGATTCAGGATATCCTCATCAACGAGGCCTTTCTGGGCTTCGAGGTCCGCTACTATCTGATTGTCATTGTCGAGGGCGAGGAGGACTTTGTCGTCGTGTTTCCCGGCCTGCTGCCGAGGAGGAGAATCGTCGAGGAGGTGTGGAGGGGCGTGAGAGAGTGCTTGTACGAGGGGAGAGTGGAGATCAAAGTCAAGTCATGATAGTGATGACAGCGTCTTGTGTATGCCCTCACTGCGACTTTTTATTGTCTTTTGCCTCAGTACTCCTGGGCCCTTGTTTTGCCAGTTTCCCTAATATACACGCCTTCATTGGAGAAGACTGGCCCCTTTCCCCCTCTAGTCTATCCTACTCGTCCCCCGTCACCTCGTCGGCCTTGCGCTTCCCCATGTACCTCTGCTGCCGCATATCCTCGGCCGAAGCATACCCCTTGCGCACGGCGTACCGGTCATTCTGCTCCTCGGGCGCCTGCAGCCGGCCCTTTTTCAGAATGGGCACGTACCGCCCGGCCATGCGTCCGCGGTTGCCGCCCTCGTACACGACGGTGCTCGCCGACGCCGCTTTGCCGCTGATGCTGCCGCCGCTGTTGCTGTGCCGGGGCCTCTCCTGCGGGTTGTCGCCGCCCTGCGTCGAGATGAGCTGCAGCAGCTGGTTCGCCAGCAGCTCGTCCATCTTGCGCTCGCGCCACTGCGCCCACAGCCCGTCCATGACGCCAAACAAGCCATACTTGGACAGCGCGCTGTCGTCGGCGAGCCACACCCACTCGAGGTCGTCCCGCTTGCGGGCCATTGGGTCGGGGGGCGCCTCGCCGGGCTCTCGGGCCAGCGTCGGGAAGATGCAGTCCCACAGCACCAGCGGCACCTCGTCCGCCATGGAGTAGTTTGGCTTGCACGGGTTGACCGTGCTGTCGAGCATCTTGGTGACGACATCGGGCATCTCGAGCCGCTGGCCGACGAGGAAGACGACGGCCACCATGTGCCGGATCTGGTGCCACAAAAAGGCCGAGCCCCGGACGTTGAACGTGTAGACCTTGGGGACCGTCTCGTCGTCGGACAAGACGAGCCCGTCCTCGGCCAGGGGCGCAAAGTCGGGACCCGCCAGGTACGGCAGCGCCGAGCTCACGTCCTTGACCTCCTCAATGTCGGCCTCGTAAATCATGCGCGAAAAGTTTGTGATTTGCTTGCCCGGGTCAATCTTGCAAAAGTTGCGAAAGTCGTGCTCGCCCTCGAAGCGCTTGGCCGCCTCGCGCATCGCCTCAATGTCGAGCCAGCCCGACTTGATGGCCCCCGCGCCGTGGCCGTTGCCCGTCGTCGGCTCCGGCGTAAAGGCAGGCTGCGTGAAAAAGTAGCGATACTGACGCTCGCGGCAGGAGAAGCGCGCGGAAAAGTCTGGAGGTGGCGAGGGGCACCAGGCCAGGATGCGAATGTCTGGAGGCAGGATACGGTTGAGGATACGCGGGTACTGCAGCTCGTCCTTGATGGGGTCGAATGAAGAGTCTTGCGCTTCCTCGTCGCCCTCGTCCTCGGCCGCAGCACCATCCCGTCCCTGCTCGCCGTCTACGACCATGGCGTCGGACCCCTCGACCTTCTGGGCCACGCGCTGTCGCTTCTTGGGCAGCGGGCGGTTGCTACGTACGCGCAGGCCAATGACCTGGCCAAAGGCGCTCACGCCACGGTCGGTGCGGCCGCACTTGGAGTAGTCGCAGCATTCAAAGTCGACGATGCGCTCGTCCTCGGGGAAGATGAGACAGGCCTTTGTCAGGGCGTGCCACAGCTCCTCCTCAATGGACGACTGGTTGGCCATGGCCTGGAACTCGAACCCTCCGTAGCTTTTGCCCAGGTACGCCAGCTTCAGCGCAATGTACCGCGTCGTGTACTTTGACGGGTCCATCTTGCGCTTCGTCTTGGGCTTGGGCTGCTCGACGGCAGCAGCATGGCCGTCCTGGGGCGCCGGGACAGGGCCGGGAGCCGGGGCCGGGGCCGGGGCCGGGGCCGGAGTCGGCGTCTCGGGCCGCTTCTTCAGCTCGGCCTCGAGCTCCCTGACCCTCTGGAGCAGACCGGTCCTGGTCCAGTTGTTGTAGTTTGCCTCACCAGCCATGGCGGCGCGGTAGCGAAGGGTCAGCTTCCGGGACGGCGACTCACACCCTGGAGATGGCGGGGGCGAAGACGAGGAGATGCCGCGGCGAGACGGCGTGGGAACGCTGCAGGCTCGGGAGACGATGGCGCCAGGTGAGATTCGGCGCCCGAGACTTTGGCCAAACAGTCTCATGTATGAGAGTGCGAGGCCGGGTTTTGGTGGAGTTTGGGATTTACACGCCGGCGGCGGAATGGGCAACTCCCGTTGGTGAAAAAGGGCTTTCCACAATGCAATTCGAGGTGTGGCTCATGCATGTGGCTGTGCTGGACTAGGATTAGCATCTGTTCGCTCCGTGCGCCACACTCCGACTAACTGGTGGGATGTTCAGCTTATCTCGTCTACAGCTGCGTCATTTCATCTCCCATCACCATCAGCTGTGAGATTCAACAGGCACAACTCTTTGTGGCAACAAATAGATTCAGGACATTTTCCAAGTAAACTACGCTTCATTTCATCACCATGGACTCGGAAGTTATCAAGGTTCTACTAGTAGGCGATGAAAAATGCGGCAAGTCGACATTCATCTCGTATGCAATCCTCTCATTGACTCTCCCTTCGTTGCGCTTGCAGCCGTTTCTAACGTAAAGTGGCTGGCTCTGCTTGTAGACGTCTAAGTGCCGGGGAACATGTCAATCCCATCCCGATGCTCCGCGACATGGACCAGCCCTTCATCTTTGAGATTAAAGTATCGCAAAGACCATATCGGTTCGAGGTCTACGACACGTCCTCCCCAACCAACTGGCGCCTTCTGGACCCCGATGCCATTGTCGTGTGCTACGACATTAGCCAGCGCCTGAGCCTCATCAACATGGAGCGCTATGTCAGTCCACCCCACCCATTGCGTGGTATCTGAGAAGGGGGGAGCAGTAAAAGCTAACAGCCAATGCGCAACGCAGTGGATCAAAGAAGTGAAGCGAGTTTTCCAGCGGTTCGACACGCTGCCCGTCATCGTACTGGGACTCAAGCGCGACCTGAGGTCGGACAAGGACCCCAACGGCATCATCTACCCGCAAGACGGATACCAGGCCGCGCAGAGCATACGGGCAGACCGGTACGTCGAGTGCTCGGCAGTGACGGGGGAGCTGCTGAAGCTGGCGTTTGAGGACTTGTGCAAAACAGCCATGAGTTCGACAACGACTCCGCTCGGCGGATTCGACACCGGATGCGCGGTAATGTGAGAGGAGGGACTGAGCAGCGACGGCGGGCGACTGCCCAACAGGGTCTGCGTAACGGAGACCGGGCTGGTCCTCTCAAGCGGCGGAAGCATCGCCCATGTCGACATCGGCGCCCTCCTGGGCCTCGTCTGCAGGCTCGGCGGGTTCGGGGAACTGGCCCAGGACCTCGGCGATGATGCCGACAATGGTCTCCTGCTCTTCCTCGGTGAAGCGGTCGGTCATCTCCTCAATGACGGTGTTGAGAGCGGCGACAGAGGCCGGGCGCAGGTTGAGAATCATGACAACCTCGCCCTTGGCCAGGTTGTAGGGTCGCAGGCGCCCAAGGAGCTTGGCGATGCAGCTGGGCGTATAGGTGATGGGCTCCTGGCTGAGAGGGCCGGGCGCGGAGCGGAGGTTATCCATGACCTGAGGAGCAGGATTGTCAGCTGGAGGAGGCGAGGGTAAGCAAGGGGGGATCAAAAGGGCATACCGCCTGGGTGATCATGGAGAGGTTAGACGGCCCGCGATGGTTGGCCTTTTCATAGCGAGCGCGCTGATCGGCGAGGTGCTGGTAGACCTCATAGTTGGAGAGGACGGCGGACTGGGCCTCGACGACTTTCATCTTGGGCTAGGAGGCACTGTACGGGCTGGCGTGGGATGGATGTAATACGATGGATGCGGCTCTGCGCGGTCGCGTTGGAGTTTGGTTGTGGTTGGTGGCTGGTGGTTCTGCAGCTGTGTGACTTGGCTTGGCTGTGACTGGACTGGCTGGAAATGGAGTGACTCCACCAGCCAGCCAGCCGGCAAATCGAGTATTTGCACGTGAAGGCTCGCTGGAAGCGAATTGGATTCCGGCAGCGAGTTGTTGTCATACGGCGTACAGCGGTGTATTGCCGTGTACCTACCTATACAGCTATACTATGGTCTAGGCAGCTAATTCTGCAGGTTTCAGTTTGACTACGATTACGCATTGCCCTGATCTCTGCTGTCTCTGCCATTCTGCTTCCTCTGTTTTCTCCCCCCCCCCCTGTTCATTTTTTCGGCCCCCGCCCTCGTTAGCTGTGTGTCGCGACTTTTTTTTTTCTTCTCGTTCCCCCCCAATTCGACGAGAGAGCACCCCGCGATTTGGAGTCGGCGGGGTGAAGGCATGAACCACTGGCCCAATCAAGGACGAGGGTGCCATTTGCCCGCGGTATTGTCGGTAATCGAGGCCGTTACGGGCGTTCCTATATTGGCACTGTGTCTCGTGAGCAACTCCGTTTCCAGTCGCCTAGTCACTTATCTAGTAACTGAAGCATCCGTTTGCTCCCGAGGCACGGGTGAGCAACGTGGTTGACAGACTGCAAGGTTGGAACCTTGATTGTATTTCCATGTTCTTCACAGTAAGTACCTTGGGCTGTAGCGCAGCCGAGCGAGTACCCTGAGAATTCCACGGATAGTTGCGGTGTGCCACAAGCACCACCAACACCAACACCAACACCAACACCAACACCAACCAACCAGCCAACCAGCCAACCAGCCCGTCAAGTTGATGGCGTGTAGGATGTACATGGCACGAGTGGCCCGTCAACGCACACTGCCATTGGGATGTTGATGTTTGGCCCGGACAAAGGCTGCATCAGCCTTGTTTACAGCACAGTCAGTGTCTTTGCTACTGTGCACGACAAGCGCGTGGGATACAGACTCACAACTTACAAGCCAAGACGTGCGTGCCGTCGGTGGTGGAAGTGTGACGCCTCAATGCCAGGTACCTACTCGACGTCGTCTGCATTGACTCACAGCCAATCCCGAAGCTGGCTTTCGTCATTGAGGCTGCCATGCACATCATTGCTCTGCTCTGCTCTGCTGGCTCCCCCCTCTCTTGCCATTGATATCTCGAACCAGCCTCACACTGTATGTATCTACGTACGTGCTTGCGTCAATTCCTCATTGTCACCCCAAACCGTCGGGTCTGACTTGAGCCGCCGCCTTATTTTTTATTAAACCGCTTCCATCTCTGCGAGACCTGCACTGAGCTGCACTGCACTGCATAACATTTACCTTACAGGACCTGGCTGTACCTTGCTGTACCCAACTTGGCCGCCTTGCTTCCAAGTCTCAAGTCTCAAGTCTCAAGTCTCAACCCACTGGGGCCCTTCGCCCTTCTCCACTCTTCCCACCCACTTGGATTCCCAGGCGAGCCATTGACGAGTGACGGACCGGAGAAAGCGCCAGAAAAAAAAACACCGCCAGCTGCATCTGGCTGGCTCATCGGCTTTGTCTCTGCTCTGCCCTCACTCACTGTGCGTTGTGCGCAACCAGCTTCTCAACTGACTTCTTGCCTGCGCCGTTGCCAAAAGCTTCCCCTTGGGACATCGGAGATTGGTCTCTGACTTAAGTTACTTGACTCGACCCGACCCAAACAGGTTGTGGCAGGCGCATTGATAAAGGACCCATCGTCACTTCCCTTTTGCCGGCCTAGTCTAGTCTAGTCCAGTCCAGTCCAGTCCTCAACTCCTCGCTCGTCATCTTTTTTTTTTCTCTCCCTCCCTGGCTCCTTCCTGCCCTGAGACGTCCGATTCGGCCCCTCGGTGTCCACCGACCGTTTTCCGCTTCCGTCCGTCGCCGTCTAGACTCTCGACTCTCGACTTTCGACTTTCAACCCTCTTTCTCCTCTTCCTCTCCGCTCCGCTCTGCTCCTCTTCTCTCCTCTCGACTCCTCTCGACCCTCCTCGAGTTAGGCTCTAGCTAGGCTACCAACCTTGGACTAGACTCGCCCTCCTCCCCCGCCGCGTTGCTCAAAACTTTTTGCTTCCTCCAACAACCCCGCGAGCAGCATCGTCAACAACCAATTTTCCCTTTCGTTACGCCTTTGGCTCGTGCTTGACCTTGACGACGACTCCGTCACCGTCTCCGTCTCCGTCACAGTCACCAACCAATTCCACCTTGTCCTCCACCCTCGATTTACCGAACCGCCCCTCCTCGCCCTCACCCCACCAACCGACCAACCAAAACCTTCATCATGGTCCGCAACATCGTCATCCTGGGCGGCAACTCCCACCCCCACCTTACCGAGAACATTTGCAATATCCTCGGCCTTCCCCAGAGCAACCGCATCCTGTCAAAATTCTCTGGCGGCGAGAGTCGCTGCGAAATCAAGGATTCCGTCCGTGGCAAGGATGTCTACATCATCCAGTCCGGCTCCGGCAATGTCAACGACAACCTCATCGATCTCTGCATCATGATTTCCGCTTGCAAGACGGGATCTGCCAAGCGTGTCACCGCCGTTGTTCCTCTCTTCCCCTACTCCAGGCAGCCCGATTGGCCCTACAACAAGTCTGGCGCTCCCCTGGCACCACACAACGGCGCTTCGACAAAAGACTACACCTTTGAGAGCGTCCCCGCCACGCCTCGTCCCGGCGTCCCCAAGTCTGCCGGCCTCCCCAATGGCGTCAACTCCCTCTCCGAGAGACTCAGCAAGACTGGCCTCGCCTCTGATCACGTCAATGGGGCCGTCAACGGTGACTGCCCTCCTCCTCGTCGATCTGATACCATGTCGAGTACCACCTCCAACGGCCACAACAATCACAGCGAGAGCTCGACATCATTACAAAGAAGTTTCACCACCCACGACTACGTAAACCCCAGCAACATCAATGGCTTCCAGGCCAAACCCGGCTACAAGCATTGGGTTGCCCAAGCCGGCACTCTCATCGCCGACCTCCTCACCTGTGCAGGCGCCGATCACATCATCACCATGGACCTTCACGACCCGCAGTACCAGGGCTTCTTCGATATTCCCGTCGACAACCTGTACGGCAAGGCCCTGCTTCAAAACTATATCCAAAAGAACATTCCCAACTACAGGGATGCCGTGGTTGTCTCCCCCGATGCCGGAGGTGCCAAACGTGCTACTCTCATCGCTGATAGCCTGGAGATGGAGTTTGCTCTCATTCACAAGGTAATTTATTTTCTCGCGTTACATCCTCTTCCCCTCTGTTCAAGACTTATGTGATACCCGCAGGAGCGCCGCCCGATCCGATTCAAGGAGCAGCGAAACGCCAGTATGATGCTTGTCGGCAATGTCGCAAACCGCGTCTGCATCCTGGTCGACGACATTGTCGATACGGGCAACACCATCACTCGCGCCGCCAAGCTCCTAAAACGTGAGGGTGCTACCAAGGTCTTCGCCCTCCTGACCCACGGTGTCTTCAGCGGCGATGCTATTGCCCGCATCAACGCTTCCGCTATTGACACGATTCTTGTCACCAACTCGGTTCCTCAAGCCGAGCACCGACGCCTGTGCCCCAAGCTCGACGTACTCGATGTCTCACCCGTCTTTGCCGAGGCTATCCGCCGTGTCCACCATGGCGAGTCCATTAGCGTGCTCTTCCAGCTCAGCTAAACGCGAAGACGCCATCTTACCACGCAGCCACCGCAATACCACCATAGCCGGCCTCTTTCTTGCCGCATCGGGGAGCTTGAATCTAGGCCTTTGACGGGCGCCATGTTCAGAAATCCCATCCCGCGATGCATGCTTCTGGTCAACGTCGTTTTTTCATCTTCTTCTTTCTGGAGTTTTTCGGGGTGCTTCTCGTGTCATGCTGCATGTTCGCCACTGGCCACGCCTCTGTTTGCTGGTCATGATGACTTTTCTCTTTACTCGTCACATTCCTTCCTCCACCACCACAACGACGACGACGACGTCTCGTTTTGTTCCGTCGCGAGATCGGTTCGTCCGGCTCAAGTACGTGCGCGCATGCACGCATGCGCGAGGAGACAGCGGATGGAAGGGTCTTGGATCGAAGCGGTTGCAGCGCAGGGTTCGGAGGATTGAATCTATTCTGCTTTCTGCCTTGCTGCAATGTCATCCATTTCCCGCCTTGTCTCCTTACCTTGGGGCTTTTTTGGTCCCCTTTTTTTTTTTTTTTTTCTTGCTACACACAAATCCACAAAAACTGATGGGCAACCTGGATGAACTCTCATCCCTGAAATCTACCGCACAATAGAAGTAAAATCGATCGTAGACTTGGACAAAAAGAAAACCCCCACATGGTTTCACTTGTTATCAGGCAGGACTAACTGAACCACCCATGTTTCACCGGCTGGAGTGGTGGGTGTTGACGAATTTCGTCAGTGCATTTGTACGCTGGCGGCCTCGCATGCCTGGGGTATGGCAGCTGGCTACCTATGAAAAGGGCCATGCCCATGTATAATGAAACATGAATAAAAAGACATCATTTGACAAATAGCACTGTTTCGTGGAAATCGTAAAGTCATCACCTTCTAAACGAGCCACAGCGTGTATGCATGTGTCCTTCTTTTTGTCTACTTATCCATAACTTGTATATTTAGGCCACAATGCCTACGCTGTGTCAGTTTCACGCTGGTTACCACCCTCGGAGCGCTCTAATTCTGAACTTGGAGAAAAGAGAAAACAGAAGAGACCAGGTCCTGGCGTGCGATGCCGAGTCGTTTTCGGGGGGTTGTCAACAAAACCTCGGAGTGACGATTGGTCAACAATTGTGTACTATCTGTAAGAGTAATCATTATGTGAAGGACCATTGCCCGGCAATCATATCAAGGTCAGCAGGTATGTGCCATCCATGCGCAATTGCTGCGCGGCGGAACGCACCAATCGCCTCGCCAATGCCATAATCCTGATTGCGTCGGGTGCTAGTATTCTCAAGACGTGCAGGAGGGTCAAGGTCGCAGATGTTGAGGCGGACCTCGAGAAGGACCTTTTCCAGACTGAGAGCGGGGGACCAGCCCGAGTTGGTGAGGAGTTCCGAGCAGATGGCGCCTCCAGCCGTGACATGCCCGCCGCCGCCTCGGGCAAAAGAAAGGAATCGCGGACGGACCACGCGGACGAAGGGCGGTGCGAGCGGATACGATGCGCCGAATCGTAGCTCAACGACAATGCTTGGGCAGCCGAGGCGCTTCATGTCCTGAGAAATGGGCAGTTCTGAGTCGAAACTATGTAGCTCAACAATCCAGTGGAATAAGTTGCTTAGCTTGTCAAAGTTGATATACCAGCCTAGTTCACGGAGGCTCGTCTTCCTCTGAATCGCATGAAGGTTCTTGGCTTCTCGGGTAAGGCTCTGCAGCGCAGCCGGCGAAGATGCGGCCCAGGTAGGCTCGGGGAGCTTGGGGAGTAGGTCCAAATCGACTTCTCCAGGGTGGAAGTCGTCGGGACACAAATCTGCATCGGCATTCTTGATTTTCTGTAGAGTGGGCGTTAGCTTGGACGGGCGTCCTATCTCCATGCTGGGATCCGTGGAAGAGTGTCGTCGTTTTCGCACCAGTAATTCGTCTTCGCCCTCGATATATGAGCTGAAGAAGCTGACCAAATCATCATTATCATCGGAGTCTTCGTCACTTGACATGGATTCGCCCGCTGGGGCACTCTTCGCTGCTTTCCCGCCTGTTTTCGTGGGAGCTGTCAGGTTCTGGCGACTCTTAGCAGGAAGGACAGGTAAAGGGATCTGAAGAAAGTCTCCGTTAGGCCCCCGGATGGGTCGTTTGGGGTCCTGGATAATATGTCCATATGAGTTTCGTGCTGAAGGCTTCGGAAACGGCTGAGAGTATGCAGCGAGAGTAGGAGACACGTATACAAAGAGGTAGCGACACTGTATCCAATTGGTCTTGTCCACGACATAATGCGGCGTCGAAGAGACGAACCGTTTAGTGTCATTGATGATTTCGCAAATCCCAATGGCTGAAGTCGGGTTTAGCTGGGAGTTGGGCCAGTGGAGGCTCTATCTAGATGTTAGTCCAGGACAGCAAAGATTTGACGCCGTAATCACGATGGGCTGTTGGAACTGGAACACTTACATCGAAATTGCCTTGTTGAAGAGCTGTGAGCGCCACGTTCGCCCCCATGTAGCCTGTGCTGGTCGTATAGTGTGGACTGAAGTACACACCGTTCCCATAGGTTCTGCCGTGCAGCGCTGTCTGGAAATCAAGACCGGTCCGGATGATGCCATGCCAATTGCCCAAAGGACTTCCGTGCCATGCAAACAGACTCGGATAAGTGAGGTGAGAATGGGATGCTGCCATCTCCTGAACGAACTTTTGTTCTTTTTCAGGAGACCCTTGGGCAAATCGAAACTGCATCAAATGCTCACCCATTCCCTGGATCTGACTGGGATAGGCCGTGCTGTCTGTGCTGCCCGGCACCGGCGCATCTTGAACTATGAATGAACGGTTGGATGCGATGATCCAATTCAAGAGACGCAGTGTAGATGAGTCCATATAGTTCGAGGATGAGAGGCGTCCTCCTGGGTTGGCGACCAGATATTCTCTCATCTCCAAGACTGAAGGGATAAAGGTTGTCATGCGCATCAGCGTGCTGGCTCGTTCGGCATCTTGAAGATTGTCGAGGTCTCTCTCATACTTGAAAAGCATGACTTGTATCCAGCCATCGCTAGGTTTTGTTGCTTGGGTTTCCGTGAGATCGAGAGGTTTTAGGTTCGGAGGATGGGTTTGAGTCCTGATGATTCGAAAGGTACAGACTTCCCCCTTGACGGCACTCATAATGCATGTATGTCGCTCGAGACCTGTGAATGTGCTATTAGTGACAATGCCCCAAAATTTGAGGCTTCTTTTACGCCGATCTGATGTAGATAAATTGAGCATGGTAGAATGAGACTTACCACCATTTGACATCAAGGCCGATGGAAAAGGGTCGATACCTTTGAGAACCAACAATACCGGATCTCCTTCTTTCATCGTTCTGTAAAAGCTATAGTCGGAGCCACTGAATCGGATTGTGGCGGTCTTGAAGCATACATCTACCACAAGATGGGGAGCAGGTTGGGCCAATGTTCCAGTATAGGCGCTTTTCAGTTGCAGCCCTACAGGGAACCCGCGAAGTCGCCTGTTTGCAACAGCAGAATAGAAGAAGCTGATCAAAATATCAACCACATAGGGGTTGTTGATAATCTCGTGCTCAATCGTCTGACCAAAGCCTAGTGACAGATACTGGTAGAGACACAGAGGGTCGCCACAAACGTATGGCCGGAGTGCTTCGAAGCTCCCTGTTGTGAGCTGGTGACATACCATGCAATATTTCGGGCAATTGGTTAGTCGATGAAGAGCAAACTCGAAGGCGCACAAGGGAATGCTAATGTCAGCCTCTGACGAAATGTCAGAGTTTTGGCCAATGCTTTGATCCTCGGTTTTTGCCGTCACCATCGCGCCACTTGCTACACTCGCCAAATAATGGTCCAATTCTTTTGAGGCGGTGTCCTGATGCGCAAGCCGGTTAGCTTTGAAGTTGAAGGCCTGTGCCTGGTCCCACGTAAGACCGTGTTGTCTCCGTGTCTTGATGAGGCGTGGGAGCTCCTTGTTCAGCAGGGCGTCGATGGATGAGGACATGTACAAGGGTTGAAAATCGTCTTCGGTGCTATCTTGGCTCGCAGTCTTAGGCATGCTGTCGTCGTCTCGCTTTGCTGCCCTACTTGCACCGGTTTCGAATGCAGATCTCGCACTTTTCAGTGCAGGCTTGGACTTGGCGCACTTGCCAATTCGAAACTGTACTACGGTCTGCTCTGAGCTGAGACTGAGGAAGCTTGACACAGACGGATAACCGTTGGGCAGTCTGACCAGCATCACAATATACTCTGATGGATTGAGGTTCCACGCATCCATTGCCTCCTCGTCGATGCCGAGCTTCGATACGCGCGTGGACAAGACAAGTATTCCGGTAATGGGGGTCGACAGGTTGATTGAGAGCGGCGCAACAGAATATCCTGCCTTTTTGACTCGTAGCATGTCCGCCTTGAGATGTCTGGCTGATTCCCCGGATCCTATTTCGGGCCTTGTAGCCAGCTTACCGACGGTTAGTTCAGGGTCAATTGTTATGTCCAACTCCTCGTCTGACAGTCCGTATTCATCGCCATCGAATCGATAATCATATGGGACATTATCATCGTCACTGAAGTCACCTGTATCATGACAGTCTCTGGAAGAAACAGGTTGTAGGCTTTCTGTTAGCCCGGCTGAGATCGTCTGAATGACTTCACCCACGGCCTTGCCTTCAATTGAAGGGGCAAGTTGCTGTAGTCTCTCGTCTAGTGCCTTGTTCTCGTGGTCCGAGGATGTGAAGACGAGGAAGCCGGAACCTTGAGGATAAGAGTCGATTTCTGCGCGAAGGTGTCAGCCAGGCACAGCAGAGAAAGCAGCAGTGAGAGGGGGATACTACCTGTGGCGAGGGCTTGGATCTCAAAAGATGACATGCTCTCGGGGCTGTAAGTAAATATGATCTCTCCTTCAGAGTCACCTCTATGTATGTTGGATATTCTGTCCCATGTTGTAGCTTTTGCGGAAGTAACATCACTGTTGAACTGTTTCAGGGTCATTGTCGCGTGCTGGGGATATGATACAGCCGTCTTGCTGCAACGTGCTGGTCGTTCCGGGCTGGAGTCTAGGAGTAGGAGGTACGATCAACGAGTAGGATTCTCACAATCGCTGGAGATCCCGGTGTTGCTGGGGGGGGGGGGGGGGGAAGGAAAGGATATGACGGTCTTTTAAGGCTTGTCGTTTTCCCAGCTGCTGACAGACCACCAGCGACAGGAGGAGGATGTTTGTTGCAGGAAAGGCTTTCTTGGAGCGCAAACCGATAGACACTGCGAATTCAGCTAAAAGGCGTCGTTGCCATTGTCCAGGGAAGACTTGATCAACATGGCTTTGACGGTTGCGCATTCAAAGGCAAAGAAAGGCAACGGCCGGAGTCAGCTGGCAGGACAAGACGTGGGTGTCCAGGCAGCTGTAGCCTGTGGGATCGCGGTTGCTGCCTGCCTGCTGCCTACTGCCTGCGGCCTGCGGCCAACACGAGGCTCGACGAGCAGAGTGGCAGGTGCCGATCGGTATCATTGGTAGTTGCCAAAAGAGACAATCAATCAGATCCGATTCAAGCATCTCAGACAAGGTCATCTGATGATATCTTTCCATCAATTGCTGAATGCAAACCCCAGAAATAGGAACAGGGTGGTCAGACCGACAGCCAGAGACGTGAGGTGAGGCCAGCCATCTTGACCAGCCGCAGTCAGTTGCTAGATTGTCGATTGACTCACCTTGGATTGCCGGCTATTCCAGGTTGTTCCAGGTTACTCCAGATGCAGACAGATACTATCATACCTTATGCCAAGCATGCCGTTGTGTTGCCTTGGTTGCGTCCCAAGTACCAGATTACGACCTGCAGCAGTACTCCGATCAGGGCAACGCTACTGAGGTTTAGCAGTGACAGGGACTCACGGGACAACAGCGCAATTGAACCGAACATGCCTTGGAGTTGGAGGAAGCCCTCGCTCTCCATACTCAGTACTTTGTAGGCTCGTCATCATCATCTCAACGTGCTCATGCTTGGCTTCTGGACCCCTTTTACACATGCTCAATCCAGATCTAAAAGGCAGCAAGTATCCAGTACTCGATGATTCGTGATGGTTCCCCAGCCCTCAAAGTATATGCAACTTTATGTGGGCTTGCGCTTCAGCTCGATCAGGTAACGCGCGTTCACTCCGTCTCGTCTCACCTAAGTTAGCGATGCGTCCGTCCGTCACTCCTCCAATCGACCCACGCCAATCGCCTCGACGTAACTTAGGAGACAACACCATCACTACTTTTCTCGGGCGGAAAGGAGACGATGCTCGATAGAGTCGTGCGCGTGCAACTCGACAACTAACACCAACAGAACAGCCTCGACTGCCTCTCCGCTGCCCACGCTCGCTTCAGTCTCTTCGCCCGCCGCCTGCGTGACGCCTGCTTATCATCTTTCTCTCTCTTTCTCTCTATCGCTATCCCCGAATCCTGCTTGTCCCTGACGCCAATTCTCTCGCATCGCCATGGTTTAGCCAGAGCTCGCCAGCTTCTACATCCCGTTTTCTCGTCCGCGACAATTACACCTACACCCTCTCGCTCACTCCCCGGAGTCTACTTTCAATCGATTCACAATGCCGCGACAATATACCTGCTGCGGTCAGCCTATCCGCTTCACCTCTCGCCGACTGACGCTCCTCCTCCTCACGCTCTGCTTTTTCGCCATTGTCACTCTTTCGACCTTGTCGTCCTCCATTCCAGCTCCCTCGAGTCTAGCGGTTGGCCCTGATGGGCTTTCGGTTTCCGGCATCAGCAACTCTCTTTCCAAGAGCATCCTCAATCCCTTCCGACAGCTGTCGCATCCACCCCCGCGCCAACACAACGACACCTTCGATGGCTCTTCCTGGTGGGCGGATTGGAAATGGCTCTCTGTCCCCTTTTCCAGCTCCGTCACTCTCGACGAGGACCGTGCCCTTCTGCCGCCTCTGCGAGAACGTCCCATAATCTACTGCTACTACGATGCAACCGCCAAGAAGCCAAGAGAAGAAAAGGACGCAGAGAGTGCCCTGTTATTCACCTGGCGTCGTGCCTGGTGGGCGCAGGGCTTCCGTCCCATCATTATCAGCGCTTCCGAAGCCGTAAACAACCCCAAGTATAGCGGGCTTCAACAATTGAAGTTGGAAGCCGACCTCAAGGACGACCTGATGCGGTGGCTCGCTTGGGAGACAATGGGCGGCGGCCTACTTTCAGATTACACCCTAATACCGATGGGCCCGGGCAAGGATCCGCTGCTCACATACCTTCGAAGGGCCGAGTACCCCCAACTGACGAGATGGAAGGGCCTTGACAGCGGACTCATTGCTGGAATGAAGCCTGAAGTAGAAGCGGCTATTCAGGCTGTCATTGACACCAAGGAGCTCAAAGCTATCAAGAGCGTTCTCTCTGCGCTTCCTGGGGACATGCTCAACGTCGACTCGACACCCAAAGCGCTAGCATACTATACCACGGAGCTTGTCAAGAAGGACTATAGTAAAGTGGCTGAGAGCATGGCTAGTGGCAAGGCGGAGGGTCTCGGTTCGCTCAACCGTCTGATCAACGCTCATATACATATTGCCTGGCAACACAGCTTCCCTGATGGCATCGAGGTCTTGAAGCCCTTTCCCGAGCGTACCACCGCCCTCATCGCCGAAAGCCTCAAACTGGCCGAAGTTCTCGCAGTGTGCCCTGATAGCCCACTTCCGTCCTCCTGCCCTCCCCAGCTTCCAAAGTGCAAGCCCTGCGATGCCGAGTCGACAACGATGAGAATCACGGCACCCACACACTATCGGAATTCGACAAGCGCATTCACCCTGGGAACGGTCCCCCATCCTTGGACATTGGCCTCACTCATCAACCAGCGGGAGAAGATTGACATTCCCTGGATTCGTCGCAAATCTATCCGCGATCCTTGGCTAGAGGCCGTCACACAAGAGTTCCTGGAGTCCAAGGTTTCAGGCTACCAGCGCGTCATGCGGTTTAAGCAGGCGGTAGCAGAGGAGCATGCGACCGACCATGCTCTCTGGCTGACTGCCGAGTTTGGCGTTCCTGACGATCTTGAGTGGAGCTTTGGCTTCGCTGTCCCCAAGCCAAAGGCGGCCCCGAGTTCTGCGTCTAAGAATAAGGAGACTAAGGGGTCCAAAGACGACAAGGCCAAGGATACCAAGGACGATGAAAACAAAAAGCCAGGCAGCTCTGAGAAGCAAGACAAGAAGCCCGCGGCCAAGGCCGCCGAGGAAGACAAGAAGCCTGCGAATAAAGCAGCCAAGGACGAAAAGTCACCAAAAGACAAGGGCGTTGATGAGAAGTCAAAGGACGAGAAATCCAAGGATACCAAAGGCAACACGAAGCGACGGGAAGGCGAATCTACCGAGAGCGCTCCATCTACAGCAGAGCAGCTTGAAGCTCAAGAAGCACTGCTTCTGCACCGCGCAAAGGAGATTGCAACGTCGACCAAGTTGACGCCCGAAACTCGCTTACGGACAGCACTCGAGGCCTGGAACCTCGCCGATACAGAAGCGTGGAAGTTTACGCGGGCCATGGTCGCCCGACGCAGCATGGTACGAGCCGAGTGGGAAAAGACGGAATCCAAGTACAGCAACGGTGCAGGATCAGAGGGTGGCCGAAGTGCGTGGAGCCGATGGCAAGATAAATAGTGTGGAACGACCAATCTAGAGTGGAGGAGACTACCGTATCATAAGGGAAGCCGAACTCATGTTAATGTGTGCCATATGCTGTTGATTATCTCGGCAATGCTTTCAGATGAGACGAAGGGGTGGAAGAGTGTTGCACAATTGCTGGGCGTTGGGCTCGTATTCTATGTCTGGGAATTATCAAGACGGTGGGATGGCTGTACGTGCTGGCGGAGTTGGCGAACATGAATCAAGTTGGCTGGCCATAGCTCGAGTCGTTCGACATGAGGCCATCTGCGTTGGTCCCAGTCATCACGGCTGAGAGCAGCATCGCCTGACTCGGTGTTTTGTTCAATATATTTCGGTTATTCAGCACAAAGCAAGTCTGAATCGGAACGGTTGCGAAACAAGTGCGATATTCACAACCAAAAAAAAACTGCAAGTAAACACAATCACAGGCCTAATAACACTCCTGGGGCGCTCCACGGCAACGACTCTTGACGAGCTCGTGCTGGGGAGTTGACCCCAGGAGGGACGTGCCGCTCTCCCCAGCGGCCGCCCCCAATCCATCAAACGCGGATGGTATCGCCGCCCATCTCACCGCTAAGCTCCCTCGACGTCGGGCCGCGAAACTCGGCCCCAGACGGCTTGCACGGGGCTCCGTTGACGGCAGCAGCCGGGCGGGCGTGGCCACCGTTGGTCTGGCGGTCGACGTACGAGGTGAGGGCGTGGCGGGCGGCGATGACGACCTTTTCGGCCTGGGCCAGGGCGTCGCGCAGGGCGACGGCGGTGGCGTCGTCTGTGGCGAGGGCGCCGCGCTGCGTGTGCTGCTCCTGGCGCAGCTCGAGGATGTGGCCGTTGAGCCAGACGCCCTCGAGCTGGGCATCCGTCATGTCGCGGGCTCCGCTGATGCGGCGGCGGCACGAGGGGGTGCCGCAGAGGCAGTCAAAGGGCTGGGCCATGTACCACTCGGTAGACGGGTAGAAGAACTGGGAGGTTGGTTAGAAAGGCGGCGCATGGTTATGCTAGATGGGGGAGCTGCGCGGACGACTCACGGTGAGCTCGTCGCCGGGCTCGAGGCCTTTGGGGCCGACGAGGATGTTGAGGTTGCCGACATCGAAGATCTGCGATTAGCGACGCACAAGTGGTTAGAAATATGAGCTGATAAGTCGAGTACATCATCACGGAGGCGTTGGGAGGGCAGGACTGACGAGGGAGGGCTCGCAGGAGTGGTTGATGAAAAGCAGGTCGCTGTTGAGGTTGAGGTGGGCGTCCTTGGCCATCTGGACGGTGGCGTAGGTGGGCTCGGAGGCGCGAGTGCAGGGGGGGAACTCGAGCTTTGTGTAGACGGCAAAGGGAGGCAGGGAGACGCGGGAGAGCGACTTTGAGGTAAACTCGTCGTTGTTGATGATGACCTCTTGGATGTCGGGGTGGGAGGGCTGGTGCCAGTGGGGGACGAGGGGAGCCATTGCTGCGTGGTTGCGGGCGTGATGGATGGATCGCCAATTGCTTTGGAGTGTATGTTGAGCTTTGATTGTGGGCTACTCTGCTCTGCTGGTGTTGATGGAATAGTAGATCCAAGTCATGGACGCAAGGGCAGCAGCTCTATTAGTACGATACATGGCTTCTCCAGCTGGCTAGCTGCAAGGGCGGCCTCGCTCTTCGTCTCCATCATGTCATGCCGCCGCACCAGAACCTCCGCAAAGCCGAGTACCGTTGCTCCGGGCCCCTGGCCATCCCATCAGAATGCAGCCATCCAAGCATCTGCGGCCCCGCGAGAAAGTGGCCATGCACATGGCGGGGCAACTTGCTTGCGGGCGCCGGTGACGTTGCCGCATGCGGGGCAGTTGGGGGATGGGGATGGGGATGGGGATGGATGGACAGCTGGGTGCAGCTCCACTCCCGCTTTTTATAGCACTCTCCCAGGGCTTCACCGTCACCACCCTCTTGGGCTCCCGGGCCTATCAGCGCCTCGATAATAGCCAAAGTCGGTAACAAAAAGGATGGACAACCACCTCCAAGTAGCCATGGCCATGTCCATCTCTACAGCTGGTCGCTCTGTTCCATCTTCTTCCCCCGCTTCTGCATCCCGCGCGGAGCCATCGAGATGCGTCTGCATGACAGACCGTGGCCGTAAAACGCGCACCATTGAATAGCGGGCTTCCCAGTACGCTGAGCCGAGGTTCGTTGCTTGTACCAAGGTACGGTACGAGGCACATGTCCGCAGTGGGAACATGCTCAAGACAAGAGCTGCCAGGCACAGGCGAGATGCCGGCGGGTAACACATGCCACCAATGGCCTATGGACGGGACAATGACATCTTTCAGGCGATCAAAGCGGCAGAAGCTGTCCATCTTCTGCATGCTGCCCCGCCGTACTGCTTCAAGTCTAACTAACCCCCCGCATTGGATTTGGATACCCCCGTTGCTTTGTCCCCCTTCACAGGCCCTCAAAGATGCCAACCGACGTTTGGTTTGCCAATCAAAAATTTCCAAGAGGTCGGGTGCCATGCGGGATGGAAGCGTCGTCGCTTTCCGCCACAATCGGCAATGGTGGTGGTGGTGGTGGTCCGAGTGGTGTCCGGCAGATATCCCGATTGTGGCCCGGACAAGACTGCCCGTGAGTACTTTGTTGAACGCCATCATAACGAGAGCATTCTGCAATGGCTTAACCTCCTATACACCGAGACCAAACGCGAGGGGCTTGACTCTGTGTCACAGAGGTCTCGAACCGCCGGGCCTTGCCTTCCCCGCGGAGGTAGGTCCGTCAAACTCCACATGAAGCTCCAAGCCTCTACCATCTCAACAACACTCTGTTTGCTGTGCAATCAATCTACGGAAAGCTCGGCATCCTCCCCCACATGAAAGATGCATGTTCCCGTCCTCCCAGCACGTGGCTAAAGTCTTAATCTCAATAACAGATGAGATCTCCCCGTCCTTCCCGGCAAACGCAAGACCATCTTCTACTATATGACTGTTACGAACTATGGAACTACTTGGCCACTCTCCAGGGACGTTGCTTGATCCTGTTACCTTGAAGATAGTCTATACATGGCGCCTCGGCCTCTTGTGATGCTTGGATATGCCATCACAAACGCACGCAGCGCACAGCATGCTTCAAGCCAGCTATTCACACTTGCCGGCTGTCGCAGCAAACCTATATTCAGGTCTTTCTATGTAATTCCCTGCCTCAACTTCTTTTCCGTGAATTGCTCATTCCACTTGGTTGGAACTCAGGGGCCTACCAACTCGAGACTAAGACGCCAAGACCAGCATACCGTCTTGATGTAGCAAAATAGAGGTCAAGAGGCTGCTGGTCTCCTTCTTCCTGATCCTCAAGATGATGGACATCAGTCACTCAAGCTGCATAGAAAGAATATGGCATGCTCGCGTCGATAGAGCATACTGGACAATTCACTTCACTTGTCCATATCAAAGGCTCGTATGGCAGTCTACTAATCACGAAGGAGAATCCAACCAGACCACTAAAGGAGAGCTGTCTGCTATAGAAGCATGGTCTCTTTGATGAAACATATTAACACCAGCTATCAAAGTATTTCCCAAGTGCCCCTCTGTCTCCATAACGAACCGTCAAGCCCTAACAAGTTGCCGCCATGGACTGCTGCAGACCCCCGGTCGTCCTATACATGCCACACGCCCATAGACTCGGTTGCCCTACGCCAAACGGCCAGCATCGTGAAAGCGGTCAAGCAGCCCACAGTGAGAAGAGGCCAAGCCGTAGAGGTTGCGTAGTAAAACTTGCTCACCTTACTCCCCTCTTCCTCCCCATCCCCCCTTCTCCTCCTCCTCCTCCTCCTCCTCCTCCTCCTCCACCACCAACTCAACTCCATCACCATCCTAGCAGCCTACCTACCTTCAACACTCGGCCTTTGCAATACATCATATTTGCCCTTCAGCTATTATACTTGACATCGCTGACAGTCACCCTGGCCTCTTGTTCCTGATCTTCGAGGGAACATCCAGAGTTCAAGCTCGGCTGTGCTTTTCGACATTCCCATTCTCTCACTCCTTCGCCTTTCCAGTCCGCCACAGCACGAGCACTTGCAGCACGTCCTTACACATTAGACACAAAGCAGCTGTTGCTTCTGACGAACATATGTGCGCTTTGAAAGAGCCTCTCTCTGTCGAATGTAACCCTGCTTGACTGCCTTCTGTTAGCTTTCCCAGCAGATGGCCTGCTTGATCACTGGTAAGATTGCCCTGAACACAAAGATACTACAACTCTGGGCTTGGGTACTTGATACACTGCTGGAATTGGCTCTAACTGTTGTTCCAATGAGGCAGCAGGTAACTCCTTCTTCGCGTCTTGACCAGGAACCAACCCGTCGCCACAAAGGAGACTGCTCTTGCCCGTTCCACTTTCTCTACAAGACTGAAGGTCCTTCCCTTCTTGCCATCGCTGGCTCGGAAAGAGGATACATATTCCACTGGGCTTTTGTCTTCCTTCCAACTTCCTCTTCAACTCTGCTTCTTCACTTCTTCTTCATTCCGTCCTCTCACTACTCACTGTTCTCAAAGCCCGACATCTCGAAGCTCACCATTCTTCGCCGCAGTTACCTCGCACTCCTCGTTTTGATCCTCTCCTTCAAACCCTCCAAAGCCGCTCATCCTTCAGTTGGAAGCCCCAAGGAATTTGGGCTTTGTATGCATACTAGCGGCTGACCTCTGCGGCATCTGCTGCCACCTGGCACAAGATCGGTAAGTGTCGACCATTTCTTTTCACATTTCTCTCACCTCTGCGCCGTCCCCATGCCCACACAAGCACACATCTTTGTCTTTTGAGCCCTATGATCAACTGGATTTCTTTCTACCATGTCATTCATGCCACCTGCATTGCAAGCCCTACACCTTCCATCGAAATAGACCACGACCACTGAGCTTCGGTCCATCGTTACACTTGAGCTCAGCTTTACAACGCTTTCTCTCTTTGGTACTCTTCAGCTGGCCTAAAACAACTCCGTCTTTTGGACACCGACGAATCATAGACTTTTGTGGCGCGTTGAATCGGATTTCCAAAGATGGTCCTCACACGTTCGAAGCGCACCAAGCGACTCCTCCGCTGGCTTTCCTCTCTGCAAGAAGGCGATAGCACCTTGAATCCCTACGTCATTCCGCTTGTTCGATACAATCTTTTTCATTATTCGCGTCGATGCGCTCAAGTGTCGGTGGATCTTGAGGGCATGGCGAGTGCAGTTATTAGCGACGCCTTGTCCGGCACCTTCCTCTTCGACGACCTGCCCGACTTCCTCAAATCGCAACTCGAGGCTCAGAAAATTGCTAACAAGAGCAGTCTTTGGTTCCAGGTTATTCCTCTCCTGCACTTCATCAGCACTCATCTTCGACCGTCCAATTCAAAAAGCAGCGTGCCCACCCTCTTTCTCTGGTATTCCAAGGAAAAGCATCGCACCTTCATCTTCTTCGCTTTTGTCACCGTCAGGATGACTTCTCGCACGTACGATGCTCGCGAGCTCCTTCGCTTGAGGCATCATCCTGCCGACGTGGGTGTGCTTGATCACCTATTTGGCAAGGTCAATCGAGATCCTGAAATTGGTATGTTGACCCTTCATTCGTACCCTCCACCTCCAGAGACTGATAAGTATGACAGGCGACATAGTTCGACCTCCTACAGCTCGCAGACTTGCCCCCTTTGCTGGGCTGCAGAAAACATCGGATGAGCACATTGTCGAGTACAAGGAACCAACTCCCTCGTCCACTGTCCGTCAGCTAGACGGCACCGATTCCGAATGGAAGTACCGTGGCCGTGGGGACTCTGAACGCGAGGACACTCAACCAATCCCTGCCCCAACTGGTCTTGATGCCCAAAAGGACGAAGGGTTCCAGAGATTCTACAAAGCTGTGGTTTCCCCAACCAACCTTCGTGTCACTGCTGGAGGTCGAGTTGTGCCCAACACTCGCGGGTCCGTATCGCCAACTGCCAGATGGGTCAGGGAGCGGGATGGTACAAATGTTCATCCACTGCTTGGTTCTCAGCAAGAGCCGGTTCCTTTTCCGTTTCCTCATAACCCATATGCCAACTTTCCTCCCGTCATGCCTGGGTTTGCTCCCGGCCTAGCTCCCGGCATGGTTCCAGCTCCGGGTCACTACCCTTTCATGCCCCTCCCAATGGGTTTCAACATGGCAGGCAGTTTTGCTATGCCTCCTCCAATGAGCCACTTTGCAGCACCGCCTCCCATTCCAAGCCAGTCTAACGCTTCCTCTGGGAGCGACAAACAGAGCGACATGGGCACTGCTGAAAAGGCCAAAACCGTCCGTCTCTCTCCTCCTGAGCACTTCGACCATTCCAGGCCTTTCTTCTTCAACGGTCAATGGATGATGCCTCAAACAAGCCCCTACTACCCATACGGCATGGTTCCAATGCCTGGACTCCCAACTGCTCAACCTCAACCTCATAGTCTGCCAATGATGCCCTCGGGGGGTGTTGCTGGAACTCAGCCTGTTGCAAGACCGGTCCAGCCTGCTCCTCCAGTGGTTGCCCACTCTGTCTCTCCTGCTCCCTCGGCCACTGCAACGGGAGTCAATCTCATTGCAAATACACACAGCTCCTCCATTAGGGCCAGCGAAATTACGAAGAAGCACATTGAGGCTTTGCGGCTAAACCTGAGACGCGCCGAGGATCAACTGCAGTACAACAAGCACCAGATTGATGAAAAGTACATGGAAAGTCATGCCCAGGACCTCCGTCGTCAGATTCGTGACTTTGAAACAACGCTTCAGGGCTATTTGGCTTACGAAGATAGTTGCTTTCCGAAAGGGGACAAGCAAGATGACAATCGCTCCATCTCTTCCCATGGCGGTTCACGGTCTGCACTTCGGTCAATCAGCGAGGCCGGAACCGATTCGAATGCTCGGGACAGCCATCTCTCTGTAGACGAGACTCGTCCAACTGGAGGGGCCAAAAGACAAGCTGGTCGAGCAGACGGTCCTGGCCGGTCCTCAACGGGTCTCAATTCCACCAAGTCGGTCTCGGCGTTTCCTCCCATCAAGTTCTCCTTGAAAACATCTGGGTCTGATGCAGAAGCCCCCGCCAGGAAATCTTGCAGCTTGCCGGTGACTGCTGCTCTGGCTCCGCCATTTCACCCTCGTGTTGAGCTGAAGGCTGCCCAAATGACCGAACAAGAGGCTGTTCCTACACCAAGTCATCTTGTTCCCAAGGCTGGCTCAGAGTGGAAGTCTTTCTTCAAGAATGCTCGTCCATTGCAGGACTTTGGTACTCCCTATCTCATTGGCGAACTTCCATTCGATGTCAAGACCGAGGTCGCTCGAGACACCGACTACTTGTACAATCGTGATCTCACTGAAGATGAGCTCCGTGCCCGGCATATGTACTGGGGTCAGACTCCCCGACATTTGCAGAAGGGTCTCCCAAAGTTTGATGGCAAGGACTTTTACCCGCCGTCACCGGTGAAGGGATCCTCGTCGGACTCCATTCCTCCTCACGATTGTGTCGATCAACGGAATCACGTAGCTGCGACTGGAGAGATGACCAGGGAACCCCAAGCTGCCAGAACTCCAGCTCATTCTGGGGCTGCATCTGGTCGGCCCACTGGGAGTTTTGGTCGGCGTCCCGGTGATGCCACCCAATCTGAGTCGCTGCTCAGACTTGGCCGATCTACGACTGGTTCGGCAGATTCTGATATCCTCCGCCCCGGCTCTTGCGCTGCTGGTACTCATCTCAGCCACGGAAATTTTGGTCAGACTGCTGTTGCCTCGCCAGCCGACAGTGCCAAGGGCAAATCATCCTCGGATGAAGGCGACGATGACAAAGGCTTGATCTTCCGTGGTCGTCGAGGCATGGAGCGCGCAGGGTAAAGCATAGCCACCACCTTGTCGCACTGACTGTTTGCTAACTCTTCCAAAGTACAAGATCTCACAACGACGTATGGCAGAGCATGCTGAAGAAGGGCAAGTCGAGTGCCCATGTCGCTCCAAGCAAGGTTTCTTCCATGACGGCCCATGGCGTGCTTCCTCACTTTGCTGGTCATGCCACGGCATCGCTCACTCCGACCATTGCCAACGTTGCATCCCCCCGAAATATCGGGACAAAGACTGGCGATTTCAATGAGACACGATCATCTACCCCGGTTACACAAAAGCGAGGAGAGAACCGACCGCCAACCGACAGTGGCCTTCATGAGCAATTTCAGAGAATCCATCTTTGAAGCAACAAGTGCTCTGGTCGACATACGTCAGTTTTAACGGAGACAACGCGCTTTGGGTTCGTAAAGCAGTACGCTTCTGCCTTTTTCGTCGATCTCTTGTCGACAACCGGTCTGCACCCAAATCTTCCACGTCTCGTCCCATCGGTGGCCTTGTGCCCGGGTCGCAGGCGTTCTGTATCAACAAAATGTCCGGAGACCAAGATATTCTAGGGTAATCAGCCCACGAGCTGAAAATTAACAGCCTAGACGCGAGACAAGTGGCAGTAGGAGGAATATCCTTTCCATGGTCACGACTTGTTTGTTGCATTATATGGAGGAAACTTGAGTGCATCGACGTTTGTTTATAATTACTAGTGAGGACATTGTAACCATTATCATCATCACTTGCTTCCACGCTTAGCTTAACTTATATAGTCTTACACCTTGCAACAGAGAAAACATTCACGTCTTATCAAAGCTGAGCGATGCTTAATGGTTGGCAGAATAGGCAACGCCATGTAGTTTTGAACACTCGCGAGATGTTAAGGATTGCACAGATATGTAATTTCTGCCAGTAAACGTGGGTATTAAGTACGTTCCATTGACAACACAAAGGATGGTGGTCTAACATCTAAAAACTCGAAAGAATGTACCTCACCATCAAATTTCCACCCTCATCGGTAACTCGGAGAAAATCTTCAGGCAAGAGCAATGGATCCATGATATTAAATCCCTGCTGGGGTTGTTCTTCGCCAGTCGTATACCTCGAAAACCATGGACTTGTTGGTTGACGCGGAGATATCCTAGCGGTGTCTACAGTGGACTCTACGATTCAGACTTACCATTGAGTCGGCCCCTTGATGAATTTCAGCTAGGCTTGAAACGGGGCCTTCAGAATTGCTGTGACTGTCAATCTCCTACAAAGTTGTAGCAGTTGGGTTTGACAGCATGTCAAAGATCACTGATAGCAGTGGGGGGTTGGAGCAGGGGAGTGTGTGACTTCGGGATGACCTCCCATGGAGCATTTCACAGTTGTGAAATGGCCATTGAGAACCCTAAAATTCTCAATTCATCTACCCTGCTGATGGCCCGCGACCGTAGACGCGGGCAGCGCCAGAACGCCGGAGTATATGCCCATTCCTCGTCAACTTTTGTTCCCTTGTGTCTCTCATGGTGGTGGTGGAAAGAGTCGTCCTCGTGTGTCGTCAAAAAAAAGAGTTTTTGTTGGTTGTGGTTTTGCCAGTCACGCTGATTTAAGCGGTGACCTTGTTGTTGGCGCTGAGCTCACGGCCGACCTTGGAACGGGCCAGGATGTTCTCACGGTCCTTGTCAAGCTTGAGCTTGGTGATGACCACGTTGGAGGGGTGGAGGCCCAGGGGGACGCTCTGGCCGGAGACCTTCTCGCGGGTGACGCGCTCGACGTGGATGACGTACTTGAGACGGTACACGGAGGTGACCTTGCCCTCACGGCCCTTGTTGGAGCCGCGGACAATGGTGACCTCGTCGTCCTTGCGGATGGGGATGGAGCGGACCTGTAGAACGAGTTGTCAGAATTGAGCACGGGGGGCAATGGCGGGAAGCAATGGGCGACGTACGTTGTACTGCTCACGGAGCTCCTTGCTGAGGGGAGCGCTCATGATGACACGGCGCTTGTCCGAGGGAGCCTTGAAGTGAGCGGCACGGCTCTTGCGGCGAGAAGACGCAACCACTGCAGAAGTTTCCAGTCAGCGACATTTGTTCCTGGATTGCGCAAAAAAGGGCACGGCGCGCAGCCGTATCGTTCGGGTGCTACTCACTGTTGTTGACCTTGACCATTTTGGCGATTAGTTGGGCGACGACGAGGAATTCGCTGGGCGTTGGGTGAGATGGGCGGATTGACAGGACAAAATTTCAAAGGAGAGAAATTGTGGTGGGTAGAATTAAGGCACAATGTGCGGTGCACGTGATTCTAGTGCCCTACGCCAATGCTTTCTCGAGACAAGGAGCAAAGCTGAGTCAGCGGCCAAATCCGACCGTGTGAGTTACTTCTGCACCGTCTGCGCGCACTGGCCTGTGTGAAGCAGCAAATGCGCTTGTGTCACGAGAAGTCTGCGGCTCAAGTCTCATTATGAAGCCATGTGTAGAGGGGAGATGTGAAGCATCGCGGCCTAGTCTTTGTACTCATTCTCAAACCTGGCTTTTCAGAGTACAGGTGTTGAGCAATCAATTCTATACCTTTATTCTGTCGCATATTCTAATAGAATCATTTACAGGATAATTTAACAGTAGAGGTGCGTATCGTACACGTTCCTTCGTCCCATAACCGTACTATGACGAAGCAGGCGACTGGAACCGCCCGTTGTTGTCATACCTCGCCTCTGTTCAAGGGTTAACTACTGGGCAGAAGAGAGAGACGAGCCATGGAAGGATAACTCACTAAAGAAGGTGTAGCTTAGCGTTACCGTCTCGATGCCCTTCATGTTCAGGTCGTTTAACAGATCGGGGTCCAAGTAGAAGAAGACGGGCATATCGACCGTCTCTCCGGCATTAAGACGCTGCTCCTCAAAGCAGAAGCACTGGATCTTGCTAAAGTAGGGCGCGCACTGCGCCGGCGTGACGCTGTAGGTGGCCACGCCGATGATGTCGTCCTCGCTCTTGTTGGTGGCGGTGTAGAAGGCGAGGGCGGTCTCGCCGGGGAGCACGCGGACCTCGCGCTGCTGGGGGGTAAACTTCCACGGCAGGACGTCGGAGACGGAGGCGTTGAAGGTGACGCGGATGCGCTTGGCGTCCTTGACGGGGATGAGGCGGGTCGAGATGTCGGCATCATCGTTGCCGGGGCCGTGGGCGCGGACGGGCTGGCCACCCCAGCCGGTCGTTTGACAGATCTACTACTGCGTCAGATGGAGTTGCATACGGGATGGACATTCTGGGAGGGCGAATACCATCTTATACAGCGGGACGGATCCGTAGGTCAGAGCGACGAAGCCAATAATGGTGCTGAGGGTGTAGAATCTGGAGCGACTTCTTTAGCTGAGCGTTCCTCAATCGACGTATTGGAGCGCATACGCAATCGTCCGGTTCTTGTGCTTGTAGTGAGCTCGAATATCCTCCATGGACGGGTAGGCCTGCCCGGTCTGTCGCTGCTGCTGCTGCTGCGTCATGCGTGGCGATGTGCTCGACATGTTTCTGCGCAACATGAGGTCGAGTCGCTGGGGTCGCGGGCGGGCATTCTGGCAGAAGAAGCACGACCACGATGGCGAAACGGTCCGCGCCGAGCGCAGCGCGAGTCGAGGCGCCGAATTCATCTTCAATTGCGATTGCGGGTTGTGGTGCAAAGGCGAGCTGGGCGAGGCGTTGGCGTCGAATGACTTTGGGGCGATTTTGGGGTGACGTCGGGAGTCGGCCTTTGACAACGCCGATCCTGGTCTAGAGCGTGGGAGCAGCAAGCGTCCGGAACCATGTTCCGCAGATTTACAACCGCGTCAACGACTTATCATGGTATAATTCCATATATCAGTGTTTTGCAGTCTCTGTCGGATAGAATGGATTTAATGTTCATGTTAGAAACCCGATAAAGCACAGGTTCATTCCGCTGCGCTTGGTTACGATATTATACACAGGGACCAAAGCACCACTGAAATAGAAACTCCATATCCAATCTGTCGCCGGTTCGCCCAAGGTTACAAGTACACGGGTATCTTTCAAAAATGCAATTATTCCCACCTGACTTTACCATTGGCCTGTTTGCGATGCTTACCATTTGCCACTGGCCTGACTCTCCTCCGGACAGAACCAATCAGCCTCTCCAAGGCTTGCACCATAAAGACGTGGATGAGGAGGATGGCCAGGCGCAATAGATGATCGGCCAAACCTAACCGCGGCCTTCGCCCTCTGCTGTATGTGGTGTCTCTGAACTCGAATGGTAGCTTGGCGCCCAGATGTTCCTGCGCTACATAGAGACCACTGCTGAAGCCATCCTCGTGGAAGCCGTACTTTGTCCAAGCTCCGGCATAGCTGATGCCGCGCACATTCTGAATGTGGGGAAGAAGCTTCTGCGCACGCACGGTAGTCGGAGTATAGCGTGGAAGTGAATAGTAGAACCGGCCCTGAATCTTATCCGACCGCGGCCTCTGGAGCGGGTTGAGTGTGACGAGGACGTCGCCAAAGGTATCTCGGGGAATATTCTGAAGAATGTTCATGTTGTAAGTCAACGACACGCGATCAATGGTTGCCTTCTTCTTGCGTGAGGAGGATTGGGTGAGATAGTTCCAGCTCGTCCAGGCTCGTCGTCTGACTGGCATGTGCGACAAGTCGGAATGTAGAACAGCCTCGTTTTGTGAAGTCTCAAAACATGACAATATCGACCGCTCCAGGTCATTTGCCGACGACTTGACGATTGAGAGCGCTTCGTCCCCGTGTGTTGCCAAGATGACGTGGTCGTAGACTGCCGATGTGCCGTTCTCCAGATGCAATCTGACGCGACCGTCGCTGTCATTTGAGAGACGCGCAACAGGTGTCTTGAGAAACAAGTGGTTGGGTGGGAAGTTCTTCATGACCTTGTCAATGTACGCCTTTGAGCCATCTCGCACCGTCAGCCACTGCGGTCGGGTGGCTACTGTTGACAGAAGATGGTGATTCCAGCTAAGAACATGTTAGAGAAGCCATCACAATGCTTGGTATAGCTACTTACAGAGACCGGACGAGCGTAACAGCGGGGAATTCCAGGGCGCCTTTGTCTGAGCTCGTACTTGAGACTGCTGCCGTCATGGGTATGAGGTAATCATCCCGGAAGGCATCCGAGTAGCCCTCGCGCTCCAGATACTCGCCAATAGTCTCTTCCTTGCTGACATGGTTCATCATGGCGTTGCCAACATAGATGTGTCGCAGCTCCTCTTCCTCATTGATCAACAGGTCCAAGGCAAACTGATTGAAGCGAATAATGTCGATTAACATCCTCCACATGCGCGGCGACAGAATGTTTCTCCGCTGGCAGAAGAGAGCTCTCAGAGTCGAGCCGGCCCACTCGAATGAGCCACGATCCCGGGATACACTAAAGGCCATGTCGGCCGGGGTGGTCTTGACGTCGATTTTGTTCAGGAAGTTGATGAAGTTTGCTACGAGCGCGTGAGTATGGCCATGAGTGCCTGACGGGCGTGAAGTTGGTGCTTACGATAATTGGCCGTGTTGAAAGCAATGAAGCCGGTGTCAACCTCTGTTGTATACCGTCCAGCCTTCCACTGGACCGTGTTTGTATGCCCACCGAGTCTATCGGCGGCCTCGTAGACGTAGACATCGTGGTATGTCTTATTGAGTGCCCACAAGGCTCCTATTCCCGCGCTGCCACTGCCAACAATGGCGACTCGCTTCCTGTTGGTATAGTAATCAGTGAAGCCGTTCATCAAGGCGGCTGTAGCTTGTGCTACCGATTCTCGCGGGATTCACGCAAAGACGATGACGAAGTAAGGTAGAAAAGCAAAACCAGGGAATCTGAGATCAAGGCAGAGAGGAGAAGACAAGCAAGGCACGCAAGGCACGCAAGGCGTGTTCGCATGCGTGTGTACTCCATATGTACAACACATGATGCAGCACAGCTCAGAACAGCGGAGCAGACCAACGCAGAGCACAGCACAGCACAGCAGAGCAATGTGATTTGACGGCGACGGCCCTCCAACCTGGGCTTGGGCAAAACTTACATATGCGGTGACTCGGGCATGACAAGAGGCGTGCTGGCACTAGCGAATAGCGAATAGACAAAGAGTCTGAGGAGGATGGGAGGAAACTCTCAAGCTCGGCCGCGAACGGCCACATGCGTGATGACATGCTTGAGTCCCCCCCAAAACCCAACAACTCCAGGTCCCAGTCGCCCCCAACTGCTTTAGTCTAGCACAGCAAAGCAAAGCAGACCCCGGAACCCCAGGCGCACTAGCCGATGCTAGTGGCTGGAGATTTGGTGGCTTCCAACTTCCAAGGCAGAAGTTCTTGTCAGAGTTGGTGTGTGCCAGACGCCGTGGATGGAGCCAACTCAGCCAAGCAGATAAAGCAATCACCATGGCAGATTGAGCGCTCGGACGGCATAGACCGCGTCCCTTTGCATCGTCAACATGACACAGCAGTGTTTCTACAAGAGACAGCTCTGGGTAGGTACGTCTGTCTACTCAGAGTCCTATAACTACGCCTCCAAAGCAACACAATGAGGCATCACTTTGGCGAGGGTATGTCGGACACTCAACGGGATCGGGAAACGTGAGTTCGAATCACCAATTCTTAAAAGCGCCGTACAGGTGTGAACCCGCGTTTGTCTACCCAGACCACTTCAACTCGGCGCCATTGACACAAAGGCCATTGATGCAGAGCCAATTTAATTCGTGATCCGGGGGTATCAAAATTTCTTAAAGAGAAAAGAAAAAGAGAAGAAATTTCCTAATCCGCAAACTGCCTAATAGTGCCTGGCCGCAAGATGCACGGACCAATATCACGTGTTAGTGGATGTGGCTGTGCAGACCTCCTATTGGCTCTCCATCCGCATGACACAATGAGCGAACCAACCAGCCATCCTCAAGGAAGGCAGACGTCGAATAGCCAGATACGCCGCCTGTTCCTCTTCATCAGATCACACAGCGTTCGATTGTTTGCCGATAGAGACGCATCGAAAGCTGCTGCCTGTACGTCCTCTTTGCGCAGCTAGTGTCATCCTTCGAACGCCTACATCTCTCGTTGAAGCGCTCATTCCCGAGGAAGCATCACCCGCAACGATGGCGAACCCCCTCGATACCGACGCCGGCTCCGAGCTCTTCAGCTCCTACGAGGCCGAGTTCAAACTCGTCCAGGCCGATCTCACTCAGAAACTTGAGCAGATTCCCGAGCTCGCGGGTGAGCCCAGGAAAGCTGCCATTAGCCAGGCTGAACGCGCGCTCGAGGAAGCCGATGAACTGGTACGTCGCTGCTCACTGGCTCTCCGACTGTAGACAGATACTGATGGCCATCACTATACAGCTAGGACAGATGCGCCTGGAGAAGCAAAACATCCCTACGAGTTCTCGTACCAAGGTCAACCAGCGATTCCGCAACTTCGAATCCGATACCGATGCTGCTCGTCGCAAGCTCACGTCCCTCTCCACCGACCGATCTGCCCTGTTTGGAGCACGCTACACGGATGATCCTGCTGGAGCATCCGATATCCACCTTGCGCAACGCCAGCAGCTGCTGTCGGGGACTGATCGGCTTGACAGAAGCACTCAACGTCTCAAGTCAAGCCAAGCCCTGGCAAACGAAACTGAACAGATTGGCGCGGACACGCTTGCGGATTTGCATGGCCAGCGAGAGATGATTACGCATACCCATCAGACTCTTCTCGAGGGCGAGGGCTATGTGGACAGAAGCGTCAAGACCCTGAGGGGCATGGCCCGTCGGTAATGTGCACTTTCAGTTGTGTGATTGCAGCAAAGACTAACCGCAATTTTGGCAGGATGGCTACAAATCGGTTGATTACGATATCAATCATTACAGTCTTGGTTCTCCTCATTATTGCGGTCATTTACAGCAAGTTCAGGTAAAGGGCTACTTGGGATAGGCGTTTAGGTGATGGTAATTGCCCTGCTTACGAGGCTATTGGAGGTCTACTACATGCCCACTCGTTTGTGCTTTTGGTTGGAAGAAGCCTGCTATTTGCGTTTTCAAAGGGTCAATGGCTTGCATTGTAAACTGTTCAAGTAAGCTGTGTGTGCTTATATTAGACTTGCGTGCTGAGTACATATTTACCGCTTACGTGAGATGCTCATATTCTATCCAAACCGTGTCATGTACATGCTCAACCGTAAAACGATAAACAATTGCTCCGCCAGACGCTGCATTCGGTTTATCGCTTTCATGATCTTGAGCGCTGTCAGTTAACGTCATTTGTCAAAGGCGCGACAGAATGAGGAGGTACGTACCCTTGATCGACGAAAGCAGCAAAGAACCCGAGGTATAGCCGGCTCAAGCCACTGTGGCCGGCAAGGGTTTGGGAACATCCAGCCTCTCGTTTTGTCAACGCAAACCTTTCCCTTTCCTCCACACACACAATTCCATCTCCCCTCCGCCCTCTCCCGCTACGCTCCATTCACCACCTCTTCTCTCCCCCCTCTTCTTGTCTTCTTCTCTTCTACGTTCCTGGTGCTTCGTGCAATTGCTGTTTTCTCTCACGAAGCGTTTCTTTCTTAGCTAGCCACGTGCTCAACGTGGCCTTTGAATTTTCGTCATGTCTGAGTTTCTCGGGTAAGTTGGATTTACTCTTTTAGCTCCTGACCAGCTAGCTAACTCACTATCAGGTCTCGTATTTCGCTCATATCGAAAAGCGACATTCGGTATGCTGCTTGCCTTTCCCACGCCGCACGCTCTCGCTGACTCGCCCGACCAGCTATGTGGGCACGCTTCATGAGATCAACTCGGACGAATCAACGGTATCTCTCGAGAATGTGAGATCCTTTGGAACAGAGGGCCGAAAGGGCAGACCTGAAGAGGAGATTGCTCCCTCTGATCAGGTCTACGAGTACATCGTATTCCGTGGCAGCGACGTAAAGGACCTGCGTATCGAGGATCACCCTGGCATCAAAGAGAACAAGCCCCCGGCCGTTCCTGATGACCCGGCCATCGTTGGTGTGAGTACTACCCTGCACAACTATTCCCTTCAATCCCATATGATGAATTATTCCGGATGTAAACATTTGTCACCTCTGAAAAGCGCAAAATACTGTTGAAATTTCCGTTGCCTTCCTTCTGATCTGGGATTACTCCAATCACTCTTTTGTCAGTACGTTTGAAGCAATGTGCTAACAAACTGTGTTAGTCTCGGGCTCGACCTGGAGCTCAAGCACCTCCCAACCAGAACCCCCCTCCAGGAGCTGGTGCTTTTGGCCAGAACCCTTACCCACCAAACAACTTCTACGCTGGCCCGCCACCTGGAAATTGGGGTCGAGGCGGTGCTCCTGGGCCTGTTCCTGGACCCGGGCCCAACTTTGGAAACATGCCTTACCCTCCTCCTCCCGGATGGTTCCCTCCTGGACAGGGCTTTCCGCCCGGTGGTCCCAACGGTCCTGGCGGCCCTGGACCCTGGAACAACTATGCTTTCCCTCCCGGCCCAGGTGGCCCTGTTGGCCCAGGTGGTCCCGGCGGCCCCGGCGGTCCTGGCGGCCCCGGTGGCCCTGCTGCGCCGAATGCTTTACAACACCAGCAACCCGCGCCAGCCGGCCGTCCCCAAGAGTCGAAGTCGGCACACATTCCTGGCCCTGGCTCCGAAAGGACCAAGGCTGCTACCCCAAGCGGACAGCCTGCGCCCCCGACCGAGCCCAAGTCTCTTGCTCAAGTTCCCCGACACCCACCCCATGCCCCCACCCTCCCTGTGGACTCAAAGCCCTCAGTAGAAGAGGTTGCGGCTACCGCTGCTACTCTAACTGCGACTGGACAGGCTGTCAAGGTTGCTGAGGTAGCCAAGGCAACCCCCACTGGTCCCAAAAACCACCGCATCACACCCGTGATACCGCTCACCGGATCCGCTGTCAAGCCTTTCAATCTGCCCGGCGCGACGGACTCTGGCCCGAAGCCCCAGGTTACCGCTCCTGCCAACGTCCAAGATGCCACGGATGCGGCGAGAGCGGCTGTGGCTGCTGCCATGGCTCAGCTTGGACACAGTGGTGGAAACGCCATGGACAACCTGACCAAGAAGGTCAACGAGATGCGGGTTAATGCTGTGCGAGGCGGCCCGGTCAGCCGTGGCCGTGGCCGTGGGGGCCGTCCTCCCACATCCAAGGTTGAGGTGCCTGATTCGGACTTTGACTTTGCTCAAGCAAATGCCAAGTTCAACAAGCAAGATTTCGCCAAGGAGGCCAATGTCACCTCTCCGACAGCTGAGGACCATGAAGCTTTTGTCGCCCCAGAGACTCCTGAGAGTGCTGCGCCTGCCGATGCCCCTATTGCCTATAACAAGAAGTCGTCTTTCTTTGACAACATCTCGAGCGAAGCCAAGGATCGTGCCGACAACAACGGCCAGAAGCCTGGTGGCCGGGAATGGCGTGGCGAAGAGCAGCGTAAGAACATGGAGACCTTTGGCCAGGGCAGTGTAGATGGCGGATACCGAAACTTCCGTGGGCGCGGCCGAGGTCGCGGTCGTGGTGGACGAGGATTCAGCCGAGGTGGCCGTGGTGGCAGCCGGCCGCCTTACCAGACCGAACCCGGTGCTCAGTAATCCAAGTGCAGCGTTTCAACTACCTAATCATGTTGATGGCTCTCTAATGCCGGGTAGAGCAGGGCTGCTCGCCAGCTTCAAACTCGCTTGAAGAACAACCCGGGATCGCAGCAAACCATTGCTTTATACCCACATCACCTCACCCCCCTTGTATGATGTACCATGCTTCTTGGGCTCTTTGGAGCGTATTCCCCAATATTACCACTTGGGATCGGCCCACAAAACAAAACCAGAACAGTACCTTTGGAGTTAGGATTTCACGGAAAGATGGCTAGCAAGTTTGGTGAGCGGGAGCCAACTGCATGATGAGCATGTTGAGCGGATTGCTTTTATGCTTTTGAATTTCAACATAAACGGCCCGGAGTGGCCTGGCTCGGCCTCACTCAAGTGAGGGTGATGATGAGCCCGTGACGAGAGGAACGAAACCTGAACGGAAATCATGAACAACGGGGAGACCATGACGAGGCGTACCTGAAACCATAGCTCGCGATATGAGCACTCAAATAATATCAAATCGCCTCCCAATATTTTAATCCATGTGTTTCGTGACCCCCGGGGTAAGCGCTGTCATCTCTGCGACGGCTTTTTTGAATCGTTCATGTTCCCAGGTTAGGCTATTGGCGCCTGCTCTCCTCCTGTCTCTGCCAACCTTTGAGAGGACATCAGCCAACCCCAGCCGAGTGTCGTCTGAGATTCTTCATACTTGTCATTCACAAAAGATTGTCCTATAACAGGCCTATAGTTGTATCGACCAAGTTGAGGTACACTTTCGAGCATGTTCAAGTCTATTCTTAAAGTATCCCTTTGTATCATCGCTTCATGGAACTCTAGTTTTCGTTCTTCTCTCGGCAACCTTTTCACATCAACGTCATCACTGCGCCTTGAGCTCAGTCAGGTGTTGCTTGACGCCCTGCTTCTCCTCCTCAGACAGAGTGATGCCAAAGAGGGTATCTATAGCCTGCAGCCGGTCGTGTTCCGTCTTGAGCTCTGCGACGACCCGGGTCTTGCCGCCTAGATTCTCCTTGACCACACCGTTCAGCAGCATCCGCTTCCCGTAAATCTCCTGCGGGCCCTGGTCGTCCTCGCGTCCCCGCGGTCTGCGCAGAAACTTGATCACCAGCACATTGTTCCTCTGGTTGCTCGCGGGGCTCAGGGCCATCCAGAAGTTGACGACGCCCCAGTCCAGCGGTATGAACTCGACGCCTGGGAACGAGTAAAACGAGTTCCAGGCCTTGTCCGCTCCGTTGCGGTACTGGTATATCCAGAGCTTGCTCTCCTCGGTGCGGTATACCTGAGTGGGCGCCCAGTCTCGTACCAGGCGAATCTCCTGCGTGCCCAGGTTTTGGTGGACCAGGCCGTCGACCAGGGGCATGGGCATTGTGGCTCCATCGCCTCCAAAGGCAACGTCGACGTGGTATTTCTCATTGCTCTCGAGTGTTACGATATTCACAATGTGGTTCCTACACTGCAGATTAGAAAGTTGATCTGCCAAGCCTGTCTTTGGGAGTTTTCACGCCCTTACCATCCGGGAAAGTCGCCTTGCGGAACGCCCTCGAGTCTCAGTCGCGTCCTGACTCCAGCCGTATACGCATTGAACCCGAGTCCACGCAAGACGTGGTTGTAGAGTATAGCGAGCTCCATGCAGAACCCGCCTCTGCCCCGTGCCTCGGTCACCATCTTCTGGAAGAGATGCTGCGGGTCCAGCTCGATGCGATGGGCAGCATTGTAGTGCAGCGAGAGGTTTTCGTATGGCAGTGTTGATAGAGTATGGATGTGCAACGCCTTGAGGAGGTCCAACGACGGTCCCACGCGGCGTAGATGGTCTGGAAGGCCTATCAAGTCCAGAAACTGCTCCACTTGATTTTCATTGTACGCAGAGTCCATTTTCGAGCACATAGCATCAATCAAGGAATCCAGTGGACCTTAGGCCGTGGGTTAAATATTGACAGAATTGTCGAGTTGTCGGTCAGGACGAGTTCCCAATGAGACGTTTTGGCACTCGTGGGTTGTGACTCAAAGAAGTGACTGACGACCTGGGCACCCGTTACAAGCTCATGGCCCAGGCAAAGACTGAGAGCTTCCCAAACAAAGATAGTATAATATCCTGGGAGTTTTCCTGATTTTTGAAGCGACGCAAAATTGTGATAAAGTGCCGCAGCGTAGGTCGTTGGTCAACTGGAAGACTAAGAAGAGGCGCCAAGATGGCACAATAACGATCACGTGAAATGGCATCATGCTCAGCGCAGATATACAATGGTTTTCCATCGACATGTCGTTTATACGCGTCTCGTTGACGGATTCTTTGTTTTGAACGAATAGTCGGAGACTCGGAAAAACAGTTGTTCTTATATATCTCAAATGAAACGCTCAAGACCTTGAATTGAGTTTCGGGTCTTCCAAAGTATAAAAACGAACGGGCTGGACGTATGGGGCATGTGCAAATGCACTTCGCTCAAAGCATCAAGTCGCTTGAGCGACAAGCAATACTCGATGCGTGGTCTTGCTATGGATATGTGCTTGGATGGACATCAATGAACTCTCCGCCACCGATGTCTGCGAAAACGGTGCCACGTTAGGACTACCGGACAGAGATGTCGACACGTTATTGAAAGAGATTGAGCAAGTAAGAAAAATAAAAGAATGAAGAAAGCTTCGGGTTTGGAACGGATACGGCTTCAAGGAGTGGTCCCGCCGTCCGACTTTGATACGCGAATCGTCGTGACAACTGTTTTTGTGATCCTCATTCTGTCTGGCCTCTGGCGATCTACGCTCTCGCCACTGGATTCATGCCTGAAAACGTCAAGCCTCGTCGCGATAGCCGCCTTGTCAACGCTTCTCGGGCTTCCGATGCGATCGAGTAGCTCAAAATCAGCCTCGCCGTCGTTGATTGCCTTCTGGCTGCTCGTCTCATCACCCTCCTCCGCCGCACCGCGCCGACCGCTAGACAAAGCATACCAATGACCACTGCTCCGTACGGTACCGCGACCATAATTGGTATTGCCTGCCGTGGGCGTCTTTCGCGATCCTCTGCCGTAGGTGCTGCCCAAGAAACGCTTAAAGATGGGGCGTAGGCAGGGCAGGCTTCCGGCGATAATTCCCACGTTCAGCTCGACACATGTCCAGATAGTGATGTTCCGTGAGTCCCACAGCCAGTCCCCGAGCTTGCCGTAGTTTGTGACGTACCCCAGCCTGACGACGGCGGCAACACAGGCAAAGATACCAAGCCCCAGGACGGCAATCAAGCTGACTCGTGTACGAAAGTGCACATTGAGGTTCCAAAGCATCGGAGTAGGTATGACGACAGCGAAAAGAATGTCGGTCAGGATATTGAGTGCGGAGTTGGTGAAAGAGAGACCGTGGAGGGTAGTCTTGCTCCAGCAGTTTCTTGGAATCCTGGGGTCCCACTGGACGCGGATATTTGTGCACTGGAAGAGGATTGTCTGGTGAAAAGAGTCAGCTGAAGATGTCTCTCGAAAGGCAAGGTGAATCGAGGGCACGCACGCAGCTGCAAATGACTGTGTATATGACCATGAAGACCATGATGGAGATGATGAGGTATCTGTAGAATTTGGCCGTTGCAATGCGATAGAGGGAGGACCCAACCGCAAGCTTGACGACACAGATGGCGAAAAGGAAAAGGGGCTGGCTAATGAAGTTCAACTTCATGCCAACCATGTACATGTCAGGATTGACATCTCCAACGTGCCGTCCGGCGCCGTTGAAGCACTGGGCGATGATCAGGCCTTGGCCAGCCCAGGCAAAGGCCACAGCTAAGATCATAAAGGCATCCTAGAGCGGCAGTTTAGTTGGAATCTACAAAAGCAACAAGGCCGCATATGTGTTGGTCCTACATCCCATCCTGTGTTCCGGATAACATGGAGTCGCACATAGAGGCGGGCAACAACAGTAACGGTTGCCAATGAGGTTACGAGTAGGGTAGCCGCGAGGATATTAACAGCCTTGTTGTCGTCGGGGTTTGTGGGGATAGTAGCGGTAACATCCATGGTTGACGTAGACAGTAACGCTCATGGCGATTGTGTTGGTTTGTAAGGAGCCACAGGAAGGCAGCAGTTGGGTACATGAAGAACAAAGAGGTCCAACATCACACACGGGGAGCGCTCGAGAGGTTGAGTCGAGCAGAGGCTATTATAAAGATCCACTAGAGGTCCTCCAGGATTATGTTTAGAGCGGTGCTGAGGCCCGGGTAGACGGAGGCGGAAAGGACGAGGCAATCAGGGAGGACCAAGTAATTAGACGGGACCTCGTGCGTATCGTTGCCAATCGGATCATCGCTCCAGAGTCTGTGGACCATTGATGCTCATATCATCGTCTCGTTGGCCCTTGTTACGAATCCTGGACGAAGCGTCAACGACAAGGTTGACAGCAGGCGCTTTGGTTGCTTGGCGCCGTGGTCCGTCGGTCTTTGCTTTGGAGACGGGGAGAATGAGGGACTGGGCAGTCAAAGCGTAAAGGCGTCATGAAGGCCGCGGCCATGGTCGTGTTGTTTCGTGTCGTCGTCTTGTCGTCGTCTTATCGTCTTTCCTTTGCGGCACCCATATGTTTGAGCGAGTGTCTGAGCGTGCTGCGGCCATCATCAGTGGCTTCAGGCTGGTCGTGCTGCATGCCAGAGGCAGCTGGGAACGCGGTGTCTTGTCGGCGTCCATGTGATTGTTGTCCGTGTGTTGATATGACGCGGCAAAGATTGGCCCAGTTGCTCCGGGTTGTTCTGCTCTGAAACTCCCCAGGTCCCGTGCACCTGCCTGCATCCGGCGCCGGCTGCTGCCTGCCTCTAGGCTGCCAGAATCGCCAACTTCTTCACCGACATGATGCCGAAATCTCTTCAAAGCCAGGATCCCGACAACTCGCCAAGTTCACCTACGTCTGTCTGTGCAGCAATTTGCAGCTGTGCTAGCAGCAACCACAAAAGCGCCACTGCCAGCATTCTACTTGATGGCCTCAAGGCCAAGGCCGCTTTATGTAGGGGCCACATATTCCATCGCTCACGGAATCCTTCTCATTTCATCCAGCCTGTTTGCCAGGCAGTCCGATCGCGGGCGAAGAGGGTATTGCGCACTCACACTCGCACTCACGCGGCCAGCTTCCTTTCGTCCTACCCAGGCAATTGGTTCCGAGTTGCAGGCCATGGCTCCTCGACTTGACCGCTACCTCTTTGCCACCATGACGATTCGAGAAGATCGCAAATACTGGCAGATCCCGGAGTCAGGTGGACAAGGCTCGTTGAAAGCCATCTCTCTCAGCCGGTATTGCCCCAGGGATTCTCCATACTAGCAGGGAAGCAGAACAATCTAGCGCAAGAACCCCATGTCTAGTGATCGCTCGGGTTTGGGGGGGTCTAACTAATGTCTTCTAATCGTGCCAGGCTATCCATGCTTCTATCTCACATCAACAGCCAGGTGGACTGCCGACTGTCAGACTGTGTGCTGGCACTACGCACAGGCGCAAAGCTGACTTACAGATGCCTGCTGCGTATTCCCACAGGTGAGACCATGAGCCCGCAAGCCTCTACCGCAACCTGCCGTCCAGTTCCCCGAAAGACTCTAGTCTACGCCTTGACGGTAAGCCAGCGGGTAACCCTGCGGTTGGCGTCTGGCTTGAGCCTTCAGCCTGAAGAACCCGTCCAGCTCGGACTCACGGATTCCGGGAGATGCTGACCCCAAAGCTGCAATATATCATGTACTTAATTAGCAGTCTGCCACTCTCTATCACGTCGTGATGGACGCTCATCGTCTTGTTCACTTACCAAGCTGCCACAGCCGTGGGTCTCTGTCGATCTCGAAGCCTTCATTGTTTCATTTTGATCGATCTTCATCATGCGTGCTGCCTATTTCGCTATTCTAGCCCTCAATGCCGCATCTGGTACGCTGGCGGCCCCTCAAACCACCAGTGCTGCTCCTGCGGCTACTGATTCGGCCGATGGTTTCGCTCAGCTGGCTGATCTGGCTGCTCTGGCCATGAAAGAGTCCAAAGAAATCGTCGAAAGCGAGCAGAAACGAGGCAGCACCTGCAGCTGGAGTAACATCCGCGTACGACGAGAGTGGTATGTTCGTTCGTGATTTGCTAGTCCATTGAGACTGTGGCTGACGTTGAAACACCACAGGGGCTCCTTGTCGCGCAAGAACAAACTCAGCTATATCAAGGCTGTCAAGTGCCTCCAGTCCAAGCCAGCCAAGACTCCCGAAGACGTCGCGCCTGGTGCAAAGACTCGCTTTGATGACTGGGTCGCCACCCACATCGACCAGACTCTAAGCATCCACTTCACCGGTAACTTTCTGTCATGGCACCGGTACTTTACCTGGCTCTATGAGGAGGCCTTGAGAAATGAATGCGGATACAAGGGCACTCAACCGGTAAGCTACTTCTGCCCTTCCTTCGCGTTCACTCATGCATTTGCTAACCCTGGGCCACCAGTACTGGGACTGGACCAAGACAGCCAAGACCGGCCTAGTCAAATCACCCATCTTCGATGGCAGTGATACGTCCATGTCGGGAGATGGCGAGAATATCTCCGACCAAAAGGACATTGTTCTGGGTGGTACTGGCGGTTTGCCCCCCATCTACCTCCCTGCTGGCTCTGGTGGTGGCTGTGTCAAATCAGGCCCCTTCAAGAACATGAAGGTCAACCTTGGCCAGGCAGCGCTCGATTCGCCCGGCGGTATTGTCCTTCGTAATCCCGAAGGTCCCTTGGCCTACAACCCTCGCTGCTTGAAGCGCGATCTGACAGACAAGGTCAATAAGCGCTTTTCCAATATCACCTCTGTCCTCAACCAGGTCCTCAAGCCCAAGGACGTCTTGGAATTTCAGATGATGATGCAGGGCATCCCCGGCAGTGGTGATATTGGCGTCCACGGCGGTGGCCACTATAGCCTGGGTGGTGACCCCGGCCGCGATGTCTACACTTCACCTGGCGACCCCGTCTTCTACTTGCACCACGCCATGATTGATCGCGTGTGGTGGATGTGGCAGATGCTCAACCCCAAAGAACGCCAGTACGGCGACGTTGCTCTCATGGGCACCAACACCTTTTTCAACCAGCCTCCCAGTCCCAACACGACCCTTGAGGACAGAGTCCGCTACGGCTATGTCACCAAGGAGGCCCCGCAGATCAAGGACTTGATGAGCACCCTAGCCGGTCCTTTTTGCTATGTGTATATGTGAGGAGGCGGCGCGTACCCATGTCCAGCAAGGTGGGACCTGAAAACAGATGTTACGAAGTACGTATTTGGCGTTCTGTCCACAGTCTCCCCATACTGGGGTAATAATAGTACTTTGTGAGTTTGCTGAGTGGTGTTCTACATAGTGTAGATAAGCAGAGTGTGGAAGAGCATATCACAGTCCTCATCTGAAAACATATAGATGATTCCCAAGGCATGGTTATCTTGAATATTGATTTATCCAAGGCTTTTTAACCAGCTACTACTTGAGTTGCAAATACTTCAACGCAATGACTGGATACAAAACCAAACTCGTGTTACCAAACATGATGCTTAATACTCGGTAGATGATCGATCCAGGCTGGGTGTGTGTTTTTTTTTTTTCAATCATCTTTTGGAAACTCTTTGTCATCTTTTTCCTTGTTTTCACCTTCAGGCTCTAGCTTGTAGCCAGAGAAAACTAGCATGGATGATGGCATGACCCGGCAGCACGAAAAGAAAGTTTCTCCTTTCTCTTTGGTAGTTCCCTGTGCATACAAGTGCAGGGATTTGAAGCCCCTGTGACCAGCACATGCTTGCAAAGAAATGCTTCTTTGCATAGTTCAATCTCATCACCAAAACTCCAAGAGGCACCGCCCCCGATCGCCTGGTCCCACGAATCCCATTCTTCACAGACACATGGGAAACTCTTGACTTCACACAGGGTCACAATCAATCTAATGGAGTCGTCGACCAACAAGAGCCCCGCAACCCTGCCGAGTTAGGCTCCCCACAACCCTCATGTCGGGATGGGTCTGGCAAGGCGAAACCAACAGCCCTGCCGATGTTGGGTTCCGAGCCGAGCCCACTCATGGACGGATCGAGCGGCTGTGCGTGCAGCCTGGGTCCACGCCATGGAGTAATCGATTTGCTGACTGCAGTCTAGTGCTGTAACTCGATGCTTCCATGGGCGGAATCTTGCCGACTTGTCTTTCTCGGAATCCACCCGTGGGGGAGAAGTAATTAAATTATCGGGGCGTCACATTATCGGGTTTGATGGCTCATAGGGTATGCACTATCCGAAAGGGCTGCAGGACCAGATGGTATACTCCATGCCGTGTTTCGAATTATTCAAGATCTTCAAGATCGTTGTCACCCTACCCACATGGCAATAAACAAGGATATTCGCTGCAGCCGCGTGTTTGAGTCGTCCCGTTTACTTGATGCAGGGACTCGACATGAACGAAGCCTTGTTCTTTGGGTGACCACGAAAGAGACCCTTGGCGCGATCCATCTGTGAGCATATTAGCTTTGGTGGTCGACACACTTGCAAGACAGGTAATTTAAATCTTGACCAATATCGGTGATGCTGCCTCTTTTGAGATAGTACATTCTCGTTGAGTAATTTCCTGTGGTCCAACTGCTGTATGTACTGGCTCACGACCCATCTTATGTAGTAAATTGAGGTCCAACTTAAGACTCAGGAACCAATCAGAAGAGCCAGCAGACACAACGACGAGCCGCAACCGCTGGTCAACGGATATAACCGGTAGACTTCCTAACTGCATAGAAGTTTATCTAAATCCGCTGTGTTCAGAAAGAGCACCTTGTATGAATAGACATCGGATATAGGCCTTGCAATACAGCTAAGATATTGCCAAGCTGGAGCCTGTTAACGGTTCTGGCGAACTGCTCTGTATCGTGTATAGTAATAATTGTTCGGAAGTCGAGCTCTTAATTAGCTGGGCCCTGCACTTGACAATCGAGTTTCTGAAAGGTAATGTGTGAACTGTTCCATGTTAATGCTTCTATTCAAAGGATCATGCCAAGACAGATGCTCGGTATGGTACGTACCGCTTTTTCCTGGGCGGGGGTTACTACAGTCATTTGACATCATTACTGGCTTCCTCTTCTATCTACTCTGCCAAATCGTACTCATACCCTAAACTCTCTAAAAGCCCTCGGAATATTCAAAATGGCCGTCATCAACCTCGCCTATACCGCTCCCATCAACCCCTCGGGTGTCGAACCCGTCTTGTCTCAGACCCAGGTATGGAAGGGGCTCAAGGACAAGGTAAACCGGCCCCAGGACTTTGTCCCGGCCATTGTCGCATGCAAGATTCTATCCGAGGACACTGTCGAGTCCGGGTTCAAGGTTGTCCGCCAGGTCACCTTTGCGCCCAAGGACGGCTCCGCGGCCCAGGGCGCCGTGGCCAAGGAAACCTGTCTGCATTACGAGCCAAGCCGCGTCGATTTCCACCAAGAGGGCGGAAGCATCATTTCCAACATTGTCAGCAAGGGTCCCGGCGGAGAGCTCCTGCTGACGTTTTCGTTCGTGTGGATACACGCTGGCGTGGAAGAGGGAAGCGAGGAGGCCCAGGCTTTGGAGGAGAATCATTATAAGGTAAGCAATGCCTTTCCGTCCAGTGCTGTGCAGAGATGGCTCAGAGTTGCGCCTACGCTTGCGGGTTATGCTGACTCGGGGTTTTTCCAGGTGGCCAAGATGGCCGTTGAAGGAAGCATCCAGTCCATTCGTCGCTCAGTGTAGATGGAGAATAACTCGACTTGGAGAGAGGGCTGTGCCTTGTGAATGAATGAGGCTCTACACATGGAACTGTTTCTATCATATGAAGTATGAATAGAGTATATTTTGACAAAAGCTTGTGGCATCCTCTGCCACTCTGGGATGATGCTCGCTCTACTGGTTTCTATAATCTGTACTGCTAGCCAGGCAATGGAAGTACAGGCTTTATCTACGCAGATCTGCCGTATATCTAAGACAGCTCTAGTAAAGTATGGCCGACAACAGCATACTACTTCCGACATGATAATATAGGTCTCTCTGTAACCCCGGTGTGGTATGCATGCCGGTGCTGAAGCTATATGTGAACGAGACGACACTTCTAGGTTACGATGTCTACAAAAAAGAATCGACTTCTGGTAACGAAAAAAGTTTTCCGCCATCGAACACTGTTAGATATGGTCCAGTTTAGTAGAATCATTTCACTCCAGGAAGATAGACTCATGGTTGCTGTGGTCTCCATACCTCCAACACCTTACTCGCCGTCTTGTATCCAGTGGACTATTCAACGTCGCACAGCTTTGAAGCTCTTTGATTGCTCGCATAATCTGCTAGAGCTGTCACTAGCATTTTGTACGAAAACAACGCTCAGGGTCTTGGATTTGGATCATGGTTTCTCGCTCTCGAATCTACAACTGGAGGTGGACTACAATGCACATTGAAGAGAAATTCATTGATGATACGCTCAGAATTGTTCGCGGCAAACGTACTCTTGTTCATCCTACCCATCTCCCCATTCAACTCAGTATCATACCCAAGCCTGGCAGTTGATTCCCCAAAAGGGACGTGAGTAATATCAAGTTGATTCATCTGATCCAGGACGTTCTGATAGTGATGCGGAAACTATACCCTAAACACTTTCGGGTACAAGTCTCTTCCATATGCACAGTCCGCTTGTTCTCTAAACCAAAATAGATACAGTTTGCCTGAACTATGTCTGAACCACTATTCTATGACTTCTTGTTGGCTTAACCTCACCGGGATTCTTGGGCCGTGCATTAGGGCACACTTTCTGCTGGGTGAACAGTGGAACACAGAGCATGATCCCCAGCTTTGTCAGAAACATGCCCAAAGCTAAGAATTCAACTTGCTCGTTATGCCGATATACATACACTCTTTGGATTTTCCGCGTCTCCAGACAAGCTGAAAAGTTACACGCTACGAGGATAAACGTTTCAGCGTATGGTTTGTGGGCTTTTAGTATTCCATGTTGCCTGTGGAACTAATGACAGAAAGGTCATGAAAAAGGAGTGTCCTATTTGCTCCAATGTATAATGACTGTGAAACCAGCTGATGAAACTACACCTCACATCACCGTAGGGTTGGACACCCTGGAACCTCGGCTATGTAGTCCTGAACAAGTGCCAAGACACAATAGAGGCTATATAAATGAGACTCAAGGTTTGCTAGCTATGATTGATCATTGTCGATAATGATAGAGTTGGATGTAGATTGATTTTGAGATTCATCCGTGTTAGGTCTTGTTACCCTGCGCCCCCGTGTGTGAGGCTGAGACGTGAGTTTCGGAAAATCCTTTAGCATCAAAGCAGTCTTCAAAAGAAATTCGTATGCTACCTATCCGGAATCACGCTCCGTACGTGTCGCATAACCCCAAGAGGCGGATAGACTATTTCTAATGGCACCGGTGAACAGCCTGGTGAGATGTAAAGTCGTGGTGGTGAAGCAACGTGGTAGCCTTTGTCCCTCGTCAATCCAACAGTCGCCGTCCCATCCAATGACTCCCCCAAGCCTGGCAAATATCTCCTTCAAAGTTTGAAAAAGTCCCATTGTGCACCATCGTCCTTGGTCTCTACCAGGCCAAGGCCATCGCTGGCGACTGCCATCTTCCACAGCTCGCTCCCGTGTCTCATGAGGAGCACGTAGCCGCCGTCAGGGTGGGCGCGGGCGCAAAAGTACTCGTAGGTGCGCTGCTGGGTGGCCCTGGCGACGAAGCCCTTGCGGTCGTTGTGGCCCATGTAGGTGCCCGAGACGGAGTTGCGGAAGCCCAGCCAGCCGTCCCGCTCGACGCAGGCCCAGTGGAAGCCGCCGCGGGGATCCCGGCCGCCGCTGCCGTGCGTCAGCTGGAGGCTGCCGTCGACGAGGGTAATGGCGCGGCCGGTGTCGCGGTGGCGGATGGTGAAGGTTGCGCCGGGCTCGGGCACGGCCTCGGCCTCGGTCTCGGTGGGGATGCCCTCTTTCGGCGCGTCCGGCTCGAAGCCGGCCGTGACGGAGTGGGTCGGCGTGTGCGCCGGCGTGTCCACGTCCGTGGTGTCGACGAGTTCCACTTGGTCGCTGTAGCCCATGTTGGGGGACGAATGGGATGCTTCCGGATCGAGATTGCTTGTCTTGTGCTTGACCACCTAACGTTATGTGACTATCTCGGGGGAGCTTGCAGTGGCTTGCATTCGTTGCAGTGGTGATTGTGAGTAGCAGAGTCAGACCCGACGATGGCTTGGATGGCCTCATAACGCTGTCAGAAATCGAATTGAACCTCCATTATAACTGCCTGGAACGCGTAGGTAGCTGACGACGACAGTTGCCGGTCAATCGAGTCACCCCGCCTGTTGGAGTTGGATGCTGGTGCAGAGAATGATTGCTGCCTGGCATAGCCTGGCTCCTGGCGCCGTCACTTTGATCTTGGCAGCATCGATATCGTACCCTGGAGCATGCAAGTGAGAAAAGACGCTCACGTTGCCATTCAGCACGGCATCATCCATGACTCGTGCTTGCGCCTTCTCTGTGCCATCAGCCAATTGTTGTTTCACCAAAGAGGCTGCACTCAAATCCTGCGAGAGTTGCCGTCTCGCTCACGCATTGTCACCTTTGTCTCAGCTCAGCTTAGCTAACCCCCGTAAGTTTAGGTACAATAGTCTGTAGGGCAACGGCCAGGGACCGAGACCTTGATGGAGAAAAGCAGTTGGTCCAAGTGCACCACCCACTTTGGCACGGCTACAGTATTGACAGGATTCAAGATGAATATGGATGCACATGATCAACACATCCATACACAGCCTCGTCTCGATGTGCAGACGACGTTGAGCCAACAGACACAGACAGCGACGGAAGCCTGCGCGCCATCGTGTTTCACCAAGGACAGGCCGCCGTTTCGCTAGGGCCCAGATGGATTGGACCCTGGATTCTAGGCCCATTCCATTCCATTCCATTCCTGGCGGGGAGCCACTCCCGGTCGGTTTGACAGCGCACAAGCAGGCAGTCGAATCTATTTTCATTTGCAACAGTCTTCATAGCATCCATACTTGGGCCAAACGGCCAGCAACAACAACAACACGGGGGTCCGTGGCATGCATGCCTGGCAGCTGGGTTGCTTGCTTGGATACAGCGTACCAACACGAGCCCTCGCCCCAAAATGCAGGGTCCAAAAGGGTCCAAAGGGTCCATCCAAAAACCGCCTTGCATAAGCGCTTTGGAATGATGATCTGATCAACGAGCCCCGACGGACTGGGACTGGGACCGGGCCCTCAGCACATCAACAAGTGATTCCTACAGATAATAAGCACTTGCAGCACGGGTGTTATTTCCATCCGTGGGCGCAATCAACACAGAATTGCCGGGCCACGCGGAACAAACCTCGACAATTGTGAGGCTCTCTCCCTTCCCCCGCCTGCTGCGGCACCAACTCGACATTGCACACCCCCTACATACAGTGTCGTGCATTTCAACCCTCGCCCAACTTACCTACGTGCAGGTCTAGATTTTGCCGTAGATGCATCTACAGGGGCTTGTCGAGGAACCCCGAGGTCCGCCCACGGGGCTCGACGTGTAAACCGTGTTCGAGACCCTTTTTTTCAATGGGGCACAACCTAATCACATGCGACAGCCTGTAACCTAGTTTTCCGTTGCCTCCCAAGACAGGCCCAACGTCTCCCTCCCAAAGAGCGGAATTGACGAGAGCGCCCTGGATTTCCAGTTCCGCTCGACGAGGTCCGGTGGCAGAACGGTTTCAGCAAGCCCGCTCGGCCGAGTCAAGTCGTGCAAGACGGTGCTACTCACAGGCCAGGCGGTTCTAGACCCCCAGCCTTGGGGCCTTTTGAAGTGGCACGAGGCTGATGTGTATTAATCAACAATGGACGAGTCTTTGGACTAACTAAATCAATCAGCCACGCCTCAGTATCAACGTGTCGAGCACGGTTCTCACTTTGCATGTCCGCCATTCAAATCAAAGGGAAAGCCAACCCTCGCTCGTCAGATTGACTCCTCTCACCAGTCTATACTTGTGTATGGTCCAGGCCCAGATGGAGCTATTCATAGAATCGCCCAACGTCCTTGGAGGGCCCTTGATCTTTCCAGATGGGGCAATTGTGCCCAGAGGACCGCCGTCTTCATGATGGCTTACACCAACGCAAAGTATAAGGTATGCATGACTGCTAAGCTCTTTCTTGTCTTGTGTAAAAGGTAAGATCCGAGTGCCATACGGGGGATTTGTTGCGAAGACGAAACCTACTACTCCTGATCTAGAGAATGCATAAATCACGAATCGCTTTGATTGTATCCTCAGATGTTGATACTCAAGCCGTGTCTAGGCAGTTGGCCAAGAGCTCCAGACGTAATCGATCTCTTACATCTCCTGCAGAGGATGGAACAGTAACCAGAGTGGGAGTACGAGGCTACGCAGGGCCACCGTGGCCGGCAACATCAGGCTGAAACCCATAAGCTGGAAATCTGTAACATCAGACGGCATAGACACCACATTTGGGGTCGTTGCAACGAGAGACGAGAAGCGTGGCTGGCGTTCATGCACAAATGAATCGCAATCAAGTGCATGTATCCCCAAACCCCCGCATAGCCCATAGTCAAGCTTCGCACAGCACCCGCATAGTGCACAATGTTTCTCCTACAGGCATGTGACGGCTCTCGGCCTCGGATCAAATACCATACTCGGCCGGGCACCGGCCTTGATGGTTCGAGTATATGTTGCGAGGTATGGCGTTCTGGATCAAGCAAGACGGGCGTAGGGCGATGTCGTTGCTCAAGAGGCTTCTGGCAAAGCCATCTTCATTTCAGCTGGACCGGCGTCGTTGCGAAATTCCAGACCCAAAGCCGAGAACTCTGACAAGCACCCTCGTGGCTATCACGGAGTAAAGGTCGGGTGTGGCTTCTGCACCTCGGCGAATTCTGAATGGGGGAAAGCCACGGCAATAAACCCACGGCATCTTGCAAGGGTTCCAGACCACGACGGGCAACGGAGGTCGGTCCCTGCGGAGCTTCTCAACGGAATTACGGCATGCGTCTCCGAGGACCCAAGCTTCTGCCCATTTGCGAAAACGCTTGTTTCCGTCATTCCCGTGCAAGTGCATCCTGCGGCAGGCTCTTTGTTCGTCGATGATGCGTTTGGTCGAGTAGTACACAGAATGCCAACGCACCCTGCGGGAGCGTGGGATGGCCCGAGTTTGCCGTGTGCGATGCGGCACCAGGCGTTCGATCCCATGTGGAATTACAGGACACAAGTATCGGGGAGCAAAGGCAAAGGGCGACTCAGGGTCAGAGTCAGAGTCAGAGTCAGAGTCGGACTCAGCCCGTGGTCAGATGCCACCGACAAGTCAAAGTGCTTTGCAAGCTAGGCGCGGGCCTTGCCATGGCGAGTCTGGGACGCGCATCGAACATTTGGGGGGGCATCTCTGCCAGAGCTTCAATAAAGTTTCGCTGCATCCCGAGATATGCCTGAAACGCGGAAGAAATCACACCACAGGGCACCTCCCATGCGAGCTAGGCAGGCAGAATGCTTTTTAGTGGTGGTGCTGCCAAGACGACTCACGCCAACGTGGTGCATGGGACAATGTCGTCGGTTTGAAACGGTTGCGAGATTGGTTGATTTGGTCCCATCGACGATGAAGTCCAAATGCCATGGGCCACGCGCACGCGGAGTAGAAGGGCATCGACCGATGACCCATGGACACCCACGGCTCGCATTAGGCTGCTAGCGTTTCGGGAGCAGATCATGATGAAGATGCGAATCCTATTCTCGATGTCGATTGCGCACAGATGCGCCGTCATTGGGAAAAGGCGTTTTTGTTCCTGAAGGCGCCCCGCAGCTCACCCTAACTGTCGGTTCTTGTAGTGTCTTGATCGCTCCTTGGGTGCGCAGCGAGCGCAGCTCAGGCCAAGGACGATCACGATCGATGTGTGGAGTTCCCGATTGTCATCGAGAAGGAACGCGTATGATCAGCAACGAGAATGGACCCTGGCACGTGGAATACTGCTCCTCAGTGTGTGAGTAGTAAAAAAAGGGACGCGAGCATGGCTTCCCAGAGGGGAGGTGATGAGCAATCAAACGGAGCAAAGATACCGCAGAGCTTGGCGGGAGGCGAATAGGCCAGTTATATCATTGCATCATCCGTGTCAAAACTGTCAAGGCGTGGATGCCGCGTGCCACAAACCTGCCAACCGACAGGCGAGATGATGAACCCGGGGCGATCTGATCAAGAGTGCGCAGAGCAGCCGATGCCATCGCAGATCCAAGGTCACGATGCAAGTTTTGCCAGATGAAAGACGTCTGCCTGCACCATCGGGATCGTCAAAAGAATTGATGAGGTGCGCGTATACGGTTACAGACGTGAGACGACTCCGTCTGCTGCATTGCACTGCGCATCAACAACATGGGATTGTGAGGCTTTCTATCGTGCATAGGTAGGTAAGTTACGTGGCCGGCCGTCAACAACAATGGAACCCTACTTCTCCGGCAGGAAGAACGATGGCATCGCGAGTGGCAGGGAAGGCAGGTAACGGAGCAACAATGCGCCAAGGCCGCAGTATTCCTCAGTGACAGTACAAAACCGAGCCGATACTGAGCCCAAGCTCCGTTCCAGCTACGGATCGAGGATTGCCAGGGACATCGGGCGAGGCCGACGGCGCTAGCTGACATTGTCAGAACCTGCCGTGCCTGCCTTCCCCTCTAACCGGGGGGGAAGGGGCAAAGGGGGGACGTTAGACTCCGTCCCAAGTCCGTAACCCCGTCCAGGGGATTGGCTCCGTTTTGAGGCCCCGCCCTACGAATACATTCCTATGGGCGATATTAGGGCCGCCGAACCGTTTGCTCGGAAATGCAGATACCGGGGCGGGGACCTGGCAAGAGAAGACGGACAGTGAGTCACACCACTATATTTCCAGGGCGTCTTCAAGGGTCAGATCATCAAGTCACAGCGACTCATCCTTGAGTTGCTCCCGCACTTGCATGGCTGTGGAAAGGACGCAACAGCCAGATCCGTCGGCCAAGAGGCACAAATATACTCTTGCGTTGGCGCCCAAACTCGGTCCCCTAGCAGCGCGGAAGCGTTTTTCGGCGTCCGGCATTCGTGTTCTCGCGCCTCCGCGAGTCGACGCCGCGTAGCCGGCCTTGGCTTTGCTGGCTGCGATAGCTGCATCTCACTGGCCGCTCGCTGGTAATGAGAATTCGGCCGACGGACAAGACATGCGTCTGTAGGTGATAGATTGGCCGCGGATGGCGGGCAACCAAAGCCGCTCTTGGCCCATCACAAGGCGTGCTAGCAGTCAGTAGTCAACAACTTGCGCAACCGATGGCCGATGGCCGACTATTATCACGATGCTTTGCCGCGCGATGCTGTCTGTCGACTTGGTCTGTAAGCCAGACGGCACGACTCAGAAATGCAGCAATCATCCATGTGCATGTCGCCCAACAGGAGCCCTGCCGCGCGTTCCACCATGACCCCGGCTTCGCCATCCCAGGCTGCCTTTGTTTGCGTCGCTATTCAGATGACTTGGATGGTCAGAATGGCCGGATGCTTCATCCTTTTTTCACCCTCGTCAACATGGGACAGCGAAGCAACGCTAAGCCACGATCAACGCGGTATCTGTGCAGGGTACCTTGAGGGAACCCCTCTCTCAAGACAGCTGAACCCTGGGGATCATAGGATCCCAGGCCAGCATGTAAGCAATTGATTAGGTTGCGACTGAAGTAAAGCTTCGCAACGGAGCTTCGCAACAAGGCACGCTCCGAAGAGGCCGGATAAGCCGGACGGACACACACACAGATGGCATCGCCGGAGGTGATTGGGACAACTAGAGCAACGGCGTTGCATCGACTTGGCCTGTAAGTTATCAGGCACCTACTGCTCTTGTGACTGCTGCAGAAGGTTCTACTCGCTACTGCGTAGTGCGTCCTGTAGGCTGGTGCTGCTGGTGCTGGTGCTGCTGGTGCTTACCGAGCTGCACGGGCTTCGGCTGGGCTCATGTCGCCGTTGCATCCAGCCCCCAGCCCGCATAAACGCATAGCGCAGACGGCCCTGGGGCGCTGCGCAGCTCTCTTTAATGCTTAGGCGGCCTATGCATCCACGCCAAGGCAAAGCAAAGTGCACTAACCGGGTCGTTCTCCGCGCAGCCCAAGCCCAAGCCGACGGCCCCTGGTCGGATTATGAGACTCGTCGATCCCTGGCTGCTTTTGTGGCGCGCTCTCTTCCCCATATTACGCCTGCAGTGCAGCACATGAATGTAGACATCGTCGATCTGGCCCCCCCCCCCCCCG
>QUZG01000006.1:0-84307 GCA_003693545.1 Pseudonectria buxi | reverse complement strand
CGCTGCTCTGCTCTGCTCTGACCTGACCATTGCCCACTCGACTCGTCTCGTCTCACACACCCTCCCTCGCTCCCGCGCTCGCCCTCGCCCTCGCCCGCGCCCACGCCCACGCCCATCCATGCCCATGCCCACGCCCCCCTCTTCCCGGCTTCCAACTCTTTTACTTTAAACAAGGCCAGCCCGCAGCTCCCAAGCCATCTGCCAACTCTCTTATCACTCTTCCCTCTTCAAAAGCTCCATACTCCCGCATCAATTCTCTTTGCCTGGGTCATATTTCTTCACCCTGGCTCTCGGTTACATCCTACGACCAGCAAACTAAGACTCAGCCACCTGCAGACCCGTGTTACCCACTGCTTCGCCCTGCTCGCCCTGTTCGCCCTGTTATTTCCAACCGGCACAACGCACACCTCCCTGGCCAGCAACGGACAGTCCCGTCTTAAATAGGCACCATCCCATCCCATCCCGTCCCGCCGCCAGTTCCCAGGATCTGCATCTCCAAATACATATATCAGCCATGCCTTCATCATACGGCTCCTCCTCCGGCTCGGACTCTGATCTTTCGGTATCTTCGTCAACCTCCGGCTACAGACACAGCATGGACTCTCAACTCCCCATTGCCTCGGTCGAGGTCCTGCGCTGCATGCGCTGCGCTCGCTCCGTCGAGGCCACTTCCACCGACGACATTTCTTCCATGGGAATGGTTCGCATCGCCCACAACCTCTACTACTGCGAACGGTGCGCCAAGATGGTCGGCTACAAGTGAATGAAGCCCTGGTGGCTTCCGTCAACACCACACACTCACGAGATACCAAACGCATTTTACGACATCTTTACGAAACTACCGCCATGATCCAAACACCGGCATCGGACACGACTGGTTCCTCCTCAAAATCGACTGGATCGCCCGCCGTCTTCCGCCTACAGCGCCAACCTCCTTGCCCCCCCCCCCAATGCTCATCCCAATCAACGGTAGAGCCGCAAGGAACGCTCTGCTGCTTTGGATCCGGAAGTCAACACCGAGATGTAGCCCGGCTAACCAAGGGGACCTTTATGGTGGAGAATGTCTCGGACTGGCCCATGCAATTGCCATCTGCTCAAAGTTGGCAACGGAAACGCCCGCTTTATTGACTACACAACATTGTCAGCCTCGAGTGCGCCATTGCCCAATCCTCTTGATATGAGCAATCTGTGCCATGCCGCCTCTCCCCGCACACTCTGCAACCCGGTCCAAACGGCCGAGGATGGGCGGCCAACATACTGCCCAGTCAGCCCTTCAAAGGATACCCCCAATTCGGCATTACTTGTCGCCTTTACCGCCGAGACGGGAAGGACCCTTTTATCATTTCAAAGCTCTTTTCCACATCTCCCCTCAATGCATTGCAAACTGCACCCTTGATCCCCACCAGACGTGGCGCGCAATTGGGCCCGTGGCCTTGCATTTGCAACTCTGGCCACCCACCGCCCACTATCCGCAGTCCGCAGCCTTGGCAGGCATCGAAGCCGACTGTTCCAACCTGCAATTCATCTCGAGGTGGCCATAGGGACCCCGTTTCCACGGGCCACATTCCGCGTTGCATCACCATGCATTGCGGCATCTTGCCCCTGGCTTGAGCTGGTCAACGCACACCATGGATTGGTTGGCGTTACGACACAGCTAGACGCATGAGCCCTCGGCCAACTTGTTGCAGGTTCGCTGCCTTGCAGTAGCCACTGACGTCGATCCCCTCCGCAATGCAGAGGGCAAGCGGGCCCAACCTGCCGCCGAGGATTTTCTCATTCTCATTCTCATCTCATTCTGCCATCCATGAGCGCTTCGGTCGCGACTTTCCCCCCCCATGGATTGGCTCTATTGTTTCTACATTGTTTACATTGTTTTACGTTGTATTATTCCCCTCTTATCTTTCTCATGCCCTTGAACGGGCCATTTTCATGATTCCCCACTTGGAAGTTTACTTGGCCAAGGTCATTCCTGGAAGACAGTTTGGAGGGAGGGCTTGGAACAGCAATGGTGGGACTTGGCGCCTAGAACAAGGAATATGGGTTGCTTGGGGCGCACGGATTTTGACCCGATTGGGACTGGCGGCATGTACGAAGCGAAGAAGTGTCCCCAAAAAATGTATATACCTTAGACACGAGAAGAAGAACCCAGAGAGGTCCATCTTTCAACAGACACGTTTGATTTGAAGACTTGAATGTTTCATCTTGTGAGCTCCACCAAACAACAGCCCCATGTAATGTTTGATCGCTGCACCTCTGGAGGCCTCAGATTGCAGATTTCCCACAATGAATCCTTTCCACCCGTGTCGAGCCGGATATGATTTGTGGAGCCCAGGGTTATTGGAATGGACAAATGCTCCCGCTCGAAATTCCAACATGAGCAGACGAGGCAGATTTGGCGCCCTACAGCGGTGGGTTTTCATTTGGGACAGCCGGAGCGGGCTGCGGGCGAGCATGCCCGATTACGAAAGGATCAGATCATTGCTGGGCGAGCGAGAGCCCGTTTGAAGCAGTTCTCGAGCCGTCTGCCCTTCTTTTCCCTTCTCTCGGTTCATTCGGCTTGGGGGCTCCCCCCTTGGCGCACGCGCGCTATACCGCATCCAGGGTTTTTTGCCCGGGGCAAAATTCACCCACGACGATGTCGCGGGGGGCCGGAGGCTGGGGTTGCCCGCCGCGTGACTACCAAGGTAGGCGAAGAACTAGAATAGGTAACTAGGCGTATGCCAAGGCGAGAGAGAGAGAGAGAGAGAGCAAAAGACGATACCAAGACGACCATTGACCACTGGTAACAACCCTTTTGGCAAGAATGGTCAGATGGCCCAGGCCGGTTTTGCTTGCTGGCGGGCTGGCGTGCCTGGAGGATTCGGCGGCAGACGCCAGTTCCCATTGGGCGGAGCGTACTGAGGTTATTAGACCTGGAAAGGGTTACGGAGACCGGGTTGCTCTGCTGAAATTAGAAGCAACTCGACGGAACTTGCTGCGCTTCGGGCTGGCAGCCGTCCATGTCCTTTTTTTTTTTTTGCCTTCGTATCTGCAATGCCCGTCCAGTCTGCCCAAGACAAGGGGGATGAAGTCGGCTCGGGGGATGCATGGGGAAGACCGGGGCGGCGCCGGGTCTTGCACCGGTGTTGGGCTTGGCGCCCGTCTCCTCCTTGGAATGGTGACCTTCTTGGTAGCACGGGGAGTGGGACGGCGGACGGAATTCTGAGGCAGCAAGGATGTCATGGCCGTGTAAGTGAGCAGAGACGCCCTTGAGAACTTTGGGGGCTGCAAACTGTATTCCCTAGATTGCGGATGCATCATGGGCTTGCCAGCAAGGGTCCAAGCCGGGCCAAGCTCCGGCCAAGTCTCACCTGCGCGGAAGACACGGTCCGCTCACAGGCACTTGGGAAGAGCATGTACGACGTGCGAAAAAAAAAAAAGAAAAAAAAAAAGACAACCCATCACGTCCCGGAGACAAGTTGGCCAGGGCATGACGTTGTTGGCTTCGAGGGTGGGATCAGGGCGTGGCGCGGCGCGGCAGCATGGGTCTTGGCTTGGTTTTGGTCGTGCTAGTTGACCAAGGCAGCGGGCATCTTGAGGCTTTTGGCTGCATCGCATCTGCTTGCTTTTCCCCATTTGGCCCTCAGCGTAACGCTGCCATACCACGCTCTGGCAGGAATTGAGCAAAAAAGCTGGGTGACGTCTGGGGGGAGGAAGGGGAAAATCCATGGCAGGCCGGGCGGGGGGAAGTGGGAATGTTGGCGTTGCAATACAGTAGTAGTCTATCCAAACCTACGCGTGTCGATCAATAGATTGTCGAAGAGGAACGGGCGGGCAAAGGGCACATGGAAAGCCCAACCACAACCATGGATCGTCTTTATTTTTATCTCCAGGTGCTTGCGCGCCGTGGGTGAGGGGAGTTTTGGCCCTGGTTGTGGAGAGGTGGAGCGCCAGACTGAGCATTGATCATCGTCAGTCTGTTCGCTTGAGCCTCAGCTTGGAGAGCCAAGACTCTGAGGCGAGCGATTCGTCTCTTCTTTTGTGCTCCAGGATGACCCTGTATCTCTCACGATATCAGTCACCAAGCCGCACATCCATCCGCTCCATCGTCGCCGCCAGCATAAAACAAAAACAAATAAACACACACAAGTACCGGCTTGCTGCTGATGGATGGACCCCGTCCGCCCTGCGACTCGCGGCCTTGCAGGCGCCATCAAAGGACCCCTGCCCCTAACCTGCTTGCTTGAACAGTACTTTTTTCATCATTCATGTATTATTCTCGTCAAGGGCCCTTATTGCCGTTGCCCAATGTGGCCGCAAATCCCCTCAGAGGCCCCCTGATGCAGTCCAACCGTCACTGTCGACCCAGCGCGCTGCACACGCCCCCACCGCTCTCCACGTCGTTTCAGCGGCCTCGCTCCCTGACCTCATCGTGCAGCTCGGGGACCACCGATTCCCAGCCTTCCGGGGCGCCCACGATGCCAGACTTGGCCGAGTATACGTACGCACGTACGTACGTCCCGTGGTGAGCTTGCGCTGCGGAATGGACCCGGCCGAAGACCAATGTTGCTGGACGGCCGTCCAAGTTGCGGCGTTGGCTCGCTGCAAACCCTGTTTACCTGTGGAGGCTTTCCACGAGCAGCAAAGAGCTTATTCTTATTGCACGGCGGTGGAATGGTGAACATTCACAGGTAGACTGTGGTGTTTCTCTCACCGGACCCAGTCGGTGAACCTGCTGCTGTCACTGCATGTCTGACCTCAGAACTCGACATGCTTCATCAGATCTCAAACGGCCACATCATCGCGGTGGATGCCGATTCGTTGTACGTGTACATGTACGGCATGTGCTACGCCATCTCTGAAACCATCCAAGCCAATTGATCAAGCCCAAGTTGACCGTCCCATCCCGTCAACGCCAAAAACTCCCGCCGTGTCTCATACGTCGCCCAGTCGCCCACCGTCCATACTTGCAGGTTACGCCGCCGCGGCCCAACGGCGGCAGCCAAACTCGAGACTACATGCACATGGCATGCGTAGGGACTCGGATACTCGTATCCGAGACATTATGTGCTCAACCCGATGTCCTAATCGCCGTTTCATCCCTCCATCTTGGTGTCGCTTTCCTTGCCAAGATTCTTGAGCAGGTAACTTCGCTTGAAGTACTCGTTGGGGTGGACAATGGTCTCGAGCTGGTTCTGCGTCATGACACCCTCGTCCTTGGCTTTGCGTATCTCGGTGCTGTGGATGTGCTCGAATACTCTGGAAGAAAAGAAAAAAAACCGACAGTGTTAGCTGAATCCACTTTGGAGCAAGCTCCCCCCAGCAAATAGCATCTCGGTTATAGCTCCGAGGCGTACTACTCCAACGAGGGCGGGCATAGCTTACCGGTTGCACGCCATGTGGAATTTCTGACTGTCCTTGTCCTGCTTGACGCCCTGGAGGACTGATCGGTCTGAGACGCCCATGCTCTGCACAAGGGCTGTCAAGTTTTCCATGTTGAAGTGCCGGTAAGGGCACCCGTGAGCCTCACCAGGGCCGGGTGGGTGTTCTGTGAGGATTTTCTGACAGCTAAAGGGGCTGTAGCCTCCGCCTCTGCGGTTCGCATCACCGCCCACGTCGCCGTATACGTGCCGGACATTGTATCGGTACTCCTTGTTGAATGTGTCGTCTGTAACCCGGTGGAAACTGCTTCGCCAGAACATGAGACACTCCTCGAGGTTCAAGCCAATTCCCTTGAGGAAGAGCGTGTACTGCAGGCGGCCGTAGTGCTTTAGGTGCGCATCTCGGCGGAGCGACCGGTGCAGATGGGACATGCACGCTGGGAAGTGCTGGGAGAGGTTGTCGATATTGCCCGCCGTAATCTGGGCGCCATCGGGTGCCGCCGTGTTGGACATGTATGAGGCGTCGGGTGTGATGAAGTTTTTGGAAAGGTGGTTCAGGATGGGAGTAAGGCGGTCGTCTTCGTCCAGTCTGGGGAGGGCGCGGGCTGTCAACTAAAGCACAGTCAGTATTCTGTGACGAAGATTAGTCTGGCAGGAGGATAGCACATGCCTCGAGCTGTTTTTCTAGCCGTGCGGCAAACTCGGACACGACCATACTGGACTGTTCTCTCCCCGGCACGAAGGCCTTGCCGTATTTCATAAAGACGCGGCGGCTTTCGAGCAAGTCGGGGACACGTTCCCAGTCGACCTTGAACCAGTTGTCGTCCTCGGGCCCCGTCTTCCGCGCAGGCGTCATAGCTGCCATTTCCGTGGCGTATTCTCTCCTCTCTTGGTCCGTCACTGGCTCCCAGTCAAGGCCGAGTGTAGAGACAAAGGCAGAGCGTTCGCCAAGATCGTCGTTGTTGAACCTCATGCGGAACAGCATCGTCTCGACACGAGTGAATCGCCGTCGGAGGTCTTCAGTAGAGGAAAAGGCTAGTCGGAGGATGAAATGGCTATAGTGGTCTTTTTGCCGCTGCTGGAATAGCTTTGTCGACGCGGAGCTGCTCGTGTCCAGGGGGAGATATTTGTCCAAGATGGGCTTCATGTGGGATGCCGTCTCGGCGGGGGTCTTGTTGCGAAAGGAGCATGCTTCCAGCTCGGCGAGGACTGCAAGGGGGTTAGACTCGACAAACACTGCTCAAAGGCCGCCATAGTATTCAGAACGTACCTCGCAGTCTGTCAATGGCCCATTGCTCAAACTGCTCGAGGGTGATGTCGGCGGTGGGCGCATCGGCGTAAAAGTTGAGGCGATGGGGGTATTCGGCATCTTTGTACTGAGGCGTGGCGAACTGCTTCTTGCGATGGTCGACAACGTGTCGCCTCTTTGAGTCGATTCGGTTAAAGTCTTGCCGCAGCATCTTGAAGGCTTGTATTGTATCTGTTTCTGGTGATGACAACGGCAACGGAGAAGTCGAAGTGTGCGTAAAGTGGCTGTCCTTGGGAGACGCGACTTTACGCGTCGGGGTCCCAAGTGGAGCTTCAATTAAGCACGTTGCTGTGAGCCAATCAACGGCTGACAGTTGATTCGCGTCTTTACGTCGTCCCTGCACCATCGCTCAGTGGACTTTTAGCGCCTTTCTAACGCTGGAGTCTGTCTCATGGTGCTTCATGATCATCATGACTTTCTCCCAGGCACAAGACAGCATTTCAGAATCAGCAAAACATGGCGCCTCAACTCCGGCAAAGGATCAAGGCCGAGAGGACAAAAGTCTGCTGCCTCATGATACCTCTCAAGGTCCCTTTTAGAGTAGGCATCCCGTCTCTGACGCGCGCGGCCAAGGACTACGCTCAGACATGATCTACAGGCCCACGCCGAGATGAAGACGAGCTCCGACTCATCGTCCCTGCTAAGGCTGCCACCCGAGATCCTCATGCTAGTGATGTGCCAAGCACAGCCTGTTGATCGTATAGTCCTTGCTCTGTCTTGCAAACCCCTCCTCGATCTAGCAATGCTATGCCATCTGCTGGTGCCTAATCGCCAAGCTCATGTGGCCGACTTCGAGAATACGAGGATCGAAGATGGGCTGCTTCCTTGCAGATGCAGCAGCATGGAAGATCTTCTCAAGAGATTACGGCCGCGTGATACGCAGGGTCGACCAAGTCGAGCATGGAATATTTGCGTCGATTGCATGCGCTATCGGTCGACAAAGAGAACACACTGGTCCGTTGTGGCATCTCGCTCAACATGTGTCGAGGAGAGTGATGTATCTGCAAAGAGCACGAGCGTTTGGTCGCAAGCCGTGGATCTCTTTGCAAAGGGAGCCAAGGTCCAATGTCCTGCATGTCGTCTCAAGGAGTGGCAAGCTGAAGAATGAAATGCCCAGTGTCTGGTTGATGCTGGTGTTGAATCTGCATGCACCTACAGCGCCTAGATGCAGGCAATCCAGCAATTCTGGAGGTGAGAACAGCTCGACTCAATCGAGTGCATCGTTGCAATAGCCAGCGTCACATTGCGCAGTGCATTGAATGCATCGCAAAGGCCGATGGTTGCTGATTCCTAATTCTCGACCCCTCATTGCTGCAGTCGTGGTTGGCGGGCCTTCTTCTGGGGCTGAGCCAGAACTGAGAACCCTTCATTGTCAACCACGCAAGCCTCCGGAATTGCATCCCAACTTTGTCATCATCATCAACTCAGGCTATAGCCAAGGGCTCACGATACACGACTCACAGCTCACAGCTCATCTACTCCCGCTACACCTACTGCCGCAACGCTGCTATGGCAGTACCGCCAGCCCATCATGTCCCGGCCGATTGATATCCCAACCAAGAGGAGCCGGCTCCAACATACCTCGTTTGACAAAAACATCTTTCCTGAGAGTGAAGGTCCCTACTTTGGATACATAGAGATCTTCGAAAGGTGACAAGCAGTTCAGGCTAGTCCTGCCTTAGCCCTCAATGATGCTAACCTCGCGACAGCGGACATGTGTATCGTGCTCTCTCCTCTGGAGGTGGAAAATATGTCGAGATCGGCCCACGATGCTCCTTGCCTTCACTGGCATTCATAGTCGAGAAGAATCGGCTGTTCAAAACCGTTACGATTGAAGTTTCCAGCTTGGCTCTCAATGAAGCCGTTTCTCGTACCATATTCAACTCCGCTACATCATCAATTGAGGATCTGGAACTAGGCTTTGACACTATCCTTCCTCACTATGGCCTCCTCAAAGAACAACTCAGGCAGCTTTGCTCGCGCTGTCCATACGACGATGCTACATTGGAGATGCGACTACTCGCCGAAGACCTGCTTCTGGAACGAGCCTTGTATGATGGCATCGGCTTGGAGAGCTTGTGTCAGCAAAAGCTTCTCTGCTCGAACCACCTCCAGGATGTTTATACACGAAGCATTGCCATTGGTCTGGATGAGATCGAGGGCTGTTTCGCTCTCGGGTCAATTCCCGACGACCATGATGAACAGTACTTGATAGCCTTGAGCAGGAGATCTGCAGAACTTGCACGAGCTGGCGACTTCACCGCATTAAGGGACCTGAATGAACCCCTAGTCCGATCGGGGGAAATAAAGGTGCAGTATGAACCTGCGTTGCTCATGGAGATTCTCGACAACGGTCACCTAGACATCTACCAATATGTGCTAGACCTTGTTGAGCGTACAAAGACACCAGCGAAAACCCCGGACCCTCGATACCCTGAGATTACATTCGATCCGCTTTTCGTCGCGACTCGCTATGGCCGGACCGACGCAGTACGTGCACTTATTGACGAACATGCCACTTTTGAGGGATACGTGTGTGAAGAGGGAAACACATTCTACGACTGCGTCTTCACACCCCTATTGGCTGCGGTCTACTGGCAACAAGCCGATATCCTATCTCTGATGCTCAAATCCGGGCCCCTCTACAGTAGTGCATTGGTTCAAGCAAATGATCTGGCTCTTGAGATTGGAAATGCCGATGTCTTGGGAGTGTTGATAGAGCACCACCAACGGCCATCGCTACCCACATCCATTTGTGGCGCTTTCACTTCATCAACCCCGTCCCAGTTCCAGTTCTTGGTATCTCCACCAAGTCTTGACTACTGCGATACACCTGTCAGTGACCGCAGTCGACAAAGCAGGGGCAAAAGCATATCGGGAATTGCCAATGCACTCTCCGGACTGGAAGGCAATGAGCTCACACCGGCAGAAGTCTATGGATTGGGCCGTCATTCTGACCCTTGCATTGTACGACCGGTTGAGATTGTCGAGACTCTAAATTCTTCAATCCCTTCACTGACGAGGTCGCCATTATCGCCCATACAACATGTGATTGATACCACGAGCGAGACGTTTCAGCATTTCTCGTCTGTGCAGCCTGGCATGGACAATCACTCGCTTGTTTCCCATACCAAAGCCTACAAGATGCGACAGAATGTTGGCCGTGGCCTGGCTAGGCATTTGGAGGAGCGCTGTGCTAGAGTGATGCAGACGTGCTACAGCTACAATAGCTCGGAGTATATTCGAGTAGCTGAATCATTCACTTTTTCTGCCAATGTCTGGAAGCCCGGGATTGACTGTTTTCGAGATATCACCAGGAACAAACCACCTTCAACCCTTGGGGGATTCTGAAGAGTCTGCTTGTTGCTGAAGCTCTAGCTTGTCAAACCCAACACGAGAGTAGTACCATGGAACTCAAGTAAGTCAAAATCAGCCATTCAGGTGCTTTCTTTTGCTAACAAGAATTAGCTTCAAGGATGATTTTGGATGCTGGAGGGCGTTGCTAGACCGTCCTGAGCAACCCATGTTCGACCAGATCATTCATGCTCTGTGGGGCGTCAATCCGGCCTTTCATCCTGACATCTTGGAGGAATACGACAGCCCAACCCGACTTCAAGGTCTCGTACAAAACATCATCAAAGTGGAGGATATGCCTCACCGGCAGTCAAGCTCCCACGGGGCCCGATTGTCCGTTGTCCAGCGCCAGATAAAAGGCCGCTTCAACTCAAGTTTAGCAGTACATGCAGGCCTGTCCAGTGCCCCAGGTCCCGAGAACTTTGGAAGCATAGAAAACGTACTGGGAAATCTATCTCGGGATACTGATTCCTCCTACGAGGATGACGTGAATTGGGCCGACTTCATTCACCTCGACGCTTTAGGAGACGACCTACTGGACAAGCCTCCAGAGTCCCACGACGGTACACTGCCAATTCTAACAAAGTGGCAAGACGTAGACCCCACAGTGGTAGTGCTGCTGGCCTCTGCCGCGTTTTCGGTCGTCCTGACACTTCTATCTGGTACGTGTTCTAATACTCTCTAATGGGATACCCGCACTGACCCCAACAGCTGTACAAGAGGGGTCTGAGGACTATCGGCTGTCAAACGTGACAAATGAGCCTTCCCGCTCTCGAAGCTCTTGTGCCATTGTTGAGAACTTTCTTGGTCTCAGCCTTGAGGAGAACTCGGTGTGTGATTCAGGGGTAGATCTTCGGCCAACGTCTGACCCACGACCAAGCCCTTGGATCCGGGAGATGAAGAAGGCTAGTCAGCGCAAGACAAGACTTAGGTCGCTGAACGCTACGGCACTATCGGCGGCAGGATCTCTCGGATCCACAATGGGCGCATCAGTGAGCAGCCCAAGGTACGTGACAGCTTGCCCAGAGCTACCTTGCGGATATTGACCATGCTGACGCTTTTCAACTGTAGTGGCTCCTCGTTTCTGTCCACGGATCTCTCCTCTCCAGGTATGGAACTATTGGGGAGCCGGGTCAAGTGTCTATCGTGTACAAAGACCTTCTCCAGCGTGAGCAATAGAAATAAGCACATGCGCGAGGGGTGCGCACTCCGGAACAAGAAGGGATACCCGTGCCGCAATGGCAACTGCACCAAGATGCTCACAACAAAGTGGTATCGCAATACTCATGAACAGACTCGATGTCGGTTTCGGTGAGAAATGATAAGGGGAGCCAGGCAAGTAATGATGAATAATGTTTAATGTATTGAGCACGAGATGATAGATGGAGGTGAATGTACCAGAATTGGCTGTTGATATTCGACTCTACTTTTGGATAGCTGTTGGTTCTCTTATCGAGGAAGCTGACTGGGGAATTTGACCAGGGTCTTGTTATGAGATAAAGGATTGAAGCCCTGGTCGGTTTAAGATGGGAAATAAGGTTATTTAGGACGTTTACTAGGGATAAAGGGGCGGTTAGTAGCGTAGCCTAGGTTGTTACGCATAAGATGCCCAAGGCATGGCACCGCAGCACAGATAGCACAGATTGATCAGATGGAAGCACGGAGGAGAGGAAAGGTCAACGGTGGCAGGTCGATGAGTGGATGATGCGGATGAGATGGATCCCTCCATAAGCCGGGCTCAAGGGAAGCTTGGAATGGGATTGCTCAATTTGGGCATGAGTTGCAGCAGAATGCAGACTGCAGAGTGCCGCGTGGCGAAGCGTGCAACGCCAACGCACCTTTCCACTTGCAGCGCCATCTCTCGAAGGATGGACTCGAAGGTGGAGTCGACTCCAGCCCTATGGCGATTAGGGGGGGGGGGGGCAGGGATGGCGCAGCTGAAGGCATGATGCTGGCTCTTCTCCACTGCATCCTTGGTCGGAGCGGTGATGGGAGGGGAAGTAGAGGAGACGAGGAGGCACAAGACACGGAGGGGAGAGAGGAGAAACAACTGTCGTCTACTCTGATCGAGTACATCTATGCTCTCCTCTTTGGTGTCTTGTTTGGAAGCGACTCGGGCGTCGGTTCCGGCGTCTGGTGGCTTCTCACCACGCAGAAGCAGGGTACCATGTAAGCTGAGATGAACCCCCCACCAAAACTAAGCGGGCATCGCAACACTGCAGCCAAAAACGACATGGATACGCACCAGGATCGGTGCAGGGAGAAGGGGATTCATCTGCCTCGGGTTCCCGCCCTCGCTCCAACTTGTCCTATCCATCTCCCAAACCCAAACCCAAACCACCAGACGTTTGGCTCAACATGCCCCAGGCCCGCCCGTGATGAAGGCCGCCGCCAGCATCATGTCCGACCGGCGCAAGCCGACGACGCCCGCCGACTCGGACGATACGGATGCGAGCACCACGCCGTCGCGCCTTAGCAGGCGCATCCCCGGCGACGAGTGGGAGAGGATGCGGCCCCTCATCACGCGTCTCTACCAAGAGGAGAAGAAGTCGCTCAAGGAGGTCATGGTCGTCCTCGAGCGGGAGCAGCACTTTACCGCCACGTGAGCGCCTCCCCTCTCTTGTTCCTTGTGGTTCTAACCCTCTCTCTCGTCAGCGTCAAGATGTTCAAGTCGAGGATCTGGAAGTGGGGGCTCGACAAGAAACTCAAGAGCGACGAGGTCCTGGCCATTCTCGTCCTCAAACACGAGCGCGAGGCCCAGGGCAAGCTATCCGAGTTTACCATCCGCGGCCAGCCCGTCGACCTCGACAACATCAACCGCTACATCCGGCGCAACCCTTCCCTCGTCGCCCACTTCAGGGCTGGCCAGGTGCCCGCCATCCAGACCATGCTCGAGGTCCGGTGCCACACGCCCTGCTCGAGCCCGACGGCGCAGGCTCCCGCCGCCTCGACCGAGTCGCGTCGCGTCGACGATATCTTGGCCCTCTTCCAGCAGTACGTCGAGGCGTCCTTCGCCAACGGGCTATGGGATTGCGAGTTCAACGTCTCGTGCGTCAGCCGTGGGTGCGAGGATCGCGGCGACGAGCTGTTTGAGCGTGTCATGGCTAGCTTCGCCCTCGTCAACCGTTGCATGATGCGGGGGGATGATATCCCCATTAGTGAAATCCTCGACCCTGCGTTCGAATCCCTCAAGGAAATCGTCGCCATCGAAAGTCCCGTCCTGGCGGCCCGCACAGCCTGCCTCTTGTGGTATCTTGACCGGTACCACGGGGACGATCTTCTTCACATGGTTGTCGACTATCTCTGCGGCCTAGTCCCCATTGTGCTCGGCCCGCATCACCCATTGGCACAGGTATGGAAGCTGCTAGGAGCGGCAGAGTTTTGCGAATACCATGAACTCGCACTTCGCATGTATGCAGCTCTGGTGCCGATTTTGGAAGAGCGCATCGGCCCCGCCAACTACCTCACCGTGGTTTTGTACGGCGACCACATTGACTGCCTCTTCAGCCACGGTCAAGCATTGGAGTCACTGGAGATAGCAAGCTCTTACCGAGCCAAGGTCGACGCCACGGGGCTCAGCCATCCATGGCTGGTAGAACTCGCCATTACGCAGACGAGCATCTCGTGCGCAGCCAGGGAAGCCGAGGGCAGGATGGAGGAGGCGGTGGAGAGCCTCGAGCTGCTCAAGACGTACGACCTGTCCGAGGAGCAGGAGGCCATGGTCAACGTGCAGCTAGGAAACTGCAGCTATAAAATGGGCGACCATGCCTCGGCAGTCTGCTCGTACCGAACAGCAACCCGCCTGGTTATCCAGGGCGACGGCGATGCGCGACTCTTGCTCACGTGCCTCGCCAACCTGGAGAGCACGCTGTCAAAGCAGGGGAGCGAAGAGGAAGCCGGCCGGGTGCACCGGTATCGGCTTGAGCAACTCAAGGGTTTTGCCATGGAGACGAGCGACTTTTCAAAATGGCCGGATGGCCGCAAAGAAGCCGCCACTTCCATTGACGTGGTTGGCTCCCTCGGCGAGTCGAGAGATACTCTGCAGGATGTGCTTGACTGGTTGTGCGACGACAGTTATGAGACTGGGCGAGACGTGCCCTATTGCGGCGTGATGGACGTGGCGTGAAACGGTAGATTCTAGAGTGTATGAGAAGAATCCCATATCTGCGGAATGGCAACCAAACGTGTTTGGCGTTGGAGGACATGCTGAGTCTTGGAGACTGTTTGGCACTTGGGGTGGAGGGAGAAGCGGCTGCGTATTGGATGAATGAATCAACTCCTCTCGTGCTGTTCCTTGAGAGCAAATGAATCAACGATTAGTGTACTTGACCAAACCTTGGGCGGAGCAAAGAAGGCGTCTGGGGTGCATCATGATACCCAACGGCTGTCATGATTGTAGCCATGATGGTCTGAGAAGAGCCACAGAAATGGTATCGACATGGAGGACTCGTCTCGGGCATGTTCTATGCGTACACTCTATGGAAATCACGGGACGAAACACATGACGCAAATCAATTGCAAGACACGAGTGCATTGCATTTGACATTTAACATGTATTTGTATCTGTACCCATCCGTGCAGGGAGCAGATTTTGAGACGCTGGATGGGCTGTGGAGAGCGTGGCCAATGGAGAGCGTGGATGGCGCATGTGGTCGCGGCAGAGGCCCACGATGGACCCCCGGAGCAAAGGTGAGTTTCACAAAGGCGGCCATGGCATGCCCAGAAGGGGAAAAGCAAGGGACACAAAAAAAGGATAGGCCGGTGAGAAAATCTTGAGCGTGTCATTTTCCGTCATGGATGACGCAGGGTGAAGCAGAGCGGCAGGCATGGATTGTCCCAGAAAGATCCCGGATCCGGAGGCGCATCTTCGGCGGCGGAAGCTGCGGAGGTGTCGGGATCCCGGACTCGGAAGAGGCGGCGCCAGAGGCAGAGGCAGAGGCAGAGGCAGAGGCAGAGGAAGACTCTTGGGCAAAGCCCAGAAGCAGACCTGCAAACCTGGCAGCCAGGCATTGGCAGCGTAGGGCTGGACAAGGGCGAGCAAGCTGTGGAGAGGAGCCAGATCCCTGGCTGGAGCTAGATGAGATGAGAGTGGGCGGGGAAGAGTTGAGAAACATGGGTTGGCCACGAGTGACCATGGATGCGGGCTTATCAAGCACTGAGTACGGAGTAGTATTAGGCATACGTACCTAGAAAGTTGCTGCGATGGCCGCCATGATGGGATGGCATGGGATGGGGCGACAGTGAGACGAGGTGGAATGAGGGCGCAGGGATGGCACTGGCATGGCACTATTTGATTAGAGACGGCATCCGCAAGCAAGCAAGCAAGCAAGCAAGTAATCTGGCGTCCATTGTCGCTGCTGCAGCTGGCATGCGCCCATAAGCACGCGCATGGCAGCGCATCGCATCGCTTCGAGGCCTGCAGTGTAACTCGATGACGGGATGGGCCGGAATCAAGGGCCTATGGCAAAGGTAGAGACTAGAGAGTATCGGCGCTGCAACGTGATATCGGAGCCTCGCTTCGCAGGCCGTACGCAAACACGGCGTGGACAATGGGGATATTCATTGCCATTCCTCGCGCGCAGGGACCAGCCGCTGGCTGCTGCGACGGCCCGGACAGCGAGTATTGCGCTGTAATTACTCGTCCTTTGGAGTTTGAAACCACCACGCCACTTGACTTGCAGAGACGAGGTTGCTCGTAGGCACATGACCTCTGCTGCGCTGTGCGTTGTACCCAGGCATATGGCGAGTCAGTGATTCAGAGACGCCTGTGATGCCTCGTTTCTTGCATTCTGATTTCTCGTCGACTCCGACTCCGACTCCAACTCCAACAGCTTCATCCATCACCATCGCCATCGCCATCGCCATCGCCATCACCATCGTCAATACAGCACAGCATCAGCCATCTACAGCCAGATCCACACGCCCCTCCAACTTGGCCCACCTGCGAACAAGGTCCACCCCCTCCCAGAAACGCAGCCAGAGTCTACTCTAGTCTAGCAGAGTCTCTTGTGACTCGATCGAGCCCTGGCCTGGCCTGGCCTGGCATTCGATTGATTGACTTTTGCTGCTCCTCTTTGTTCCTCTTCCCTCTCCGCCCCCCGATTCCTCCCCCTTCCCCCTCTTCTCTAGCTGCTTTCTCGCTCTTCTCCAGCGCTCATCAGCGCCTCGTCAGCGCCTGCCAGCGCCCTCGGCCGCCCCCGGTTTTTCTGCCCGTTGGCTGCCTTGGCCGCTACCGCTACCGCTACCGCTACCGCTACCGCTACCGCCATCGTATCGTATCGCATCGCTGCCGCAACTCGACGACATCGTCCACTTTCTCCTCCTTCTCTCCCACGCGCCAAGTTCGTCTCGCGACGACGACGACGACGCCTGCATCGACGCCTACACCCGAAGCTGCCATCGCTCTCCAACCTCATTCGGCAACGAGCCCAACCATACCCATCGACTGCCTAATTATACGTTGCCATCCTTTACACGCACCAGACGCCGCGCCGCCCACATGTTCGCGTTATAGGACGTCGTCAGCTTCATTTCTCCCTCTCCCTTCCTCCTCCTCCCTTGGCCCTCCTCGCCCTCTTGTCCGCCTATTTTCCGTCCCCACTACCCTTTCGCCTTCTTCCAACCTCCCTTTTCCTTGCGTCTTTGACGTTTCTGCTTCTCCTGCCACCGACGGCTATTCTGTCCACGGGCGGGAAACCTTGCATCAAGGTGCGTCATCTACCCTTTGATGTGCCATGTCAAGCCCCCAGGACTGCATGTTCGGCTCGTGCACCGCGCAGGGTCCATAGCGCTGGTCGCAACTTGCAATCGGTGGCTGACTGCCCCATGTTCAGGTTGCTGTGTGACTACCATATAAACGCCAGTCAACCTCGTGGCTGTTCATCCACGCCAACTCGGCCCTCCAGTCGAGTCAAACGTGGCACCATTGCCAGCGATTACCAGCCGTTTGCCCATTCCGTCTTCCCGTCATGTCCGCCCCTCGAATCCCCCGAACCCCCTCGGCTCTTCCTTTCGACGAGTCCCCTCGCGATATGAACCACAGCCGGGATCAATCCTTTGGCTTCCGCTCTCGACCTTCCACCGTCAACCTGGATTCAAGTTCCCGCTCCCTCGATACCCACCAGCCAACTCTTGCCGAAGGTTCTTCTTCTACGCCGCCCATACCGTTTAGAACTACCACGATAGCGCCATCCCCTCCCCCAAGTCACGGCGAGAGGTTTCCCACCTTGCCTGATGCCTCGCTCTCCCCCGAACCTCTGTCCTCCTCCCTCCAACGGGAGTTTTATATCCCGAGCTCTCTGCGGCTTTCCATCGACTCTGCTGGCTCTGCCTCCACCGCCGGTCGCCGCGAATCCTTCAACAACAACAACAGTAGTAGCCTGTCATCGTCTCGTCCTTCAATGTCACTGGCCCACAGGACTTCTGCCGGCAGTCTAAAGCCTATTTCACGCACCCCGAGTCTCAAAGCTGCTCTGACCAACAGTTTCGGCTCCAGTGGTACAAGTAGTGGCTACCCCAGTCCCATCATCAGTGCCATGGGCGATGTGACCCCCCTTCCCAGTCCCCTCATGTCTGGCGATTCCCCTGGGCCATGGAGGAGGCTGAATGCGGGCTCGGCGTCGCCTCCTCAAGCCTGCCGCCGAGGCATTGGACAGGATTCTGTCTTGGTAACAGCTTCGGGCGAGTCTATCGATTCCGCCATGACCTACGGCCCGAAACGCAAAATTTACTCGACCCTGGAACCTGGCGAAGCGCCCCCACCGGCCGCTCTTGCCCCTGGCCAGCAATCTGCTCGTCACAACCGTAACCGAAGCAATAGCGAGTACGTCCCCGATCCAATGGGAATCCCTAAGAGGCAGGTTACAGTGTCTGGACCCCGACCCAAGATTGACTCCGTCACCGAGTCCCATGAGCCTCATATTCGGCGGGAGCTCAACTTTGCCCAATCCCGCGGCATGACGCCTACAGTCACCAAACCTCCAACTCCGCCCCCAAGTGAGTCTTCTAGAGATTCGGCAGATGGATCGAGCAGACCCAAAGACCCCTCTTGCGAATACTTCGAGGCGGTCGGGCGACGAGACGGAAAGCGACGTCGATGGCGATCAGTTCGCATGCTTGGACAAGGCACCTTTAGCCGGGTCATGCTAGCTACGAGCCAGATGGAGCCCGAGGGGGGTTCTGATGGTCATCCTGCTACGTCCGAGGGAGACCTCGACCGGAAAACGCTGGTTGCCGTCAAGGTTTGCGAACACGGCCCCCGAGGCGGTGCTAGCGAGGAGCGCGTCGAAATGAGCTTGAAGCGCGAGCTCGAGATTATGCAAACCATCCACCATCCTTCCTTGGTGGACCTCAAGGCCTGGAATATCGAGCCTACGCGGGCTATTCTCGTCCTGTCTCACTGCGCCGGTGGCGATCTCTTTGACGTGGCGACTACGCATCGAGCGTCACTATCCCAGCAGTTGCTGAGGAGGATATTCGCCGAGGTGGTTGGTGCAGTCAGCTATCTTCATGACAGGCGGATCGTGCATCGTGACATTAAGCTCGAGAGTAAGATTGACCCATTACTACACAATTTTACGGATTCCTCGCTAACATGGGACCCAGACGTTCTTGTTAACCTCACGGCTACGGAACTTGCGGACTCCTCCGTGGATTGGTCTAGCTACCCCTATTCCGTTACCACACTCACCGACCTGGGACTTTCGCGCCGTATCGCCGATGACGAGAAGCTCGAAACCCGCTGTGGGTCAGACGACTACGCCGCCCCAGAGGTTATCATGGGTCAACCATACGACGGCCGAGCGACAGATGCCTGGTCTCTGGGGGTTCTGCTCTATGCCCTACTCGAAGCTCGACTGCCCTTCGATCCTCACCCGGGCATGAGCGATGCGCACCGCATGCGCAGCCGCACCAGCCACCGCATTGCACGAGTTGAGTGGCGGTGGGTCGAATACGCTGGCGATGACACGGATCACGACGGCAGCGAAGCCAAGTTTAAGGAAAAGGGTCTCGAGGGTGCCATGGAGATTACCGAGGGTCTCCTCAAGCGCGCCAGAAGTCGCTGGAGTGTTGACAAGGTGGCCAAGACGCCTTGGGTATGCGACGCCATCACCGTTGAGGGTGGTTTGCGTTTCCGCGAGGAGAAGGAAGGCGAGGAAGTATCATGACCTGGCGGTTGACGACCTAGAAGACAGAGGTCGTCTTTTTCCCCCTTATCTTGACTGCGGCCCTGGAGGATTGCCTTGTCCCCCAACGCATTTACTCCTCTTATCCCTTTCATTCTTTGTCTTCTTCTTCCTAAGCTTCCTGCTTTTGTTGCTTTCGCTTCTTTATTCTTCACCTTTTATTTGAATCACCTCAGCAAGGCGTCCGGTCCGCCTATTGCGATACCGCTGCGCACACTACAAACAAAACAGGACGAAGAAATCGTCCCACAAACTACGGCGTCTACATCGTCACAACCACAACAAATCCAGTGTTACCCCTCGTACGGAACATGTCCCTTATGCTGGAAAAGAAAAAAAAACGAGATGACCAGGAGTATGAAAGCATGGAAACGGTCTAGGAGGCGTACACATGCCAGGATAAGGACTCAGGGTCAAGTGTTATTTTTACGTGTAGTTTTATTATTGTCGCTCGCTGCTGCCCGCCACGGTCTCTGTTGCGACTCTTGTTTTTCGGTCTTGTTTAAAGGATCACTCGCTATTGCGCGTAACTGTCGGGGTAGAAAGATATACCACATGGATAGAAACGGTGTTGTCATTTGCAAGTCGAGTCGGTCTTTGTTCTGTATTTGATATGCGTAGTACTAGAAGCGAATCTAGCTGGGTACAGTCGCTACATGTACGCAATTCCATCACAATTGGATGCATCTTTGAGAATGCTCGCTGGCCTTTGTTTGCTGATGCTCACCGTGTAAACGGAGAAGCCTACTTCATACGAGCATGCAATAACCACCTTCTCCATGATCCTCAGGAAATGAGATTTTCGTATGCAGGGTCCACCAGAGCAAGTCGATCGTTTCTTGGCAACGTGGGATGCTGCAGGGAGCTGGTAGTTTCCCTAGTTGGGCAACTGAGGGCGACTACCATGGTTGTTTATCAAGCCGAGATCCAATGTCTGCCCGTGGATGCATAGGAGCATTCACTTGGATGCCACGCAAGCCGGAGATGAACGTTGCCTCGCAAGGTCCCGCGCCTAGACCGAGCCTTATCCATGACCGTTGGAGCAACCTGGAGGTCTTGCTGCAATGAGCATGCATTTGGCGGCGGCTGTTTGGTCTACCTATGTAGTATCTCACACTTAGCAAGTGACGCCATCAGCCGGGGTCGTTGCCATAGAATCAACTAGCCGCCGTCGTGGTCTCATTTTACTCCACCGTCGATTCGTCGCCAATACGATACGATACGATATGGCATGGCACCAACAGCAAGGTTCTTACGGTAATCGGCCTGCATAGCAGATAGGTAGTCATCGTCATCCGGATTGGGGCTTGGGGGTTGTTGCGCTGTTGATCGTGTCTCGCATACACCGACTTGTCCTGCTCTGGGCTGCCTGCCATTGCATCGGGATCTTTTCGGGGCTTACTGCATTATTATATCGTGCGTCGTGATAAGCCGAGCAGACATAATAGCACCGCCGTCTGATTGGGCTCAACTCCTGCGTAGATGTATTCCGCATCCTTGCTCAAGGGAAGTAGGTGCGAATGAAGTGCTGACAAGGGATCAATGGCGGAAGCAGTGGCGCACTCAAGGCGTCATCTTGTCAAGGATGGGTATCGTACCAAAAGAGAGTGGCCTGCTCTCAAGGCTCAACTCAAATGTCTCGGCCCTTGGATTGTAACCGTACAGCGCCAAGGAGGGAAAGTTATGGGCGAGCTTGGCAGGGATACTCTATAAACATTGAGTAGATAGAAGCCATATGGATTGACGAGCTGTTAGTCGAGGGATACGGCGGTGTATTCTGCGCTCTCCCTCGAGCCGAGTTGAGCTGATCTGAGACTCTCACGTGTGTGGGGACCATACCGTACCTTGTCTGTACTCCATGCTCCGTGCTCCGTTAGTAGTTGACTAGCACACTCTAGCACTCGTGTGCCCAAGTGGGCAAGTCATTCGGCCGAGTGTAATTGGGCCCATTTACACAGCATGTAGCAGCAGCAGCATTGCAACAATCCAGCCCAGACTACTCAGGGGAGAGTAGCGGTATACCCGGAATCTCTCGTTGCCATGGCTCGTAAGCCGAGGAGATTGAGCACTTCCGCCACGTCCGCTCAAGTCACTTGGTCTTCTTGCGTCGAGTGGGCGATGGGGGGGGGATTTTGATTGTGCAAAGGCTGGGTTTTGATAGCTGAGAGGCAAGAGACAACAACGGAATTTTATGACGACGGCTGTCAACGCTGTTCAAGGTTGACCATTCGCTCTGCAATGCACCGCTCAAATATCAGTTTGCAAGCTCGGTCCCGGTTGATCTGGTCTTGTCTGGGGGAGGTCGGCGATGACCGATCTCTCATGTCGGTCATGGCGGGGATGCTAGGTTCTACATCCCCACATGGTCCGCCGGGGCGCTTGAAACCTTTTCCATGGTCGCTGTCCTGGTTTGCAGGATTCACCCATCACCATTGCCTCGTATCCTGCCTTTGTCTTTGTCGTTTGAGCAAGACGTAGGGAACAGCCTGTGTCCAACCGGGGCAGCAGAGACAGACAGTGAGCAGATGGACATATATCTGCCTTGTCACGGAGCAAGATCCGCTCCCCGCAACGCACAAAGTGCAGTAAGTATCCAACTAGTGAGTACGCCTCAAGATGGGGAGGAGCATGCTGTGGCGGCGCCACGGCCGAGATGTCGACGCCGCTGGGGAGAGCGAAGTTGGAACAAAGTTCGCCGCCATTACTCTTCAGCTAAGTCCAAGTTCAGGCCGGGGCCTGTCTCTCATCCTCCCCTAATCTGCATCTCTCCGTGTCATGTTCCAGAAGCAGCCCCAATGACGCGCGAGGCGTCCAGGTCTTATGCCCAAAGACTCAAGACGCACGCAGGTTGTGGTTGGCCTCTCCTCTGGCCTCTCGTGCGACAGTCAACGGGCGGAATTCTTCTGGAATTCCCTGGCTCGGCATGGCTTTGGCTGGAATGGCCCTCGGTTGAATCCCCAGCTCCTAGGCTGTTGCTAGGCCGTCCAGCCCCCAGGCCGGCGACTGTATCGGCTCGTCGTGATTGGCGGCCCGGCCATTTCCTGGTGGTCCCGGGCGTTTCCACCTTCTTCTTGTGGCAACATGGTCGCATGCCCCCAAGCCCACCCCTGCCTGGTACATGGCTGTTGGCCGATGGCTGATGGCTGATGAGTGATGGATGAGTGATGGCTGATGGGTGATGGCCGACTGATGGCCTTGCGCCCAGTCCCAGTCGGTCGTGGCAGTGGACAATGGCGACTGGATCCCGCCTTGTCCTCCAGTAAATGTAGACGACTTCCCCCCATCCATCCATCCCAAACCCCCCATTCTTCGCCAGCCCAGCCCAGCCCAGCCGGCCAAGACAAGACGACGCCCAGAGTTGCTCCTCCTATCTTCCCCTAGACACCCCGCGGCCAGCAGATTGGCTTGCCCTTCCGGGAAACTTAGGCGAGGGAACTTTTGCTCGCCCGCTCTCACGCGCATCGCTTGGCGTCTGCTGCCCGCCCGCCAAAGCGTCTGGACCTCGTTGCGCCCTCTGCCCTATCAATCCCTTGGCTGCCTGCCTGCCCGTATCCTGGCTCATTGCCATCTGGTCCGGGGGAGCGACGGCGACGGCAACGATAGCGATAGCTGACCCTGGCAATTGCGTAGCACTCGACGACTGGTGCTGCATCTCTAGCCAGCCCGCCGGTGCGTGCGGCCTCTTCTCCTCTCTTAATATCCGTCCCAATGGTCATGGGCAGCCTTGCCCGTCACTTCATTTCTTCCCTTCTTGCCTCCCACCTGAGCGAGAGCTCTGCCGCTCGCAACCTCAACCAGTGATGAATTCACCCATTGCCGATTGAGGACCTCACCCATTCGCCCGAGTCCGTTACTGACTGTTCTTCAGCCAGCGGACTGGGCCCTTCCAAGTCGGCCTGGGCGCCCTGGCGCCATGTTCAATCGTGCTTCTGACTCCGACGGGGAATTAGCATATGGCTTCACCGATCCGTCCTGGCCCGGCGCTTCTGCGAGAAGTGGCCCTTCGCAGCCCTCCCATACTGCAGGGCGTGCCTTTGACGACTCTTCCATGGATATGGACTGGACCTCAAGTACACCAGCCTTTCACCAGCGGTACCCTCACCACCAGCCTGGACCCGAGCACCATGTGGAACTCGACGACATGAGTCCATCGCACGGCGCAGGCGGCGCTGGTGGCGGTGTTGGTCGACTGGTTGCGCACTTTGAAAACAAAAGCTTTGCGCCGCCGCTCCCTCCGCGACCTTCGAATACTGTGGCAAGCCCTGTCAGCTCCAGCCCGCCGCCGGTATCGTCACCTTTTGGCAGCTTCAGCATCGTTGGCCACAATGCTTCGAATACTCTCGGTAGTCCGAACCAACCCAACTACGGGCACATGGCACCGCACATCGCAAGTCCAATACTCAGTTCGCCACCCATGTCGTTTGAGTCGTTCCATCATGTGCCCCGTGTCGCCAGTCCAAATGCCGGTCCATCATCAGGGACCTATTCCAGCATGGACGACTTCATGACGGACAACAGAATGGCCAGCCCCGTGGTCACTTCTCCAGCTCAGACAACCTCCGGTATACCAGGCACGCCGGGCTTCTCCATATGGCGCCCACCTGTGCCAATGTCGGCAAAGACTCCCGTGGACCAATCTCAAGGCCCCAGCAATCCCCAAATCCCCAGCAGCTACTTCAAACCACCAGTCCCCACGACTCCGAAGCCTGTCATGAATGCCGGAAGTCAGCTTGTTCTCGACTTCAACTCAACTCCCAAGGCAAAAGGCAAAGCCACCGCAAGACCGCCCCCAAAACAAGTGAAACGGGAACCCTCAGGACATCAGTTCTCAGCTCCTCCGCCTCTAGCATTTAGTTCTTCGCCGACTCAACAGCCCCAGACGCCTTTTGGTTCCCAGCTCTCTTCCTCGTCGATGATTTCACCGGTTCGTCCCCGTTCGGCCATTCGGCTCCGTCACCGTCGTGCTGCTAACATGCTGGAACCTAGACTGAACGTCGTAGTTCAATGTCTCTCCGCTCCCAACCAGGAACTCGGCCGTCACGGGAGCAGGTTCCTGCTGAAGCTTGGGAGTCATTCAAGACAACCATCCGAACTCTGTATCTCGAAGAAAGAAAGCCGCTAAAGGAAGTCATGACAATCATGGCTGACGAGTATGGTTTCCAAGCAACGTAAGTTTCTCAGCAGCTTCGGCTGAGCCCAGTGCTCATTTTCAACAGGCCCAAGATGTACAAGACGCGCTTCTCTCAGTGGGGATTTGTCAAGAACAACACCGAGGATGAGGTCAAGCGATTGTTATCCATGAAGTTTCAGCGAGATGCCGAAGGCAAGGTTTCCGAGTTTGTTCGCAATGGTAAGGTTGTGAATCTGGGCACGTATTTGAAGCGGAAAGGAGTGACAGAGTACGATTTGGTCGACTTCGAGACGCCGGCGGACCTTCCAGCGCATATCCGGTGTCGAACACCAACGCCACCACCCGCGCCGGGCTATCTCCAGTCGCCCGATCTCATTCGGGCTCAAGAAACAGTTATTGGAAATATGCGAAAGGCTTTTCTGCAATGCCGTCAATTTGAGGTGGAGATCAACGCCCAGATCGGGTGGTCGACGGTTATGGTATGGGGCGCCGGCTCGAGCGATCTTCTACTCGAGGCAAACCACTACTTCGAAATCAGAGATGCGGACCAAGGCGGGCATTTTTTGATGAGAGCCTTCAAGCAACTCGAGGTGGACTTGAAAAAGCTCTCCCCGCAAGGTATACAGGAGTTACTTCTTGGCATGGTCCATCGCGACCCTGGCATGATGACGGCATTATGCAAGTATCTCGCGGCATACTCGACCACAAACTTTGAACGCTCGCATCCTCTCCGACAAATATTCACTTGCCTTTATGAGGTCCAGCAGAAGCACGGCTCAGCAACATTGTCGGATCTTCTCTGGGGCAGTATCCCGATAATCGCCGAGGAACTGGAGGCCATTTATGGACGGCGCCATCCATACGTGGCCCGCTCGTGGGCTGATTTAGCCATGTTCCATAACCACGCCAGCCCGGAGCGACTGGACAAGCTGATTACCGAGTTGCAGCTCATCCAGCGCCAGATTGAGCACCGCCATGGGCCCAACAGCGCCGATGTACTGATTCTTCGATATACCAGCGTCCAGCTCATGTACTCGGCGAGTCCAAACTCTGAAGGCACGAAACAAGCGGCAATTGGCCTTTGGAACCACGTCCGGGACATGGGCATCGTATTTCCTGTACGAAACGCACGTCCCAACGTGTATTGCTACCACAGTCCCGTCAAGGTCGATCCGTGGACGAAGCGATGTCGGCGACAGTACGATTCTGGTGTTCATTTCATGGAACAATATTGCGGCATCCACGTTCTTCCCTACTTTGAAGAGGATTTCCATACCACCGAGCACGTCCCGGAGAGTGCACCTACACCGCAAGACTCGTGGGCGGCGGCAATGCAACAGCACATGTCGCAGTCGAAATGGGGGTTCATCTGAGCTGGACTCTGGACCAAACCATTAGGCTACAGAAGAAGCCGAAAACAGGTGGAGGCGAGGACGACGTTATGACTGGCTTACATATGTATCGAGCACGGCTTCTCATTCGAATAATCTGCACAAGCATGGAATGCGTGGGGGGGCGGTCATCGTTTCGATTCTCGACATGTTTGAACAGTGTCTACAGTTTGGCAGTGGCAATGCTTTTTGAGCTGGGTTATGTTGATTTGGGTGGGCGTTTTGGAGTGTTGTGGGTTTGGTTTTGAAACGATGCAACGGCATCCGTGTACAATAGTCTTGAAGAGGAGAAGGACGAAAAGGCTCCGCGGTTGATGCCTTGGATGTGGAAAGAGAAAAGGGCAAACGGACAGGAAGGCGATACCCAGAGGAACAACTGTCGACGAGGGAAGGAAGGCAGCAGCCGCGCGCAGCTGGCAGTCACCTGGCAGCTGTCAGCCAGCCAGCCAGCCAGTTGGTATAGATAGGTACCTAGGTAAATATCCATATACTGCATCTAGGAACGCATATGGACGCATTAATCCAACCATCAATCAGCATTTGCACGCCATCTCAACGCAGGCTGTATATCCATAAATTCATCGCTTCTATCCAGCGTTTCACTTCTTTTTGCTGCTGGTGTCTTGGGCCTTTGATGTCATGACACGCCATTATCCGATATATCGCCGGCGCAAACCTCGAAACTCACTTTGCGCCGCATGCCCATATCTTCTCTCTTCCTCAAAACTCCATTACTCCCCCCAATTTAGGCCATGATGAGACTTGCGAGCTGCCGTCGGGTCTCAGGCCTCGCCAATCGCCGCGCCTACTCCTCATCGCGACAAATCCAAGGTAACACCTGACCGACTCGGCCCATTGTCCAATCCCGTCCTCGTTTGCCCTGGCTCACACTCTTCGAGAGCACGATGTCCTCTTTCTCCGCCAACACGGAGCCAAGGGTCCGCGATGGCATCTTACTGCGCCTATCCGCTCGGATGCCCGGATCAAACTATCATACGGCGCCTCGCTAAGCGGCTCTGACCTCATCGGACGCAATGTCCTCGACAGGATGCTCGACGATTCTGGTCGCGATGTGGTGCTGCACCGTCCATCCATGGGCTCGTACATCATCAACAGCGCGCGACATGCCACGCCGGTAAAGCCTCGATTTTCATTCCAAAGCAGAGGTCGCATTTTACTGACGATGTCGTCGTAGATCTACCCTCACGACGCCAACACAATTGTCTCGCTGCTCGATCTGAACCTCTCCCGCCCCGGCGAGGAAGAGGAGGAAGCCAATGCACCGCCCTTTGAGATCTTCGAGGCCGGAACGGGCATGGGCAGCCTGACGCTTCATCTCGCTCGCGCTCTCCACGCTGCCAACCCAGCCGTGTCGCCATCGCTCCGCAAGGCGCTCTGTAATGCCAGGTACCAACCTTCGGACCTCGGCATCGGCCTCGAACTTGATCCGGACGACCAAGCAGCCTTCGAAAACTACCTGTCCTCGCGACGCGCCGTGCTGCATACCCTCGACCGAAACGCCGTCCACTCGCGCGCCGCGCACAAGCTGGTCCGCCAGTTTCGCCGCGCACTCTACCTCCCTACGATCGACTTCCACACCGGCGCCATTGACGAGTACCTCGAGGCGCGACTTGCCGCTACGGATGGCAAGCCCTTCCTATCGCACGCCATCCTTGATATCCCTTCTGCGCATGACAATGCGACCCGCGTCATTGAAGCCCTGCACCCAGACGGTCTGCTCGTGCTCTTCGTGCCCTCCATCAGTCAGATTGCCGACTTCCAAGCCTGGGTGATAGGTACCAACCAGCCGCTCCGCCTCGAGCGGGCCATCGAGCTACCTGTTTCGACGACGGCCGATGGCGTGCGGGACACGGGAGGCGGCCGCGAGTGGGACGTCAAGCTGGTCAGGCCCAGGGGTGATGAAGGCGAAGGCAAGCTGGTCCAGGTGATGCGGCCTAGGGTGGGCGACCGCCTCGCTGGCGGAGGCTTTGTTGCAGTTCTGCGACGGTGGGAGCCGAAGCCGAAAAAGCCCGAGGCAGAAGAAGGAGAGCAATCTGTTGATTCAGTCGTGGTCGAGCTTGCGAGCCCTGTTAAGGAGTCGGCGCCGCCACAGTCTGAGCGAGTTGATGGACAGCAAGCTTCTGACCCAATCGAGGCTGAGATTGACGACTCGGCCAAGGAACCAGCGCCGCAACAGCCCGAGGCCGAGGACGGGAAGCACGCTTCTGACGCAGCCGAGGTAAAGGTTGAGGAGGTGGCTAAGAAGGATGATTCGTCTTCTGTCGATCCATCATCATCCCCATCATCTTGAAGAAAGCAGCGAGGGCTCAACCTCCATTGTACATGTACATTAGAACTAGACGCATACTGTAAACCCGTCTGTATTAGTAGAACATTCCCATCTTGCCGCACTAGAAACTCGGCAAATCACATACATATGCAGCGTCAATAACCATACGCGAGACAACAATTATATTATCGCTTGTTCGTCACCATTGCGAATACCGTCCTAAACAGACTGGTGGGTATCTATTCCATGCGCATGTGCTCAAAAACAGCGGGTGCCCGTCATATACATCCTCCCAACATGTTCATCTCGCCATTGCAAGCATATGTCATCATCATCGGGACTCGCACAGGTCCCGTCTCTCCACGCCAAGCTTGTCGGACAAGTGACGATGCGAGAGACAATCCATTAAGCGCCCTTCAAACCCCCCGTGGGAAAACAGCGGCGCCAAATACCAAACCAAAACAGTGGCTGGTCTATCCGACCAGCGGCAAAAGAAAAAAAAAAAAAGAAGAAAGGGGTAATTATGCAGAGACTCGCGACGGGTTAGACCTGACGGGCTCGGTATCGTGTAGACGACTCAATGAGTTGGCTCGCGCCATGTAGTGTCCTGCAATCTTGAATGCTTTGCTGAGACGAAGAGGACAATAGTATAGATGGAAAATAAAGGAGAAAAGAGGGGGAGCCAAGAGGCTGCGAAGCGATGAGAACCACGCACCAGCTGGCCTAGAGACTGGCGACGCGATCCGGCGCACGAGCACAGCAGACCATAAGCTTCAGGCTGGTTCCGAGCATCTCACCCTCGGAGAGCAGGGCCTTGTCGCTCCAGATGTTCTTGCCCGAGGCGTTGTCGGCGGCACTCTCGTAGCAGCGGGTATACCACCAGCGGCCTACGCGGCTGACCATTTGGGTGATGCCCTCGTCGGCCATGGGGCTGTTGTCGCTCATCATCTCCGCCAGGCTCGGCTGCTCCCTCTTGACGTCTTTGCCTGCTGGGCTTTGGCCACTCGCAAGCCGACGGGTGACGGAGCTTGCCGCAGGCACGCCGACTCGCGCGGCCTTTATCTGGGAGAAGCCAACCTTGCCCAGTAGGCGGATGATGAGATCCGCGGTAGAAGCCACGTTGGTGTCAGGGCTCTTGTCGTGGATGCGCTCCTTGAGCCTGCGAACCGTTCTACGGCCGCGGTTGCCCATGTTGTTGAGGTCGACGTCGAGAATCGACAGCTCAATGTAGCCGCCAGGCTTGAGCACGCGACGAGCCTCGGTGAGAATGTTGCGGTAGTGCGACTCGGGAGCGGCCACCGGGAAGCGGTAGACGACGGCGGTGAAGCTCTGAGGAGCAAAGGGGAACTTTTCCTGGTGGGAGGTGTATTGGATCTGATGATGGTTCGGTGGGCTCAACGGATATCCAGAAGGAGAGCTTTGTACATCTGTGGGCAAGGGTGCACGCGGCGACAGGTTGAAGAATGAGGCGGCTGGATACGTCTCGGCAGCGTAAAACGACCAGTCGTCGTTGCCGAGGCCATCAATGACGAGAATAGAGTGCCGCTTCAGCGAGCCTTCCACTGGGACGAGTTCGTGCCTCACGTCGCTGAACAAGACGTGTCCAAATGTAAGCCACTTGCTGACCGTCATTGAGCCGACTCGAAGGTTGACTTGCGCCAGGGGGGAGCCATTCTCAGAAGAACTCGAGCTAATGTTTGATATCCTCTCTTTTCGCGGCGACGACTGACTGCTTCGGCACGAACTAGCCTGCTTTTTGTCAGACTCGGCCTTGTCCACGGCGGTGAGGACAGGACTCGGATGTGGCTGAAAAGCAAGTCGGAGCCTCTCGGTCATATCGGCGCTGCAACTGCTTGAGATTGACGTTGCTTTGGAGTGTATGGATAGCTTCCGGTTACTTGGAAGAATGATTGGTGATTCCAAGGGCTTCTCTTTGGCCAGTTTGGATCGGTACGTCTCCAGGTGAAAGGGGACTCCCTTGGAGGATGTGGTTGAGATTTGGCGTTTGGGGTTTTCTCCTCCGAGTAGGTCATCATACTCGTCCCAGACTTCGTCTTCTGCAGGCGGGTCGTGGGGTTGTGGGATGATGGCTGTTGACTCTGCTATGGAGTTGACCCCAGAGCAACTGGAACTCAATGTAAATATGGTCACATCAGAGTTCTTGCGAGGAGAAAAGGCAATGAACTCCTTGCCGGAGAGACCCAGCTCAGGAGATATTCCAAGGCTTGAGCCACGCGCTGAGCCCCCGTTTGTCCCACTGCCCAGTGTTGAGCCCTCCATTGACAGATCGGGCACAGGCGTAGAGGAGTTTAGAGGGCTGGGCCCCTTGGCGATGGAGTCGGTGTCCAGGACAGCTGTAGATTGCTGCTGCGAATGCATACTAGCCCGGAAAGGACGAGAAAAGCTCATTGGAGATGCATGTTGAGGACGATGGCTGACGACCTTGGGGATCCTTCCAACCTGCGGCAACCTGTTGCGTTTGGTGGTAGGCAACGCATTCTGAGCTGTGGCGCTGGTTTCAGACCTGAGAGGTGGCCGAGTAGACCGTGGCTGCGCATCGTGAAATAGTGGTAGAATCACTGGCATATCGTCGTTCAACTCTCTTCTTCCAGTCTCTCCACTTGCTCGAGGCGACCTGCCGTAGACTTCGGCATGCTTGAGCACTTCCTGAATGTCCATTGGCTCACTGTCCTCTGGTTCCGAGGAGTCCATGATGGTGTAAAAGGCTACAGGCTTCTTCTCCACCACCTTGACGGTAGCGGCCACCTGGTCACTCTTATCCAAATCAGGTTGACGATGTGACCGACCGAACAAGTTCCACTTCCGAGGAGATCGTGCTCGTTTGGTGAGCTTCTTGGGCTCAGGTTGTGCCGTATCCTTTTGCTGAGACATATCTTTTCTGAGCTCGTGATGGGACTCATCCGACATGACGCTCGTGTCGACGCTTGTCATGGGTGTTGAGGCACATCCAGAGGTATTGATCGGCAACGGCAGTCTCAGTGGGTTGCCAGGAGAGGACCTGAGACGCTGAACGGAGCGCCGGTATGCGAGCGTTCGTTTCGTCGTGGCTCCATCAGAATCACTGCTATCAGATGGTCGCCGAGCACCAAGGGCCGGATGAGGCGTGCGAGACATTGGTGACGGCCGCAGGGTACTGCGAGAAGTACTGCAAGAGCTCAAGGAGGTGTCTGACCCCAGCCTCGGCGCATCGTGGGCGATGCTCAGGTTGCTGTCAGTACGACTCAGGTCGGAGCTCGTATTGCGATTCTCAATGACCTCGCCCCCCGCGATGACCACGGGATTCATACGCTCGGCCAGAAAAGAATCATTGCTGGTGAGACTTTCTTGGGGAGACAGAGCCCCCGGCGAGCGATTTGCCATACTGCTGCGTCTTCGGGCGTGCCCAAGTTTGCCGTACCCTTCATGGCCAGTACCGGCAGCTGGTCCCTTTCGCACCACCTTTTTCCGCTCCTTATCCTTGACATCTATTTGAGTGGCATCGGTGAATGCCTTCTTTCGGCCAAAAAAGGGAAATCGGGCATTGAAAGTACTCCCAATATGAGGGCTAGGCGTGCGGATCACTCGAGACGTCTCGGTTCTGGGCGTTGCTTGTTTCGTGTCCAGGGTCAACTTGTTGATCGAACTAGATGACACATTCCCCGTAACAAGGCGCGAGGTGGATGCGTTTCGTTGTGAGTCGATGCTTGGCCGAGGCAATCCAGAGTCACTCCCTCGCCTTTCAAACGGCAAAGACTGAGAGGAGAGGTTGCTGTGGATGACAGGCATAGGGCCATATAATTGCGACTGAATGTTGTGAGTGCCATCTCTGCTAGGCCGTAAGGGTGGAGTGTTTTGCTGGGGAGATGGAGCTGCTTTAGGCAGTTCTGGCATGGTAGGATGTGTAGAAGGCTTGGGACAAATGGCCATCTTGGTTGGTTTGAGTGACTTGTTGGAAGAAGAGGCGCCATTTCGCCCCTCGCCAAAGTGCTGGGAGGATTTTCGAGGTGGAGGGCTCGGAGGCGGAGGAGGCAGTTTCTTGGTAGACGGCTTATCCTTCTTTAGAGTCTTGTCAACTCCGCGAACGGTGGAACCGGACGAAGACGATGTCGTGGATTCCCTGAGAGAAGGTAGACCATGAGGATCGGCAGCGGTGGCATCGAGTTCGGTCGAAAAGCTCCCCGCCCGCCTTCGCACGACAGGAAGACGGACTTGAGGCGGACTTTGCAGACGGGTCTTGTTCAAGGTTCCGCGTGATGAGGCAACGCAACTCGGCGACTGAGAGCATATGGAAGTCGGAGTCGTGTCGCGACTGTAGGGGCCAGGACCTGGAGATTCCGAAAACCGCGTGGAAGGACTGCCGCTGGTCCCCGAGAATAGCAGACTAGCCGGCGTGGGAGGTGGGAGGTCATGGGTCATTAAACGGAAAGGGACCTCGATGGCTGAACCAGACGCGTTGGAGGGTTGGCGGATGTTTCGATATCGGTCAAGCTCTGGATAAATGGTGGGAGCTTGGACAGTGTTTTTAACCGCCATGGCTTCAGGAACTTGGATCTCGGTAGGGCTCGCGGTGATGCTGCGGTCTAGGTAGGGCACGGGGTTTTGGTCAAGTGACGCCGTCGACCAGGGCTGAGAAGAAGATGAATTGGATCGTAAAGACTCGTTTCGGGGGTTGGTCAGATTGCCCGAGATTGATGATTTCTTCCTTCTTAGTGCATTTGGAGCAGGCCTGGACATGTCTTTGACTGGCCTGCCAGAGGACAATCCAGGCCCGCGGATGGTATTAGCAGTATATTGGATGGAGGCAGAAGATGTAGAAGACGCCCATGATGGGTTCGTATGAACGCCAGGTCGGATGGCCGGCTGCGGGAGCGAAGGTCGTCGTTGTGATGATGATGGCTGAGGCATTCTGCTCGCTGGTCGCATCTGGGGTGGGGGTTTGGATAGCGATGGCGGCGTCTGTATCGGCTTGACTCCAGGCATGAGAGATCGTGGGATGCCGGGAAGGGCGCTGTAGTCCATTGGTTTTCCAGCACGAGGCCCATCAGAGGGTCTGGCAGGGAGGCCAAACCCCGACTTGAACGAAGCCATCCTGTTCCAACCTTTTTCATTACCAGTTTGTCGATGTGCACACTCTCATGGCTTATACGAATCGGGCGCTCTACTTGCTGTGCGGTTGGGACCGTCAGCAGGTGTTTGCATGTCATGGCCAAGTATCGAGTAGAGGGAGGAGATGAGCTACCTGAATCGAAGACGAAGCTATTCTCGCCAACTGGCTCTGGAGAGGTTGTGATGGCGACTTATACGAGCAGGCAGACGAGCGGATCCTGGCGATATCTAGTGTGGTGGGGGGCTGAGACGGGCGGCGGCTGTCAAGGACAAGGCGGCTAGAGAAGACGACTAGTGCGAGGAGGGAGAGAAAGAGGGTGTGAGGCTGTAATGAGAGGATTTGGAAAAGATGAATTGTTATAGTTTGAATGCTAGATGGGAGATGCACGTGGCGAGGAGCTGAGCTGGGAGGAGGGAGAGGAGGAGAAGAAGAAGACGACGGGAGGGGCAGAGCAGAGCAGCCGAGATGGATGATATGGCAGACGACGAGTTGATAGCTACCTACCTATCTACTAGGTATGTATCCTTCAAGGTACGGGGTATTGTGGAGTGAGTGCGAGCATGCATGCATGTAACTCTGCAACTCTGTCTGCAGCATCAAAGCCTGAGTGGACGACGGAAATACCAGCCAGAGACAGGCTGTGGCGCTTGATCCCTGGCCGCGCATGCATCGTCGAGGCCATCATCAACTCCTAGGGGGCCAAGTGGGCCTCTCTGCTCGGTCTGATTCTCACCTATTTCTCATCCATCCACTGCCAGAACTGCGCCGCACTCTGGGCTTGCCTAGGCTGGGCTGGGCTGGGCTGCATATGCACCGGGGCAAGCGAGGCGTCTACGAGGGCTTGCAGCTGTCATTGGGCGCAGCACCCCGGTTCGTCTGCCCGCCGTTGGCTTGTCTTGATGGGGACGGGACTATATCGACGACTTGATGTCGAATAGTCTCTGTGACAGGTCCAAGGCTACAGGGGGGTGATTGGGGCAGTCATTTCTGCTGGTGGGTGGTGTCAAGGACGCGATGGTGAGATGGACAAGCGAGGAAAAGACAAGAGAAGAGAAGAGGGGAGGGGAGAGGCAATAAGGCAAAAGTGACGGATAAGGTGTCATGATGGCACCCAACCCAAGAGACCCGGCCGAGTCAGTTTCCTGGCGTAGCATAGCAGCCGGGGGCATCCCTGCGAGGTCTGAGCGACCGTTGGATGACAAGATGATGATCCATGCTCTTCTCTTTTCTCGCCGTGTCCATGTTCTGTTCTGTTCTGCTCTGCTCTGCTCTGCTCTGTTTCGATGCCTTCGACACAAACTCATATTTGCCCAAACGTCGTTGCTGCGGCCGCTCCCTCCCAGCTGCATGTCTTGGTCCCTCATCACCACATGTCTCACTCTCCACGCGCCGACAGGACCGATCTGACCTGTGTGTCTCTCCATATCCCGACCCCGTCAGAGCCATTCACAGCACGTGCCCGCCCTCCTTGTTGGTAGTTTCAATCCAGACATGGGCAGATATCGCTTCAAAAAGACCAGACTCTTGACCCGTCCCATTGGGAGAGCCTGTCCCTGCTTGGCGTCGTCGCCCATCAGAGCCTCTAGACTTGCCCGGCGCCGGCGCCCACGCCGTCCCAGCTGCTATTATGCGTTGTGCCGGGTTGACGTTCCGCCTCAGCTTAGCTCAACGGCCGTCAAGTCGATGATCCCAGATCATGATTGCCCCGCTGAGCTAGCTGCAGCTCGCATCATGGAGGCGCGTTGGCGGCCTGTCCATACCCTGCAAGAGCGCGCAGTATGCCTTGTTCTCGGTGACTTTTGGCCTGGAGGCCGTTCAACCTGGCTGTCCGAACAGCGCTGGAGCCGCCTCTTCAGCCTCAACTCAACCGCACCGCAGCCCGTCCGTCTTGCTGGGACTTGACCGCCAGAACAACAGAAATGGGCTGAAAGGGGAAATGTCGATAATCGCGTGCTGTGCTCCTGGCCGCTCCCATTCGCCGACAGACGACGATGCCGCACTGGCACCTTGTTCCAAACGACCTGAGCCTGTGTGATTCCTCATTGGCCGCTGCGCCAGCAACCTTGTACCAATCGTGCGCCATCCCTGGCTTCGTCCCATGCTTGGCCAGCAATGGCGGCAAGCCGCTCCCCTATATCTGCGGCTGTTATCAACCCAGTTGCAATAGCCACTGCGGGGGGGTTGAACCTGTTTGCCAGTCCTCTCGTGCAGACTGTCCCTTTCTGCGGCGACCCTGCACGCCAGTCGATCACTGCTGCGGATGCTGTTGGGGTCAAGACTCGGAAGAGGAAGACTCAGGGGGAACGCAGTCATCGCACCCCCTGGTTCTTAGTCAGACCCTAGGTACCAGTTGCAGCTCGGCCTGCTCAGCATCGCGAGGTTGGACGCGCCATTGTCGCATCTGGCTCGACCAACGAGGCACTCGAGTACTGCACGTCCCTTGGAGATCGACATCCCAGGGACCGGGGCCACCAGGGATCCAGACTGATGCTCATGTGACCACCGAAATGGCCATCTTGGACGCTGCCTACCAACGTGCATATCCCAGCTACGACGACGTTTGGACAACGCAGTTGGACGCCCCATTATCGATGATTGGAATCCAGCATCGGACAAGAATGGCAAGTTTCCAACGTCATGCAACTCCCGTCGCCCGTCACGAGACTGGTCCGACAGCCCGGCGAGGACGAACCCGGCCGCCGCCGCCAGCTGAAACGTGCAGCTCCATGGTGGCAATGGTGAATGCGCTGGCCACCCGGTGTCGGATCTCCGATTCCCATTACCAGAACATACATGCTTGCTGCCTCGGCGATGGGGGAGAGGCATCCAACATTCAAGTTGTGCTCCGCCACAGTACGGACTCGACGTGAGGCTTGTGGTGGCTAATTGACGTGGCACGCCCCGCGTGGCTGGGCCTCCCGGCTTCCTGAACCCTGGATGTGGGGATCCCCAACTGACATCACTGCGAAAGATTCCAAGTTTGGAAGAACTCCTCGTCTTCATGTTTGCTTTTTTTTCTTCCCTTGTCAGGTACCGTAGAACCAAATGACGACGATGTGCCTGAATTTCTTGGTGGGTGCAAGTGCTGGGTGTTCCCCAAGAACACCATGGCCGAGTGGAAACAGGCCCTGAATGAAACACGGCATTGCCAGGTTTCCCGCCATCGGCACTGGCTGCGGCAACAAGGCCCAGGGGTGCTTGGCCTTCTCGTTCCGTACTCGGCAGAGATTACGCTTATCGCTTGTGCGGGCTTGTAAACCTCTATTGCACATATCGATCCGAAAGGCAAAGTAGCCACGAATAGGTGGCTGCTCCACTCGCCAGTACACAAGTCCTCATTGCCAAAGACGTATATCAAATATTCAGTGGGCATCGGGGATCAAGGCCGTCAATCCTACAAGTTCCTCCGAGTGTTGAACCCGTGGTGCGTCCACCAGTCGTTTCACTCATAGCTCGAGCCTAGATGCAAACATGGAGACACAACTGATGGGTAGATCTATACTCTCTACTGCGTCTTGCTCTCTGGCGGTCAAGCTAGTCTAGCCATCAAACCAGCTTCACGGTGACCAAGACCGGCCGCTATCAAAGACAACAATCTCTGGCCCGGGCCCGGCGAGCACGGAGAGCGAGTCGCCCCAAACTCCCTTGAGCGCGCCCACTCGCCTCCATTAGCCGCCCGGGACCCACCTCAAGCCGCCCGGGGTTTCTCGCCGGCCATTGGTTATCCCGTCACGTCTCGGCGAGCAGGGCCCCCGGTCAAAGGGGACGTCTTCAGTCGAGTGCGGGCCCTGGGCACGTTGTTGACGGCCGCCAAACTCGCTCCATGGCTTGAAAACAGAGTTTTTTTCTTTGAAAGACCATGTGGAACTGACGCGCGGGCAGACAGCGGCTTGTCTGGTATAGACGAGCTGTGCAGGGGAGCTGTGTGCGTCGTGGTTGGCGCGACGGTCTGCATCCGTCGACACAAGACGGGGGGCCTACTCTGAACTGTGAGTGGTGATGCCCCATTCTCGCCTCTAGTCTTTAGCTTGTCGCTATACGCCTAGACGATATATTCCCCCTTTTACAGTCATCGTGCTGAAGAGGATGATGCTTCCTGATAGGGCTGATGAGCTGGACGCTGTGTTTGCCATGGCGTTGATCCAGACGGCTGAGCCATCTTCAGCTTTCGAAAGAGCGCCTCTTCAAGCATTGCTGAGACGAATCAACCTTACCAAGTCCCACAATGTTGATCACCACACTCACAGAGCGGCAAATAGGATGAGCAGTCAGTCATCTTCATGGCGGGACTCGACATCATGCCATCCATGAACCATCTTGTTGGTTGGCAGATCTATCCACCATCACGCCTCCACCAACTTGGTTCTATATCAGAAACCTCCACCTCTTGACATTTGTCTCCTGGTTGGACAGCGGCCCCAACTGCGCACCCCGAGCCCAGGGCATCTTCCCCCTCTCGTGCCGTCACTGGCTCCCGACTCCCGAGCACATCGCCAGCGGGCACTAGGGCGCGGCACGACGGTGGAGCTGAGGCAACCACATCCGCATGCAGTAGCTTGTTGGTAGCGTACGGTGCTTCGCCGCGGCTCGGTTAGCAACTGACAAACGACAGGATGCATCTCGACTCGGTCACGGGGCTCCCCTCAGGCCAACCACGGTGCGTATGTCGGGGCTTAAAGGGAACGCCTGGGCAGGGGTTGGGCTGTAACCCACCGAGAGCATGATACTTCGCGACGGTGATCAAGTCCAAGTCCGCGGGGTAACTAGCAGTTTCCCCCTTTCCCCTTTCCTCGAGGCTCTAGATCCCTCTTCTTCGTTGCACAGCTCTACAAGCTGCTTATCGATGACTGAGACCAACCCCCGTCGCGCTGGTATCATCGATGAAGAACGACTGCTTGCGATCGGAGACCTAGATAGCTGCTCTATGCCACTTTGGGACACATGGTAGCCTGAGCCATTGGGCCTTCACTTCGGGGGCAGATGAACGTGGACATGGTCGGTGAGTTGAGCCCCGCAACGCCGGTTCCTATTAATCTCGATTTCCTCGTTTGCCGCGCTTTCAACAAGAATACGTAAAAATGTTGGTTTACATTGTAAGAATTCGTGGCCCTGGCGTGTCTAGCCCAATTTTCCCTTGACCCAGTGTCTCGGGGTGTCGCCCACGACGGGGATATCACTCGAGTATCGTCCACGAATTCCCTTTCCTACACGTCTAGTTGGACGCGAATCTAGCCGCTCGCTTCTCGGCTTTGGCCTTCTCCGCAGGGTCGTCCAAAAGGCTGCTTCTGCTCGGCGCGTTGCCTTCTCGGCCGGAGGCGCCGCCGCGTCCACCACGGCCGCCACGTCCACCGCGCTGACGACCGCCAGGGCCATTTCGCCTGTCGAGGCTCTGTCGCTTTCCAGGTCGGTTGCCCTCGGTGCTGTCGGCGCCTTCGCCACGAGCTCGGCCGCGCTTGAGCGTTCTCTCGGGCAGGGCGGCGTCGAGGCCGGACGCGAGTTCCTTCTCGTCAATGCCGAAGCGCGAGGCGCGCTCGGCACGCTTCTTGGCATCCTCATCCTCCTCGATGCCAAATCGCTTTGCGCGGTCGGCGCGGCGCTTGGTTTCGGCGTCAACAGACGTCGAGGCAAGTCCCGCAGCATACGACTGCGCAGGCTCAGCGGCAGGAGCTTCTTCAGTTGCCGGCTTGGTCTCCTCGGCAGCCTCCGTGGGAGCCTCCGTAGTAGCCTCAGTCGCAGCAGGGGCGGCTTCCGTTACTGGAGCCTCGGTTGCCGGAGCGTCTGCGGCCGGCTCAGCAGAAGTAGTGGCGGGGGCGGCAGCAGCAGGGGCGGTAGGGGCAGCGGCGGGGGCTTCATCGTCGCTGTAGCTGATCTCATCCTCCTTGTTCTCGGCTATAGCACGTCGTTAGTCTTCAGCCTCTCCGTAGCGCAGCGCTGGCGCTTGCAAAAAGCTAGCGGAAGACAATCAGGCACGTACCGGGCTGGCTTGGGGTATCCTTCTGATCGTGCTCTTGTAGGCGCGCAATAAGGTCGGCTTTGTTTCCAGTCTGGGACAAACTCTTCTCCGCAAGGAGCTTCTTCAGCTCAGGCACCTTGAGCGACGAGTATTCGGCCATTGCGACGAGGGACAGGGTGGCGTGTCGAGGAGAAGGAGGGCAGAGGTGATGGAGAGGGAGCGGCAGAGGGCGACTGGATTGGATTTCGGAAGATGCAGAGATCGAGATGGGGCGGTAGCGGGTGATGAAGCAGGAGGAAGAGAAGAGAAATGCGAAGCTGGAGGATGACGCCGGCACGGGATTTCAGTGGGACGTGCCTGGCCTGGGATTTGTTGTCTGTTCTCAGGACGATGCGCACGGACCACGCAAGCTAGAGATGGCAGCAAGCTGTCCAAGGCTGTCTCGTGAGATGAGGTAAGCTGCTATGATATGCTGTGCTCTGCAGTCGGGTGCAATTGCAGTTCTGTTTCAAGAAAATAAAATAAAAAATGATATAAAAAAAGAAAAGAAAAAGGACTGTGAAAACAATGTGACGCAAGCAGATGGCATCCATCACTGTCGTGGCGGTGCAGCCATATTCCCTGGCCTGATTGCTTCTGTTGGAGCCTCGATTGGGTACGGCACATGGCGACCTGGAGTGAGTGCGTCCATCATTCACTGGCGCTGCTGAGATACATGCGAGGACGGCATCGGAATACCGTCTGGAGCTGCTCTCTTCTTGATGCGCAGGCAAATACAAATGCACATGCACATGCACATGCAAATGAAGATGCAAATGCTATTCTCCTGTGCAAGACGAGGCACGCTGCAAGGCAAGAGGGGAATCGGCGGCTTCTCACGTGCTGGGAAATAAGGTTGTTGTGCCGGTGACTGCGGCCAGCCACATGTCAGCATCACAAAGGTACTCCCAGTACAGTCTGTACCTCTGGGGCCTGGGCAGAAGCTGAAGAGAGAACATTGGACGTTACCAGCCAGGCGCAGAAGTCGTGGAAATACAATCCTGCCAACTCGGGCAAGGTATCCGCGTCCATCAGCTTCTTTGTCTGCCTCTGCTGCCCTGTGACGATGCGTTCAACGAGGTCTGGAACCAAGATGTCAAAGTACCGTAGCCCAGGCCATTTACCTCTTTTCCCCAGATCTATGCCTATCCTATCCTAATCCGCCGGCTCCCGGCGTCCCGGTGGCGGCTCCACTCGAGCTTACTCCTTCCTTCCGCTGCAGTTGCTGCTCCTGCCCCTGTCTTTCCTTGCCTTCGTCTTGTCTTCGTCTTGTCTTCATCCTCGTCTTTGCCAGACTTGGAACCTCCACCTCCACCTCCACCTCCACCTTCGCCTTCGCCTTCGCCCAGCGCATCATCAGCGCTTTCTTCTCCTTTTCCCCTCTCCTTTAAATTCGCATCCATTGCATCTGCAGGCTGGCCTCACTGCAAGCTGCCCGCTGAGAGCTTGCGCCCGCCACTTCTCTACCCTCCTTTTCCCACTTTTCCTGCCGTCGAATCCCCTCCACCATGCGATGATCGCATCGTCATACACAGCCCTCAGAAGATGCGAATAGCGCGACCTTGGAGACAATCCCTGAATGGTCGACTTACGAGCCGCTTCTTGGTTACTGCTCAACACAACCTCTTGCGACACTTGGTCTAATTCTTTCTAAAACGCCCAATTCTCCAACTCTCTTTTCGCCATCATGGCACGACGCATTGTAGGCTTCTTACCTCCTTTCCCAACCTCAAAGTCCCATCTCACCGTGACGCCTCCAGGTTCGAACCGTGGCCCAGCTTGCCGCCGCCGCCGCCTTTACCATCCTCGTCATATTCCTTCTCGACCGCAACTATCGTGTCCTCCCCAACTCGATCCACGGCTACATGCCGACTCATCATCCCGGCCTTGTTGTTACCGATATTACCATCTCCAAATGCTCCAGTCTCAACATCCTCTCCTCTTGTCACCTCGATCCCCGCAAATGGCACCGAATCAACAAGGACCTCTACCTCGGCCGCGCCTGGACCACCAGTGCCTATCTCTTCGTTGAGCGCAAGCACGAGGAGGAGCTTACCGACCAAGACAGCGTCGTTGTCGATGTCACAGTGGGCAGACTCGAGCCGGAGGCGAAAGGCGAGTCAGAAGGCAAATGGGAGTCTCGGCCTTCTGGGCTGTGGATCAAGCGGTCAGCCAATAAGCAGTCGAGCGATTCCGATCAGGCGGTTAAGGACCTTGATGTTGTGTATGGCGACGATGCCGTCGAAGCTAGAGCTGGCTGGGCCATTACGGGCACGCCCCTACTTTTGAACACCGGAGGCGCCTTGCATAGCGCTCTGCTGACCGTGCGCCGCGGAAACCCTCCCGAGGTCAAGAAGCCCAAGCCCAGAATCAAGGACAATGGCCGCTTCAAGATTATGCAAATCGCTGATCTGCATCTGAGCACTGGCGTCGGCGTTTGTCGCGACGCGGTACCCAATGTCTATAACAAGGGTCCGTGTGAGGCCGATCCCAGGACTCTCGACTTTGTCACCAGGGTTCTTGACGATGAAAAGCCCGACTTTGTTGTTTTGAGTGGTGACCAAGTGAATGGCGACACTGCTCCCGATGCACCAACAGTAAGCTATATCCTGAGGCGCCGAGTTTCCCAGCTGACATTGAATTCTAGGCTATTTACAAAATCACATCTCTGCTCATTGAGCGCAAGATTCCCTATGCCGCCATCTTTGGCAACCATGATGACGAGAAGACCATGTCCCGAGAAGGCCAGATGGCTCTCATGGAGACACTGCCCTATTCCCTCTCGACTGCCGGCCCTGCCGATATCGACGGGGTTGGTAACTACTACGTTGAGATTCTAGCGCGCGGCACCTCTGATCACTCGGCGCTCACCATGTACCTCATGGACTCGCATGCCTACTCTTCCGATGAGCGAAACTTCCCGGGCTACGACTGGATCAAGCCTAACCAGGTTGAATGGTTCCGCAAGACAGCATCCGGCTTGAAAAAGGCCCATGACCTGTATACCCACCGTCACATGGACATTGCCTTTATGCATATCCCGCTTCCCGAGTACCGCAATGTCAAGCTGCAGCGCCTCGGCGACTGGAAAGAAGGCGTGACTGCTCCCTCGTTCAATTCGGGATTCCACCAGGCCCTAGTTGAGGAGGGCATCCTCATGGTCAGCGCGGGACACGATCACTGCAACGACTACTGCTCTCTGTCCATGAGGGGCGACGCGGAGAACCAGACGCCTGCCATGTGGATGTGCTATGGCGGTGGCTCTGGCTTTGGTGGCTACGCGGGGTACGGCGATTATCACCGTCGACTGAGACTTTTTGAGATTGATACCAATGAGGCGCGTATCACGACTTGGAAACGGCTCGAGTACGGCGACACTGCCGCCCACATTGACGAGCAGATTATTGTTGATGGAGGCACTGCCAAGGCTCCTCCCCAATCGTAGACACTCAAGTGGAGTGTTTCTTGCATTTACTCAACGGCAGCCTCACCACTTCACATTTGTTTTTTGCCTACATAATTCTTTTTGTTTACTTTATCTGGCACGCTTTGAGTGCGACCTTTTGCTGAGTTTATGCTCCAGGCAACGGGCCTGATACCCCCACATCGAGTCGGTCGTTACGTATAGATCAAGACAGGGATTTTCTTCTCTTTTCTTCGCCCCATCATTGTAAGGTGGCATCATGAAGAGAGGGAGGACCTTCTGGGCATGGTTTACTGGGAGGCGACGCCGGTTCCTGATATTGCGGTCTCTCTGTATGATATAGGTCCATGAAGTGATGGGGTTGCACACATGGACATGGAAAGGGGCCGTTTCAGAGAAGCTCAAGGAGTTGATAAGATTGGGAAGTGATGAGTACCATGATGCATTTTTTGCTTATCCTCCATTTATTGTATATATAGCTACTCCGAACTAGGTCGAAAGAAGAATCGTATCTTATGTGTCCATGGGTACACATGCCATCTCAAGATGAACGGTTCGTCCTTCAATTCCGATGCTAGATGGAATACAGCAACAAGACAAGTTAAGCACGACCTTGGTGACGCGGCTGGGCTTGTAAAAGTCTTCATGTTCGCACTTGTTGCGCGGCTTGAACCTGGCCGCGAGCACCTGCTCATCCGAGTAGAGTTCAAGCGCAGCAGCCTTTGCAGCAACGACGTCTCGGCGCAACCACCGACGGCACGGGCCGGAGCCACGGCGGGGCGCGCGGCGAAGGCGGGGCCGGTGGGGACGGCACGGGCCGGGGGCGTATGCGTCTCCGGGCCGGGGCACAACAGCATATCGCACGTTGATAACGGCGCACTTTTGCGGGTCAATCAAATGGGTGTAGAAAAGGCCCCGGTCTGGACGGCGGTGTTACTGACGCGATATGTGGGCGAGGGGCCGTTGAGTGCCTCAAGCGTCATGTAGACGCGTCGGTCACAACGCCTCCTCGAAGCTTGCCCAGCATTTACAAGTCACAAGCAGTAGCGGCTTGCCGTCGTGGCCAGGAGCCATAATCACTGCCCCCTGAGTTGACTGATTCCGAGGTTGTTGTCATGCAGCTTGTCAATGCGTACAACTTCGGGAGAGAGCGAAACCGAGCCGTCGTTCTAAGGCGTACCAAGGATAAAGAATTGCTCCCGAGTGGGCTTTTCACAAGCGCCTTGTGAATCGGTGGTCTAGCATGTAGCCAGGCTGTTTGTAGTCTACTCCACCGACTTTCAGGTATCACGATGAACGCTGCTTCCGCCAGTGGTCGTGCGAGGACATGAAGACCAAGGAAGTCGAGTAGGAACCATTGATTCGGCTGTATTGTTGTTTGGCAGATCTTCATGGATCACGTATCCCAAGCACTCCCCTATTCCTTTTATCAACGTCGACGCATCTCTACACGTGGCGCTGCTCTGGAGACCTCCCGTGGTATGTCCAAACAGTAAGGCTGCTAGGTCCAAGATGCTCTCTTTCGAAGCATTGTGGGAAACGTGTTGTAAACTCCGAATGCCCGACACAACGTCACTATCATCACAGACAATTGTAGAGAGATGGAGACACAACTGTATTGCCACCTTTGTCCTCATTATACGCTTCGAATACACGGCTTCTAGCTATTCAAGACTGCCACGCTTTAGTCACGCTTCCATCCACCCCAACCAAGCCAAAGGCCTCCCGCCCCTGACCACACGACCAGACGCCAGTTAGTACTCCGCCCATATACCAGCAACCTCAACGCACCAAAGATATATAGTTAAACCCGAGACATAGATACGTAGCTGTACACGATACAGCTGAGGGGCGAAAGAAGAATAGGAGAGCAACAGCTGGTGCGGATGCTGCACCCGACGAGGGATATCAAGACTGAAGACACAGAGGACAAGCAACACAACAGCAAAAGGGAAAGAGAAAATAACATGTACACGTCCATAAATACTGTAGAGTAATGGTGAAAGACATGGGCGAGAAGGCAAAGGAAGGGAAAAAAAGAAAGGGTATAATAACGAGCAGTGCGAACCAAACAAATCTAGTGCCTCACGCTCTGAGCACTTCTTGATGAACCAGTCGGAGCACCCAGCTCGCCTCGGCGACACTCGCGCACTGGAAGCACCATTTCTTGACATTGCCGTTGGCGGCGCCCGTCGCTGGCGCCGCGCCGACCACGCCGTTGTCATCTTTCATCTCCTCCCACACGCCGCACACGATGCCTCTGCTGCCCATGGGCGTGAAGCATCCGCTGCCGAGAACGGCGTCCAGGACAATCGACGGCTTTTCCGAGTCTTTTCGGGGAACTGTCGTCACCGTCACTCGCTTTTCTAATCCGTGGTTGGCGCGAAGTGCCTGGCGCCATCCAGGAGGTGGTTTTCGTATTTGCAGGCTGCAGTTGCCAAAATCTTCCCACTTGACCGCCGAGGCAAGGAGATGAAGTCGGATACGAATGTTTTCTGTTCCAAAGCTCGAAGGTGGACCATCGCTATTCTCGACACTGATGGAAGGGGACCGAGGAGATGTGTTGCCGGAAGAGGCCCCGTAGAGGCTATTGGCTCGGCTGCCTGGTCGGCTGTGTCTGTTGACGGATGAGCGGGCCAGGTTGAACGGCAAGTTCCCGCCGCCCGTGAGCCGTTTCAAGAAGCTCGAAGCAGAAAGGCTTGATGATGGCGTCGTGCTGGCGCCGTCGTGGGATGTAGATGGGGCGCGTACGGAGCTTCTGTAGCTGTTCTTTCTACCAAACCAGCTTCGTCGCCGGCTGCTTGTGTCATCATTGTCTCCTGAGGCTTTTCGTTCTCCAAAGCTCTTGAACCTGGCCTCGTTCTCTAGTTGGATGAACTTCTGATTGTTGAGGCGGGCATGGTGGACAGACATGTATAGGTTATAGCAGTCGGGAGAATTGAAACATCTGAAACGGAAGTTTCCACCACCGTATGTTCCCGCGAGCTGGCAGTTTTGTCTGACTGAGGACCGGATCTCGAGGTCAACGGCTGTGCTCTGCCGGATCAAGACAAGAGGCGTGAGGTCCAGGGAAAGGATGGGACCTTCAGTGCTATCGGTCCGGCCACCGCGGCGGGGTGGGTAGGCCTCGACTAGGCCAGGGGTAATGACGATGGAGCATGTCTGCAGCGAAAGGTCTTGCCACGTGCCATTGTCTGACCATCTAGAGAGAGTCGCCAGGTAGCTTGTCGAGTTGTCTTCCTTCGCTACCTTGCGGCCATGGAGACCAGCTTGTGATGCGGAATTCGAAGGGGTTAGGCTGCAATCAGAGATGACTGATTCCATGATAGGGGGAGGGGGAGGAGGTTGCAGAGGCTGGGGAGGCTGGTAGAGGTCTTCCCTGATGCTGACGCCCAGTTCGGTCTCTGGAAGATCAACGCTCTCAATTTCATCGTCAGACGACTCGGAGCCAGTATCTGACAACTCCTCTGTTACTTCAGTGCCGTCGGTAAATGAGGCTCCTGACACTGAAGAGCCATCAGAAGGCAAGTACTCATGTTTGAGGGGGGAGGACGTTCGGCGCCTGAGGCCCTTGCTACTCTTGAGCTCCACAGGGGGTTTGAGAGCCGATGGTTTGGATTTCGATCTCGGGCTCGGGCTCGGGCTCGGGCTCGGGCTCGGGCTGGGGGTGAGAGTGCGGTGTACAGGAGGAGGTGGTGCTCCATCATCTCGATAAGGTGTGCTGTTGGCGCTTCGTTGCGATCCAAACGAAGCCGATCGCCCTTGCTGTGAATTGCGCGTATCCCGGTCATCCCAGTCCGGCGAGAAATCTTCCTGTGTGGGTGTCTTTTGTAAGTCGTCCTCGTCCTCTGGCATCTCGGCCCGCGGTGGTGAGGCAGTAACAAGACTGCGAGGGCGATAACGAGTCGGCAGGCTACGTTTAAGTGGTGTGGCTGGGCTTTCAGGGGGAGACTCGGCAGCTGGCGATCGCTGCGAGCGAGATGGCCGCGACGGCCGCGATGATCGAGGATAGTATTGGCGATGACTCTGCGCGCCTACTGGCACGTCGGGTTTCAGTGCTGGCTCGTCGTCAAGCTCGCCCACCACGCTTGGTTCTGGCTCACGCGGCGGTACAGGCTTCATTGGAAGGATGTCCAGCCAGTCGAGAATCTGGTCTTCGTTGTCTGCCGTAAGAGTGATGAGCTCGTGCCACGGCCTGTCGTTATGCGTGCCCCGTATCATGATGACCATGTCAAAGTTGCCTTCTCCCGTGCGTGCAGAGATGAGTTCCATGGGAATCGGGGGGAGCAAGAGGTACGATCTGCGTCCATCGCCACTCTCGCGGATTAGCACATCACCACTGTCTTCAGGTCGACGTGGGTTGTCTCTGTGAACCAGCTCCACCTGACACTCGAGTCGCTGTCCATTCGAGTGGGCCAAGTCAAGGGAGAAGAAATCTTTGGCGTTGACTGGAAGCAAAGAATCGATAAAGACGGATCCCATGGGCGCAAGGGTTCGCAGATCCCTCGATCGCGTGGTGTCAGTGTTGGAAGCATCCTCGTCCACGAGCCTGGCAGTTTCCTCGCGATACCGCCGTCGTGCCTTATCCTGGAGGTCTTCAAAATCTCTCAGGAGATCATACGTATCGTTTGTCGAAATAACAGAGTCGACACACTTGATAAACTTTGTCATCTGCTTTAATCTCAACAAGGGCCGCTTCAGGAGATGAGCGACGTCGACTCGTTCGCCTGCGGCATCCACAATGTCACCATCTGCATTTCTTGGCATTGCGTTCAGAAGTGAGTCTTCGTCATCGAGGCTGTCAACTGCAGGGGCCAGATTGACAATGAGGTCTTGGAAACCCAGACGCCAGGCATCGAGGTACTTGTCGTAGATGGGGACGACCCCATGAGCCCAACTGGCTAGACGACGGAAGTCTGACACTGGCGCCTTCTTGTGCGCCATTCTCAGCTTCTCCAGGGCCACTCCCATGTGGACAACGGATTTGGATACGCTGTTCGCCTTGCCTGGAGGTGAGCCATGGCCGAAAAAGTCTGATGGGCTGTCACTGTTGACGACCTGGGATAGAAGCACCGGAATCACACCGTCGACAAGTGTCTTGAGCTCTCGCAGGTAGAGGTTTTCGTCTTCTGCGAATTCTCGGAGCAAATCATCGCTTGTCACATCGGAATACCCCCCACGAGCCTTGCGCATGCTAGGGCGCGACCTATTGCTCTTGATGGCGTTGGGAATATTTCGATCGTCAGGCATCGAGAGTACGGACACGAGGTCTGAATGGCGGGTCAGTCGCCTCTTGAGGCCTGTTCCCTCGCCTTTCGTCCGAGAAAACTCGCTGTCATGGGAACGAAGCGTCGACTGGGTCAAAGTCGATTGTGTAATGTCTGAGCTAAGGTCGGAACCGATGGCGCTGGAACTCTCCTCGGACAGGATTGTTGACAACTCATAGTGTCCATTTGTGGGGGGGCGGAGTCGTGGTCCAATTATCTTGGATGATGGAAGAACGGGCTCTCTTTGTTCTTCGTGTGTAGGAGCTAGCTCGTCGTGCTCTTCCCTTTCTGTTTCAGGTGATGGGGATCTTGAAGTCATATAACTGAGCTGGCTCGGCTCGTCTTCGTCCCAATACTCTTCATCATCATCATCATAGTCGTAATCATGCTCCTCAAACTTTCGCTCCTCTTGACTTTGATAAGTCTTTGGCCTAGGGAGATGAAAGCCTCCCGATTCGCCTTGAAATGCTTCCTTGAGCATTCCGAAAAATGGCAGTTTACTTGCTGACTTGAGAGGTGAGGAGTGGCTTCTAGTTGCTCGACTCCTTCTCAGTCCGCTGGACTTGCTGGAGTCTCCGGATTGAGGAGACTTGACTCGCTCCTTGCTTTCATCTGGGGTCGACTTGGGGGTCGGCTCTGGCACCCGCTTTGTCTCAGCTTTGGGTTGGGGCGTCGGTGCAGGTGCCTTTTCATGCTCAGGACTAGGCTTACGCTCAGGTTCTGGCTTCTTCTGGGGAGTATCCGTCTCAGTCTCGGGCTTGTCCACATCCCGTTTATCAGCCTTGGGGCTTGAACGTGGTGACTTTTCCTTTACAGTCTCCGATGCTGTCGGCTGGGCCGTTTCCTCGTCGGTGCCAGCAGCTTCGGCAGGATGTTGCTCCGTTCCAGAAGAGGACTCTGAAGCCTTTTTCCGCTCGTCAACAAACGAATCGACAGTATTGTTTAGCCACTTTTCGATACTTGGTGGATTATTCGGTGCGGGTTGCCTCGGAGGCTCGTGGATGTCGTGTATAATCTTCTTGCCCTCTTCGACCACTTTCTTGAAAACTTTGGGCATTCCCTTGAGGCTGGTGTTTCGATCGACCTTGGGTTGTTTAGGTCGGCTGCGAGGGGGTCCGCGGAGAGGGAGGTCCAATTCCGTGAATGCCGAATTTCCAAAGGGAATATCTCCTGGAATATCCGCTATTGACTTGGCCAGGATACTCGACGAGAGATCAGATGTATCAAGGTGGGTTCGATCCAGTGTAGACTCTTCTGTGGAGACAAAGGAGTCTTGGTCATGGTGTCTACGGTTGTCGCTGATGTTATTCTTGTTCGTAGCGGTGGGTTTCGGGCCTTTGGCTTTTGTTGATGTTCGTCTGTTACCCCCAAAGCGTTTTGGAGGAGTTGTAAGTACTGAATCCTCATCTTCCATGACTTCAATCACGCAAGGCCCCTCCTCGGTGATCTCAGTCTTTGACAGTTCAGATGACTCCTCCGTCACCTCTATTTTTGACAGCTCGGATTCGTCCTCTATAACCTCAATCTTGGATAGGTCGGGTTTCTTGTCAGCCGCCTGCGTCTTTGAGGGTTCTTTGGATTCGGACGGTCGGGACGATGCGGCTTCGCGGCGTGAGTTTGACGTTTTTCTGCTTCGCCATCTCGCGGTTGCGTCGGATTTGGGTCGTGATGATGCTGCCTGCGATGAGGCGTCGCTGGACGGGCGTACTCTGATGCCATCATCGTCTTGTTTCTGCCTTCTCACGGGTCGAACACGGATGCCGTCATCGTCGAGCGCTGAGACGGACTTGGAGGCTCGATGAGCGGCGGCTTTGCTGCTAGTCGCCTGGCTTGAAGTCATTTGAGTTTCTGTTTCACTATAAAACTCGCTGTCGTCATCATCTGTTTGTGCCTCTGCGCCTACTGATCGAGACCTTGATGAGTAGCCCCGGGGCGGCGGTTTGTCGGTGACCTCGACTTGGGCCGCCCAGGCCTTGATCTTGCTCGACACTCGCGGGTTTGCTGCATTGCGAAGAACAAAGTCTTTTGGTATCGGCATCGGTCCGGCGTTTCGGCCATTTCTGGAGTTTTTTCTTGCGCCTGGGTGGCGATTCTTCCGCCAGTGTTCGTCGCTAACGACTCTCTTCTTGGGTGGAGGTTTCGTTGGGGTGTCCTCCGGCTCCTTTTTCTCCTCTTCTGCCGGCCACACCTTTGGTGATTTCGGGGATTTCGGGGGTTTTCTGGCCTTTTGCTTCATCTTTATTCGTACACGATCCTCTTCGGTGACGCTCTCAAAGTCCTCGTCCTTGAATGCCACCTCTGTCGGCTCGGTGGCGGCTTCATCTGGCACGCCGCCGTCCACAATAACTGCAGCATTGGCCTTTTGCCAGTTCTTGACACGATCTCGCACGCCACCAGGAGGCTGTACGCGGCGCACGTTGTTCTGCCTCATCTCCTGGCGCAGCTCGGCTTTGACGGCTTCCAAACTCATCCTTCGCTGGCGCTCTGCGGCAACACGGGCCGGTGACGGTCGGCCCTTGAGGAAGTCGGCAAGCAAGGTATGCTCGAGCTTCTTGGCATTCGGTTTCGGTTTCGGTCTCGCGGCCGCCGGGGCCGACTTGGGTGTGGTCCCGGGGCCAGCGGCGGCCTTCTTGACGGGGGTCGCGTCAGCATCGTTGTCCTTGTTGGCGGCCGGAGCCTTGCGCGGAGTCGCAGGAGCAGAGGTTGTCGTCGAATCTGGCGACACATCATCTTCGATAGTTGTTGGTTTTGGTGACGACATGGTCTCGGCTATGGGCGTCAGGGGCATGTCAGTCACAGACCGAGGGGAGGGGAGGGGCCGTTGAGGAAATGGCGAGCATTCCAGCGGTGACAGGCGGTCGGCTGGGGCTTACCTGAGGCTGCGCAACATGCTGTGCGGCCGCGCGGGGGGGGCTGAAGATGGCTGGCATTCAGATGAGCAAGCCGTGCCGCCCTCGCGAGCTCAATACTGGTGTTGTTGGAACAAAACAATGGGGGATTTTTTGGCGGGGAAACGAAGGGGGCGGCTGAGAGGGAAGCGAAACACAGGCTTGGCTGGGCACAGACGGCAACGACTCGACCCCTCCACGACACGACACGGGCAACGTTGAGAATTAAACAAGAAGACAAGGGAAACGTCGAGGCTGCAAGAGAAGAGAAGCACAAGGTGGGCACCAGCGAGAAAAACCGGGCGGCCTGCACAGCATATGCTGCCAGCTGCTGCCGGCTGCTGCTGGACTGGACACCGCAGCAGTAACCAATGAGGCCCACCCACGAGTAAACAATAAGCACGCCCCGCCTATTAGAAGCGCGGCCACCTCAGCTCCCACTATAGTTTACAGGGGATACCCGGGCCTCGTAGGCGCCCAAGATGGCCCTTCTCTGACGACGGGGGCCCATGAGAAGCAATCCATGGATCCTGGAGCTGCATCATGGGTTGACGGGATCGACGTGATGGCGTGCATTCGAGGCTCTAGAAGCCAACATGCTCCCAGTCAAGACCAAGATCAAGATCAGTCAGGCTTCTTCCATCATAAGGGAATCTGCAGATTGGGAGCAAAAGCACGCGTGCAACGTTGAACCAGCCCAGCCCGCCATCACAGCATGCTTCCGAGTGTCACTCTCCCCTCTCCAGCTGTCTGTCTTCGTCCCCTGCTGCCGGCGGCCCTCGCTGACGACTTGTCGGCGTCGTAAGCGTCCAGCCAAGACACGGCACCGTTTTGTCTTGTCGAGTTACGCGGAATGACCTGGACAACAATGCCCAGAGTTTCTCACGGGCCACTACAAGCGGTCATATGATTTACTCAAGCGACAAGCTTTTACGGTTGGTTCAGACAAAGCCCAGGCGTCGATGGATGGAGTGCATGGTTGAGCGTTGAGTTCATTGCAGGGGTGATTGATTCTTCATGGCCCGAGCCATGGAGAACCTTATATTGATGAAACCGCCAAGCAGGTGCCACTGCGATACCCTCGCTCAAACAGTTATAAAGAATAGCGGGTTCCAGCAGTCTCTCATGAGTATCAAACCCATAGATAGGTCTGGCATATTTCTTTTGATGGACAAAGAGGCACTTACACCAACAGCCCCATCAGCAGAAGAAGCGCGTCTACGAACTGGGACGTCATCACGCCATACAAGCGGATAGATGGATAATAAAACGAATATGATAATAATATGATACTAAGAAAGTAACTAGCTCCATGTTCTGACCCTGTTGGGATATGCTAAGAGGTTGGATCGCTCCACGAAAATGTAATCAGTCTGACCACCCACATACGTACGTCGACCGCCATGTAACGCAACAAACGAAATCCAGCTAGTGACTCCATTACCGCCCATGCATTGTGAGTATCTCCATCCAAAGAAAGACAATAGCCAAAGACAAACTCCTCCAACTCCACCATGCAATAAGATGCCACTGCGTCACGTATAAGTGCATTGAGGCCCAAGTCCCCGCTCAAAAACAGCCAAAAACACCGGTAAACCATGCAAATGCTAACCGCGTCGTGCAACATCACTCAAGAGGCGGCAGCAGGAAGCGGACCTTCTTCTTGGGCTTTGCAGTCTTGCCCTTGGCGAGTGAGCTTTTGACGCCGTGGCCCTGGGCATCGCCCACGTCGCTCTGCGCCGTAACGCTGCTGCCTCTCACGCTCGACATGTCGTCCTCGGTCTCCTCCTCAATCGACCACACGTCCGGGCTCGGCTCCCGCCATAGCTTTCCACTTCGACGCCGCGCAGCCTGGCTCCTTGTGGGCCCAGCGTGTCCAGGGCCGTGAGTCCGTCCACGCATCTGGGGGGCTGGGGACAAAGGCGAGGGGGGCAAATCCGGGTTTGTAGGACGGCCAAACAAAGGGCTCCTAGGGCGGGCCTGGCTGCCTCGCGGGGTAAGGTCGTTTGGCGAGAGGCTACCAAGGCTGTAGGTGTTGTAGCGAATGTAGTCCTCGTCCTCGTCATCCTCGGGCATGCTGATATCGGAGGCGGTGTCTGGGGAGAGGGACCGTCGCAGTCCGGGCTTGTGAAGGCCGTCGAGAGTAGAAGGACTAACACTGCGGACGATTTCCCGTGGCCGGCTCGAGTCCTCGATGCCGGCGTCCAGATCCATCATGACATCGTCCATATCGTCGTCCTCCATGGCTGGCGCAGGCGTCAGAAAGTATGTGAGAGGGTCGACGTCGATTTCTTCGAGTGAAGGTAGAGGGTTGTCCTTTGTTGACAAGGTTGGCTTGAGGAAAAGCTGAGTTGGTGGCCACGAGTCTCGACGAGACCGCATCTCCGAGTTAGTAGGCATGATGCTGTTGGTTGTAGACTCTGTGTGGAACGAGAGTTTGTTGAGTCTCGAGTTTGCTGTGGCTAAAGATCTTCCAGATGTACTCTTATACGTCTGGTTGGCACAGTGGGGATGAAGGGTGAAAGAGAATAGAGAGAGGCTGGGTAGAGATGCGGTGATGCCTAGTGTCCTTTATTGACTCATACACCAAGTCCTGCGCCTTGGGAAACAGAGCATTGCCACCAAGCCAGGCAGAAGAAGAGGAGGCGCACGTGTTATATAGGTGTCAACTGAGGGCATTATCAATCAGACGGGCACTGGCGAAGCGGACTGAAATGCGAGGCTAAGTCAGAAGTCGTAGCCACATATCCACCCACCCACACAGTCACGGCTGTAAAATACCGAAATACCAGCCATGCCACCCATCACACGCAATCACACGCTATTCTTGCACCCCGAGATTCCCAAAGCGTCAACCAAGATGGTGGTCATCGGCCAGCCCAAAGCGGGGGGTCCACTCAGCCTCGCTCGCGCCCTCGCCGCACGTGAAGCACACGGCCGTATGAGCCTATGGGCCTCCCACGACGACGCCACGCGTCCTGGTTTCTGGATGACAGGACGCGAGCCCGGTCTTTGCCGCGCGCTGGGGACTTGAGGCCTTGGTTCTGTCATTCTTCAACCAGGCGTTCAAGGCTGGCGGTCTAGATCGGGCAGCTTGTGGAACGCGGGAGCCGCCTGTTTAATCTGTGGAGAGGCAGCGATAACACGGACGCGCCCAAGCTCGAGACCGGTCGGGCCGTGTCCGTGACAAGTGGCCCAACTAAGGAAATCAAGGGAAATGGCGGGAAAGGCGGGGAGGGTCGGTTGCTGAGACATGAACTACACCATCTCCCACATGTGGTGGCCATCTGACTGTGTTCACGGCTAGCGACCTGACGGCTTCTGTCAGCTCTGGCCAAGGCCAGACCCTGCCCTGGCAGCTTCACCCCGAAAAGTCCCTGAAAGGGTCATGCTGGATGCTTGGTGCAGGACATGATGGGCTTCTTGCATCGGGGCATCTGGCGGAAGTCGATTGCCGTGCATGCTGTTTGTTCCTTGCAGCCTGGTCGTGACTTGACTAGGCGCTGCGTGGGACATCTTCGCCAGACAGACGGCCAAGAGGACCAGATGGATCCAGAGAGACGGGGTAGGGCTCGTGTTAGTCGCTAGGCGTTCACGAGATCATTGAGGAATCGGGAAAAACAGGTTTATGACGTGAGAGCAAAGGAGACTGAAGCCGGCCAGTCAACACGACTCGGCCAAGGCAACAACTCCCTTGGGTGATGTTTTGCTGATAAGGGCGCTGATTGCCAATGCCCATCCCAGTCGACGCAGGGCGGGTGCAACCTTGGGGACGACAGGACCCTTGATGCGCGCCGCTAGACGACGATCAAAGGGGGATTCGTACGTTGCCGTGGCTCGGGGGTTGCTGTTGACGAGCGAACCAGCATCGGTATGTGGCAGGAATGGAAGTGAGGTGCTAGATCCAAGACCAGCATCGCTAGCTCGCGAATGGGTTGGTTCGCATGATCACCTTCGTGGTGTCGCTGCGAGCCTTCTCGTTGGGCAGCCTGGTGCCGCATGGGGCATGGCGCAGCTGCGGCCACGATGGAGGGCCGGATGGGGAAGACGATAGGCAGGACATGGGCAGCAGGTGGTGGCAGAGCAGAGCAATTCCCAGGGGACGACAATGTGAAATAATCATGACGAGTCTTGATGGTGTCCACGGCCAGGCCAGCGACAGTCATTTTCTCCTCGTCGTGTCTGCTGCTCTGCGGTCCAAATAGAAATGAGTTTTGGAGGTTTAAGCTACAGCAAGTCGGATGATGGGGAAGCCAGTCAAATACGCTTCACCCGACAAGACGGCCTGGCCCGTTTCCTCCCATGTGTCCTACAGCCGACAGGCTTAGAAGTTAGAAGGGACGCGAGCCGCGACGCCACCAAAGTCTGAATTCTTCCACCGTTCCGGAGCTGCGGGACAGCCGACCGGAGCTGTGGGGCGGGCTGCCCGGCCGAGTCCGATGCTGGAATAGGCAACTATGCTAGACACGAGCGGATCTGACACTGAAACCCTCAGCTCTGCAACGACATCGCCGTGAAATACGCCGAGATGCCAAAGACGACATTCTCTTCTACACTGACGCAATTTATCGCCGTCTTGCCGTTCCTCTCTTTGACATGCACGTGAACCTGTAGTTAGGTGCTCTGGCTGTGACTGTCCAGGTACAAGTTCTTTATCTGCCCTACACAAAGTTGGAAGCCTTCTTTAATGAAATCTAAAAGTCATTAGGATTGTAGGTGTATAGATCAAGCTAACGTGCAATATGCGCGGCGGTGTCGTTTGAAACTGGGAAGCACTGTTGTTGAAATGGTGCGGATTTACAAGTCACAGCTTCGAGCAAGTCGGGTAAAGTCTCTGGCAGATGGCGCTATTCCTACCGGGACCAGCTCACCAGCCCTTTATCAAATTGTCTCACTTTGGCTACCTAGTCATGAAGAGCATGTTTGACAGTCTTGTGATAGGGAGGCAAGACTCTCCTCACCGAATGGTCTTGCATTGTTTGATGATCTGGAATGAGAGATCTGGGGTCTTGGAACGTCCCGGCTCGGATCCCAAAAGCTCAAGGTTGCTACATGTCTGAGACAAAGACTTGCTCATGTGAGCATTCTTCGTGCCCTTTTGTCGAGGACACGATACCGATGGCTCATGTGATGAATTATCAGGGTAGACTCCGCGATAGACAACGTACCAATTGTCAAACTCTAGCTAGAGACCTGGAACCGTACTGGATTCCAACACCATTTTCGCGACAACTATCTGCTGTCTTGCGGCGAACCAGCTTTATGCTGCATCTGTACGTCCTCTGATTGCCTGCCCGTTGGCTTAACACGAAGGCCAACCGCCGGCTCATACACTACCCGTTCAAACTGATAACAACCTGCCATCCATTCCAGTCGTCGCTGCACTCGGTGGGCTTTTGGTGCTATAGTAATAGATCAGCTTGAGCATGGGCAGTCCTTTCAGCAGCTACGTGCTTGTTTGGTTCCGTTTGGCCCCATAGTCACGAGAGACCAAGGGCATCACCCAAAACTTCTCCGAGGATATTATTATACATGATATACAAATATGGTCCACCTATCGTAGCATTTTTGAAAGCGCGCGCAGTTCTTCACGCATATCATTTTGATCGAGCTCATTAACGTTCAACCAGGAACCCAACCACAATGTGTTTATTATATTGCTTAGTGGCGAAATAACCGGTTCCATTTCGTTTGTACACTTGATCCAACTGGATCTATTCATACCTCGCTCTTTCTACAGTATTACAATAGGTCGTTCGTTTCTTGGAGCAATATCGTGTCTGTTTGGAATTGTTAATGGGCACTTCCGTGCGAGTTCCTTAGAGATGGGGAAACAAGCTGGTAACTATGCTGCTTGTCGGCGTCAAAATTTGGTTAGATAAAATAATGAAAAGCAAACGCCAAGTTCTCCACTCACTAATCACCATAGAGACTTTGATTAGAGAAACCAACCAATTGATATAAAACCACTGGTCTTGTCTTTATCTCCAAGAATAATTCCGTCCCCAACTCCAAACTCCCCTACCCTACACATTCCGTCCGGGCCCACTCTTTGTCGCTCCCGCCCGCCTCAACCAACCGCGGGGTCTTCCCAGAGCACGGGGATCCGGGGAACCACGTGACGTCACCGACTCGACTACGTACTCCCCAAACGCACTACATCGTTTGGGATGAGGCCTCTCGACAGTATATGCCTCTTTTCTACTTTTACAATATCGTCACAGCCAGGTCAACTCGGTAGATTGCTCCGGAGTAGCTGTACGCTGTTACACAGTGTTGTCCCTTCTCTCCATATCCCTCCGACGCCTCCTCCCCCACTACTGCGTCGAGGGCGTTCCAGTACACCTTCATCATGACGAGAGTTTTGGACGACGAGCTTGCAATCCCCCAAGACGCGTCCCTAGACATGGAGCTGAGCCGGCCAACCCCAATCATCCCGCTTCGCATAATCACCTACAACGTCCGATACGCCACCAACCAGCCCGTCGCCGGCGAGCATCCCTGGCCCATCCGCTGCCCCAAGCTCACCAACCAGCTCAACTTCATCACCGCCGGCCACGAGAGCGCCTTCATCTGCCTGCAGGAATGCCTGCACTCGCAGATCCAGGACATCCAATCCCGCCTGGCGCCCAATTGGGCATACATCGGCCGCGGCCGTGGCAACGAGCCCAACGACGGCGAGTTCTCGCCCATCTTCTACCGCAAGTGTTCCTGGAACCTTGTGCGCAATGAGACGCGCTGGCTCAGCAAGACGCCCGACCGCCCGTCGCGGGGCTGGGACGCCGCGTTGAACCGCATCGTCACCATGGGCGAGTTTGAGCACGTCGTTACGGGCACGCGCGTCGTAGTCATGAGCACGCACTTTGACCACCGAGGTGTCGAGGCACGTATTCAAAGCGCGCGACTTCTTATTCGGTTCGCACGAGAATGGAGTCATTCTGGACTCGGTCGTCCGCCATCTGTTGTTCTCATCGGCGGTGATTTCAACAGCCCCCCCGACGATGGGGCATACCAAGAGATCACGGCGCCTGGCTCGGGCATCTCGGACATCTCTGAGCTGGTACCCGAGAACAAGCACTATGGGAACCACATCACTTACACGAGCTTTGGTGAGCCGCGGGAAGAGCCGAAGCGACTTGACTTCCTCTTCATCCAGGAGCCACGGACGGCTCGGGTGAACACGTTTGGAGTGCTGGCGAATAGCTTTGACGATAACATTCGTGTATCAGACCATAGACCCGTGGTTTCTGACCTGCACATTCGCACAGGATAGATGACTGAACAACTCTGTCGCATGCATCACACCCCTTGCTTACACTATCAAGTAGTCGAAAGGAGATAGTATGCATCAACTATAATGTTTCCAGGTGCGGCGCAAGCCGAGCGGATGGTCACCAGGCCTCGGACAAATTATTCCGTCATCTTTGAGCAGTCAATATGCTCCAAGCGAGAAGTTTCTTTACCAATTCATGACTGAATCTGTAGGACAGCTGGCGACGCCATGCGGCTGAAGTAGCAGGAGGAGACAACTACAAATGAAATCGGGGCTTGCATCAGCAAGTTTGATTGATGCGGCTGGAAGACATCTTCAAAGCAGAGCGCGAGGCAGTACATGTCTATCGAAGAACACTATGCCACGTCGCCGTATGAATAGCTGATGAAGACGTGAGTCCTGCAGGACCAGATGCAGTGTCGTTGTGAGGCTCGGTGATGATTTGTGCAACGAGGTTCACTATGGAAGACATGCATTTGATGGCTGCATCGTGTCTAGTGGGGGAATCCATGAGAGATGGGCTGCTCATTCCGCAACTAGTTGCTCTCATCAAACCACTTCGTCGTCAACATCTTGTTCCACATGACCCTCCGGCGAACCAGACGGCTGCATGAGAGCGATGAGGAACAGCCAACACCCGATGCCGTGCCAGTGAGAATTTGGTCAATTATGACGTGCACTGCAAGCACTGAAGGGTCAGATAAAGCATAGATGGATGATATGCTCTATGTGCCTGTGAGGGCTGCAGAGGTGGGGACCGTCAAGGAGCTTCGAAAGAGCGGTGAGCGGACAGGGTAGGATGGGAGTGGAGGCTAACAAACCGCATGCCGTCTTCTGGTCTTGACTTCGTTATCGAGCATGAGCCGAAAGAAGATCATGTCGATGAACAAGTTTTTGAGAGCATGACATACACATATAGCAACCCGCTGGGTTGTCGACATGTCTACTTGGACGATGTCATGCACTCGTGATGCTTTGCATTCGTGTCAACGTGGAGATATTGCTTGCCGGAAACTTTCCCCAGCATTAGTGCCATTTTTGAATAAGAACAACATCTTAGTTACCATGTCTACTAGAGTGCGATTGGCAATCTCTAGTGCGATGCGAGTGCGCCATGGTCGTCTACCGGCCGTATCGACTTGGTAGAGGCCGCGCCAGATACAAGCAACCCAGAAATACCAATGGCAGGACCCAAAAGCAAAAGAGCCCATGAATGACTTCTCCTACCCCAAGTGAAATGCCGTTAGATGGTCTTGGAAAACGAGCTTTTAGTGGAGAATGAGTAGCTGGGCGTGTCGATACCTCGATGCGACTTGAGGACTTGATACCTTCAATCACCGGCAACAACCCGCCGCAAACCAACCGAGCGACGGCCGCGCAGGGATGTCCCAGCCAGGAACCAGGCGACACCATCGCGAAGGGTCTTTGACACTTGCCGATCGTCTCTGTTGTGTCATGTCGCAGTCTCGCTGGGATGGCGCCACAGCAACGAACAAGCTGCCTGGAAGGTCAACTGAATCTGTCCAATGCCTCAGACCAATAGACTGGCAGCGATTCACCGGATTTTCACGACAGAACAGCATCTGATAGGGTGGATTGAGGTGGCGAGAGCTCGAGGCAGCTTCACTCCATCACAGGCCAGCTCTGGGTAGCAGAGATCGAGCCAAGGCATCGGAGACACTCACCACACCAACTCAGTTGCAATGGAAAGAGGGCGGGCTCTTGCATGAAGAACTCGACGGATGTGGCAAGGTTGGCTGAGAAAACGAAATGTCAGCACTACGTACGTCCTCAATTAGCAATGAGACAGTTGGGAGCTATTGGACGGGCGTGCATGGAGTGAGCAAGTGTGGAAGACGATGGTTGGCCAGCTGCAAATCTCGGACTTGGAGCGAGGGCGTTGCCACGGCTCCCGCTCCTCCGAAGGCAGGCCCCAGAAGGAGAGGAACGTAGGCGAACATGTTCAAGCAGCGAGCGCCAGGTCACATGCGTTGACTGCTCCGAGCATACGTGTCGCGACTGAATTCTACTCCGTTATGGACGGAGGCTTGGATTCGAGCTCCGGCGCCGAGGCGTGAGAATTATCGCCTGGCGAAGTGGATAGACGGCGGCGGCGGTGACCTTCGGACCTTGAACGCTCGGAGCTAGATAGCGGAGAGAATGTCGGGAAAATTGGGCATGGAAACGTCAGCATCGCTGAGCTAGAGGCTCCATAACGGCCGCGCTGTGATGCCGGAGACAAGCAGCGACCCGCCCCGGATCGTGAGCCGCACGACAGTGACGCAACAGTGCCTGAGAAGGGCAGTGATTCGGTGCGTGATGATGCTGCGTGCTGGCGAGGATCCGGGCCTCGGCTGCAGAATGAGCATTATCAGCATCTGTAGTCATCGAGACCTCGTAATCCTCTAAGGGTTGACGTGCAGGGGCGTGGTGGTTGGGCAGCAGACGTGCATGAAACCACCTGCGGCGATTGGTCTCGTCCCGTCGTGACGGTCGGTAGGATGAGCTGGCGCTGTCTCTGGTCTTGCTTAGCTTGCCAGCATCATGTACGAGTGCGCGGCGATGCAACGGTTTCAATTCTGAAGCAGTTGTGATGTTGTTGAGGAGAGTTGTGAAGAGAGTGGGTTACGTACTGATAGTGATAATTAGCAGGAGCGAGAAAGCTCTGCGGGATGCGCTTGCCGCGAAAATGCCATGTACTATTCTATGTCTCCTGCATTCGACTGAAGCACACCAAAAGCCCGAAATCGAAAGATTGGACGGATATGCAGGCCAGGTGCAAATCAGTCGGCGACGCGTAGATTGGTCACCGACCTGTTGAAGCGAGTCGTGGTTCATCTGCATCTTCATTGCCCATCCTAGCATTGACAAAGCTACAATGACGTTGGTGCATTGGGCCTTCTCCTGTTGTTTGAGCTTGCCTTTGGTCTCTCTTCAGCGGCCGGGCTTGGCACGTCAACCTACGCCGGGCAGACACAGAACCAACCAGTTTACGGATACTTGCTTGTTGAACAGGACGGACACGTGTGAGAGTCGGCGATAGGAAAGCGTCCATGGCTCTGTCTCTAGAAACTGCTGGGACCACACCCCTGCTAGACTGCGTCTACAGTCGGTACGTATCAAGCTTGGCCAGCGGCATTGGCGCCTTAACCCGCATTGTCGATACCCAAACACCAACATAGCAGCCCGCAAACCCGCCAACCCGCATTCCCGTCCAATGCATTCGAGCCTCCTTAGGTATCTTTACCTAGCACTGCTTGGGTACCACGACATGGGTGGCATAGCTGTCCGCACGCCTCTGTTCCCCCTCTTGGCCACACGCCGCACGCCGCCTGGCTGTCTTGCCAGTCCGTCCCAGCGCGGCCAAGGAGACGTGGCAATGGATAGCATTGCCTGCTACGCTGCATGTTCCCGACCGGGGAATTGGGCTGCTGTAAATAGAAGCCAGAAGCCAGAATGGCAGCAATATCAGACACCCACTCTCTGCGAGTAGGCAGGTATCATGTCCGGTGTGTGGAGGTCTACGTCTTCTTGAAACTCTTCTAGAGCGGAAAATTGTGTGTAATCGGTGCTCGGGCCTTGACCTTCCAGCCTGATCTTCGTTGGAGCAACTTACCGGCTGGGCAATGGATCCTCAACCTAAAACTAGGAGCCAAGGCGGTTGACGTGCTCTTTATCATTCATCGTCAACCACGCACGCACGCACACACATGCGCACAGCTAGCTGGCTGTACGACCGGAGAGGGTTACAGCAGCGCAACCACTTGAGATGTGACTGACCGTGACTTGGAGCCCGGCGGGTTAATGGAAGTCGACAGAGCACGGCCGGACAATGAATGGCGAGGGTGGCAGAAAAGAGACGTTTTTTGACGAGGCGGGTCGACAGCGTCAGGTCCACAATTGGGCCTGCGTGCTTCTTGGCCAAACCAGAGGCTCTTTGAGGACCCCCCCTGCCACCAGAAGCGGGCCATTATCGTCCATCTGGGGTTGCGTCGACAGATCAGATCCATTCTCGGCCGCGTGGTTTTCGTGGGTAGCCTGACTTTCTGCTGGGGTCTGGCGGGCACCAAAGTACCGAACTCAGTGGTCGACAATACAATATCGGCCGCCTCACTTGAGCTGAAGCGATCTACGATGGGCGCTAGTATTGCGCTTTTGCGTGCTGGGGTACATACAGAGTACAGAGTAGGCATTCTGTGCATCTCCGTGCTCCATTGCGCCGCTGTCTGGTATTAGACGGAGACTGACTTTTACAGTAGATGGTACCTAGAAACGTTTGGAGCGTGATCTGTTCGACATCACGATACATCATCACAGTGGTTCCGACGGCAAGGATTTGACAGGAAGTAATGATGGACGACAGCTCTGGAGACCATGACTCAACCAGCATCTTCCTGGTAGAGCTACTCCCATGGCCAAAGGGTTGTCTCTCCATGCTCCCATGCATGCTCAAACCCCTACTTTCTTTCCTTTCCCATTGTTCGGTCTATCCGTGAAAAAGGCGAGAGAGGCACGATCGGGCTCGCCGTTGTAGGAGACATGTTTTGTCCACTTCACCCGCTCTCTGGTACCACACAAGCGGTCGCAAATGGCTTCTGGGACGTGCATGCAGCCAGCAGGTGAGGGCTGAATCAAGCGGATGAAACACGAAAGTGAAAGAGAGAAAAAAAACAGGAAGATGAGAATCAACGCATTAGTGCCGCCACTGAAAGAGGGAGAAGGGTATGGCACGGCACGGCACGACACGATAGCAGGATGACGGACGGACGACACGGCGTGCAGAACACAGAATGCAAAACGCACAACGTGCAGTCTAGGCCAGGTAGGGTGCGGCTGGCACGGCGTTGTCATGCAGCGTCCTGGACTGGACTGACTTGGGCGTGGCAAGGAATAGGCAAAAGTCCAATGTCATCTGGCGATGGACCCCGGTTCATCCAGAGGCTATTTTCTGTCTGTCCATTGCTCCGCGACTCCAGACGGAGGAGGGGCACGCAACGGAGAGGTTTGGACCGCCGCCGGCGTCATCAGCAGCAGCAGGTGCACAGAGTATGTAGCACTGATCTGTGCGATATAGGCGACAAGTAACATGCGTCGACGGGGGGATCTGAGCGAGTACTCGGTAACTACGGATACATGTAGAGGAGAGACACAAGACAGAGGACAGAAGCAGAACCAGAACCAGAACCAGAACCAGAACCAGAAGATGAGATGGGAAGGGGATGCGCTGGCCATGAGCGATGTTGAGTTGACGAATCACTAGGGCCACGCCCCTCTGCTCTGCGTGTGTCTTCTAGGGTACCCAGGTACCTTGTTGCGCCATTCTTGGCTCCCTTCCTCTCCCTCCATAGCCCAAGCTTCTCTGCCGTGGTCGCGATTTGCTGGAAGCGTCTTTTTGTACGATGCAGCCAGCCATGGGGACATCTGTCGACTTCAATCTCACCCTCAGCTGCCATGGGCTGCCTGGGACCGTTGACCATTATCGCGCTGGGGTGTCTCTTCTGCCAGCTGTTGTTTCCAGTCTGTGTCTGCAACCTGGAAATCTTCTGCGACTATAAAGTGGAGCCATCCATGCGTACCTACCAGGTACTCTGTGAGTTGGAGGGGCGTGTGACTGGAGCTTCATGTAGCGCCCGGGCAGCTGGGCTTGGGCTCCGTAGCGGCAGCAGCAGCAGCAGCAGCAGCAGCAACAGCAACAGCAACAGCAACAAGCCCGCGTCAACAAGCATCAGCAAGCATCAGCAAGCACCGGCACTGGATGCACTTTAAAGGCAAGCGTTGACACTTGGTGCCCAGGGGCGGGCAGGGCACGCCACCTCAGGTAGGGCAGCAGCCAGCAGGTAGCCAGCAGGTAGCCAGCAGAGCAGCAGTGAGCTGGTAGTGGCCAGTAACCTACCATGGATGGATTAAGAGTGCGGGCGGGCGGCTCTGGGCTCCAGCGGGTAGCCAGTGGGCGGGCTGCCACTAGCCACAGGCCGTGCAGCAGTGCAACTCGTTTTATTAGAACAGACCATCCCAACCCGCCCATGCCTCCGGCCTTTTCCCCTCCTCCCCTCCAGCCCAGCTACCCACCCGCCGTTTCCCATCTCGACACTTTTTTTCTTCCCTTCCCTTACACCCAACACCTTGCATCTTGCAACCTCACTCACGCTTCGTGCTGCGCCGGCCTCGACTTTCGACTTTCGACTTTCGACTTTCGTCTTTGTCCTTGTCTTGTCCTCTTTCTCCTCTCCCCTCTTCTCCAAAGCATCGACTCTACTTCGCCTGCGTCGCTTCTACCAAACCCGCTTCGAGCTCGGTTCATGACGCCCGCGAGCCTTCCTACCGACTTCTTCGCCCCGCCCACAAACCGCCGTCGTGCCGTCTTGCTACCTGACTCGAACAAAAAGGACGCCGAACCACCACCAACGCCATTCCCGACACTCAACAGCACCAGCACCAACACCAGCACCAGCACCACCGGCCCCGGAAGCATAGCCATCGGCAGCGCTCACCGCCTTGTCCCCAATCGAACCGAACGGATTAGACTTGCGGCTGCCTCCCGCCCTAGCGCGGCCGTTGGAGGCTGACAAGCTCCCACCCCAATCGCAAAAACGCTCACAACGAGCCATCTGAACCTTGGCCGTGCCACTCACTGCGCAGCCCATCATGTCTGAGAAACACGTTTGCTACGTCGAGGACGCCGAGGACGACACAGGCAGCTCTGTCGAGGGCATTGTGTCCACTCGCATCTATGCTCACTCTGAAGCACCCATCCACAAGGAGAGACCCAATACTGGCAAGTCCCGTGCCGACAGACGCCCTACCCACCGTAGAACCGACTCGTCCGCCAACATCGATTCCGAACCACGCCGCCGCCCTTCAAGGCGCGACCACGAAGCGTCCATGAGAGAGCACGAGCGCGAGCGTGAGCGTGAGCGTGAGCGTGATGCACGGGAACAGAAAGACCGACGCCGGAAACAGAAGGATGCTGCCGAGCTGGCTCAAAAGAAGGCCGAAGCCAGGGCCGCCAGAGCTGAAGCTAGAGATAGAGAAGCCAGGGATGCCGCTAGGGACGCCAGGGACGCCAGAGACGCCAGGGAAGCCAGGGAAGCCAGGGACGCCAGGGACCGAGAGCCCAAGCCCATGAAGAAGATTCGCCCAACGTCCCTCACCCAGTCCAAGACGGAGCCTACGGGGATTTACCGGCGTGGTCATGTCGAAGAGCCAGCCAGCTACGGCATCCAGCAACCCGCCATTGCTATCCGTCCTGGCCCACGCGTTCGCTCTGGGAGCACCTACCATGCGCAATACCCAGCGCCCCCCATATCCCATTCTGGCTGGCATCAAACTCAGTACCCACAGCCCCCGGGCGCTTTCCCTCAAGATTCCTTTCCTCCTCCCCAGGAAATGTTCGCTGCTGGGTCACCGTCTCTACACGGGATTCCGCCGTCACCAGCGGGCACTGCTGCCTCCTTTTTTGACCATGCCATGACTGCACAGCAACAAAATGCACACCTGAGGAATCGATTTGATAGACCAGCCTCTGCCATGGGCTTCCGTCAAACTCCTCCATCCTCCTTCACCTACCCTTCCGAGGGTTACCAGGAAGATGCCGAACAACGGATGACGAGGCGCCCCCCTTCGCGAACCAAGAAGCGGAGCGACGAGGACCGGAAGCGTATGCCTCCCCCCGAAATGCTTCCCCCGCAACGGCCCATGTCAGCCGTGCCAGTCGGCTCACCGTACCGGCCACCTCTACCTCCTAACCAGCACACCCCCGCTCCCCGACAGAGGTCTCGGCCACCTACTACTCAGCGCAGAGGTGTTGGCTTTGCCGATCAGCAGGGATTTGACGACGAGGATATCGACGCTGGGCTCTTCATTGATTCCCCCGAACCTGCCTATGACCGCCGCAGCAAAGCTCTCACCCGAGCCAGACGAGGCTCCGTCAGCTATGAGCAACAAGGCGTGGAGATTGTGCCGGCGGGCCGGCGCAGTAGGGCCAACTCGTTCTACGGCGATCGCGCCCTTGGCGGCGGTGGTGTGAGTCTCGAGGACGAGAAGTACCAGAGCGCCCAGCAGTATCAAGACAATGTCAACAGCAGCTCCGGAGTACCACTCACCGCGGACGCGCTGCGCAAGGCGAGCACACGAGGCGGAGGGGGCAGCAACCGCTCTACACGGAGCACCGAGAGCCGCGACGAAAGCGAGTTCAGACATAGTCATACGACTGGCCTCACGCGCTCATCGTCGAGCGAAAACGACAACGTCACCATCAAGGTTTCTGGCTCTGCCGTCGTTCGAGTCCAAGGTGCCGAGATTGAGTGCGGTGACGGAGGTGAAATCACCTTTAGCAGCCGGCCCGCGGGATCCCGTTCTGGCAGTGACCGGGCCAGTACCGTCTACCAGCTCGAAGATGCCAGGAGTCGAGTGGAGCGCAAGGCGCTTCCGCACCGGATCCGAGGCACGAGCCAGTCCGATCTCCAGAGCCGAATGTATGCTCCGAGTCATGCTCCTTACGATCCTAGTCTCCACCCGGACGAATATTTTCGAGGAGCGTCTCTTTATGATTCTTGATGACAGTTATGATTAGCGTGCGATCTGCTCTTGCTCTTCTCTTATTCCGGGCTATTTGTTTTCAATTTGAGTGTTGGGGTTCAGCCTCTTGCGACTGTTCCAATGTTTGGAGACAGGATTGAGCTTGGGTTGACTCTTTCAATCTTACTCGACTCTTCATTCCTGGCTTGGATTTACTCGATACTCTTTTCCCAACATGTCTTCTTTCTTCTTCTTCTTCTTCTTCTTCTTTTCTTCTTACTTGGCCCTGGTATCCCTGTGCTTTGTCCTCTGGGTTGAGACCCGGCTGATGGCTTGATGCCAAGGAAAAAGTTGATACCCCTAGAAGCGGCGATGGCGGGAACATATGGAATGCCTAATCTTGCGTTCGTCCTCCCCGCCCATGCGTCTTCCCCATGCACGGCGTGGGACCTTGTTATGCATTGCAACCGGCACGCACCTTGTGCTGGGCATGATGCTGATTGAGGTTCTCGGCGTGAGGGGGGCATGCGCGGTGGTGAGGCGAAGGTGACGAGAATGTGTTACCGGCGGCTATCCACCGACTTTTATTTTTCTTGTTCTTTTCACTTTGGATGGGTTGGGGCTAGTTGATGGTTGTCTTGTGTCTGCTGGTGCGGATATGGGATGCCTAGACTTGGAGCTGAAGACTCCATTTTGTATCTCTTTTTGTTACCATTGTCCTCACGTTTGAGCCATTGTGCGTGCGAATGACGACTTGGAAAGCACTGTTGAGCACGGCAAGCGAGGAGTTTTATGGTGGACAAGGTTGGACTCGGTCCCATCGACATGACCCAGACGATAGATTGCATAGGCAATGGAGGTTCGCGCCTCCCCTGAGTTGTCCTGCAGAGAATAATCTTGTTACGACTGATACGCCATCTACGTCTCATTTCATTGCGCTATTTGTGTTTCTCTATTTTGGTTTCGTTCTTTGCTTGGGCTGTGAGTGTATCATGTGAGACGCACAGATGGGTAGAGGAGAGAGGATGGTCATGACGGACGGATTGGGCACTGGATAGTGTTATTACACCATGGAATTAGAAGGAGATTGGCTGATGGTGGAGAATAATATGCTATAAAGATTGAGCAATGCTGCTGCGTAGAAGACGCCGGTGCTTGTGCCGGGGCGTGATGAGGCTTAGTGGTGGTGGTTGGTGGTGGTGGCTGGATGCGTTGATTGATGGCTGTTTCTCCTGTTAAGTGGAGCAAGAAAGAAGACACAAGGATGGCTTGCCACTACTCGATAGCAGGGCCCGGGTTAGTGCTCAATGGCATTGGGCTCTGGCTATAGGCGCTCATCAACGCTCAAGACGTTGCTCAAATGGTCGAGTTGCTTTGCGTTGGAGCTTGGGCATGCCATGGCGCCAGTGACGCATCTCGGGCACCGGCAGTTGCGGGGGGGGGAATGAATGGGGCGGCCCAAGTCAGCAAGCCTTCAAGGCTGCCAGCGGTCAATTGCACCTAGTGCAGGGCAACTGTAGATGCTGAGGGCGATGGGATTCTTTTCTCTGCTTCTTACGATTGCGTTGCTCGGGGAGATGCCCATGCCATGTCAGGTCAGTTGCTGCTTTGGCTTACACACTCTGGACTGACTGGTGAAAAGGGCGTTGGGCGGGGCGTGCTCCAGACGGGGCAGATCGGCGGTAGCAGTCTAGCAGACGTGGAGGCAGCGGGAAGGGATCCATTCCATCCATGATGCATCCACCAGGGGGAGTGAGGATGGTGGATGTGGACGAGGGTGGGAGTGCAAGTGGGCTGAAGCACTCAAGGGGCGTGGCTGGAAGCGTCCCATCGTGGATCGCCATGATTGGCCGGCTATAACGATCCTCCGTTGTCCCGCCAGCCCACTATTTACTTTCAACGTCATTCTACGAATCGGGGAGGCTGGCATCAAGGCCATGATTGAGTCGCTGGCTGTTGGCAACCCCCGGGTCAACGACTATCTACTCCTGCCACGACAGGACTTGTGAATCAAAGCCAATCAATACATTGCAAGAGAAGAAAGCTCAGTAAATGCATCGTTCTGAGCCGTTGCTGAAAAGTGAGCTCGGCGCTGACGTACTCCCCACCCTCCTCCCAGCCCCTGCACTTTTTCCTCGTTTCTGTGGGAACGGCACTGGCCAGCACGGCTTGGTCCTCTCTGCCATTCATTCTCTCTCTCCCGTTTCTTTCCCATACGATCAACTCCCTTTGACAAGCTCGACGAGGCAACCCGTCTTCAACCCTTTCAACTTACTTCGTCTCTTCGGCACTGACAGTCACGTTCAAGTCTGGCCGGGAGCCAGCACCTTGTCATCACATCTTTCCCCTCGAGGGCTAGACACGTCCATACCAGCCATGGCCCCAACGCTCATCAACGCCATCCGAGGCGTTGTCTCTGCCGCACCGCCCATTCCTCGCAGCGCCGCCACCGCAACCCACGAGCTGCTGGCAGCCCGCGCCGACGACGACAAGAGAGACCGGGTCCGGCCGTCGGTGGACCCCGGCGCCGGCGTGCTCGACCCGCACAACATCAACAACGTGGGCTTCTTTGTGCTGTTTGCCCTCATCGGCGTCGCCTTTGTAGTCGGCGGCATCTGGTTCTTCTTCTGGGCCAAGAACGGCGGCTTCCAATTCAAGGAGCATGACTGGGACGACTACAAATCGACGGTGCTGCGACGGACCGGCCCCAACGGAACCATCCTGTCCGGGGCGACCAAGACGACGAGGCTCGGAGGCGGCAGCGTCTACAAGGATGTCGACGAGGACGACAACACCACCGTGGTGACGGAGAGCACGGCGCTCAGCGGCGTCACGGCCGGGGCCAGCGACATTGGGGCCCGGGAGAAGCGCAAGCGCAAGCAGGAGAAGCGGGAGCGGGACAGGGCGAGGCGCGAGGCGGCGGGCAAGGGCAAGGGCAAGGAGAACAGCAGCCGGCGGCACCTCGGGGACGCGGGCGTCGAGGATCCGGAGGCGGAGACGCAGGCCAAGAAGGAGCTGCGCAAGTACCGGCACGAAAAGGCGGCGCGCGTGGGCGGCCTCAATAAGGAATCCGAGGGCTCGCAGTGGGACGGCTCGACGAACCCGACCGAGTCCAACGTGTCGTCGGAGATGTCGTCAGACCGGCACACGGCGCCCCCGAGCAAGCACAACGCCGGCATCCGCAAGGTGTACTCGGTGGCCGATCGCAAGGCGGAGCGCGAAGCGGAGCGCATGCGGACCGAGGCGCGGCGGCAGCGAGAACGGGAGAGGGAGAGGGAGCGGGAGCACAGCCGGCCGGCGCGCCGCGACTTTAGCTTCCGACGTGGCGACGAGAGCGCCGTGAGCGAGAGCCTGCTCGAGAGCCACCACAGCAACAGCGACTTGGGCACCAAGAGCTACCACCACCCGATGCCGGAGCTGCGGGAGCTCGAACAGGAGCGAGGAGATACGGGCCGGGACCGCGATCGGGACCGCGATCGGCAGGAACGGGCCAAGGCCCGCGAGGACCGCCGGGCACGGAGGGGAGAGTACCGCCGGGGCCGCGGGGAGGACTACGATGGCTGAAGAATGTGCGAGCGTGTTTTGCAGGTGGTAGAACGGGCCACTTGTAGGTATTTTGGGACTCTATAAGTGCATGATTCTTTTCTCTTATTGCATTTTGGGCCTTTTGGTTTGGATCACGGATACGGCAGATTGCTGCAGGTTCTGGAGGGTATGTTTTTATGTAGACTAGATACGACAGAGCAACGCGATGGGTATGCAGGATGAATGAGAGACTATTTCAATGAGAAGCAGGTAACGAAATTTGAGGCGTGGCGACAGGATGTGGCAGCACCGCGTCGATGCAGCAGACGGCGCTTCGCTTGAGGCGCTTGAGGTATACGCAGGAGGATGTTGCCTCGTACTCTGTTGGGCGTACGTGTAGATGTAGGCAACGGGGATTTATATGTAGCTGTAGGCATTATAGAGAGTGTCTGAGCATTCCTCACGCGGTATAAGAGTTGGCGTCGAACCCCACGTGCGGGGGCGGATCCGGCCTCACGGGTTGCGACGCTGACTAGAGATGCTAGATGGAAGCGGCAACGCCAGTGCCCGAGATGCTCCACACGAGGTCGTACGTATATAGTACTAGAACTCACATGGATTCTTTTTATATGTACATGTATAGGATGGAAAAGAATCAGATGATGCAACGAGCTGGACGCTGCTGCAAGGCATGACGGGGCTGCGATCAAGGCGATTAACTACACTGGCGCATGGAGCTTCTGGTGCCAAGCCTTGCAACCGGGGCGTCTCAGCCGGTCTTGGCGGCCAAGCAGACGCTGTGAAACAAGGTCTCGGCATGAATATGGGGGAATGAGTAAAAGCAGATGCAAAGAAAGACAAGGGGAAAAGGGGGACGCGACGGAAACCGGAAAGGAAATACGGGTTTATGCAGCATCAGATCAACAACAGATGCCATCGCCAATACTACAAGGCGTATGCTATGATAAACATGCCTATGCCTAGATGCTGTGGTGTCAACGTCACTGCCCAGTGGACTCGTCGTCATCGGCCAAGCATCCAGGACAGCAAGTACCTTTTGCCGGAGCGAAGCCTTGGGCAGATGCGGTGGGTACATGGCATCCCCTGTAGGTGTCTTAGCAGCACTGGCGTCTTTCCGGGCGCGGCGGCTATCACGAACCGTGTACTCGCCGCATCCGGTCCCTCGGGCACCGAATGGCAGGGTACCCAGGTGCACTTACAGCGAGTCATTGACTGGGTCTGCAAGCCTGTACTATACGTATGTAGGCTCCGGGCGCCAAAAATACAGCGCGTCTCTGTGGCTGCAGTTGGTATTTTGCTTTACCTCCGCATTGTTGCGGCGCGGCACAACCTCCGGAAGCCATTTTCTTTTTTATTCTTTTTTTACATTTCTGATTCTGTTCTCTTCATCCTGTTCTTTTTTCTCCTCGTCGTGTTGGTTCCCCCTCGGATTTTTCCATCTCCCTTTTGCGGGTGGCCCTGCTCTCCCTTTCTCCGCAATCATCCATCCCCTCTGTCAGGTCAGTAATTGTGGCGAAGTCGTCCACCCCAGAGGTACCTGTCCGCTGTGCCTCCGCCTGCGAGGTACTTGTGGCAACGCAACGCAACCCACCAAGCCAGCCAACCAACCACTCCGCCAGGCCAGACCAGACCAAACCCGTCCCGTCTTCTCCTCCGCCATCGATCGCCATCTCACCACCATCACCAAACCCTCAAAACTCGCCCTCTTGTCCATCTTTGCACCGCCAGCCCCATCCGCCCTCTCCTGCCGCCTCAGTCTGCTTGCCTACTCGTCTCTGCTCTCGCCATTGATTCTCGGATGCTCCAACCGCGGCGGTCGACGCCGTCCGCCTCGCCCGTCCCCGCCCGATTGATCCGCATGCCCACATCCGCCTCGTCCTCGTCCTCGTCCTCCATCTCGCATTGACCGAGAATACCCAACACACTCCTCCAACCACCGCCGCCGCCATCGCCATCACCATGGGTAGCTCCTCGTCGCCCTCGTCCGCCTTCACCGGCGTCGTCATCGGCCTCGTCTCCTCCTTTGGCTCCATCATCCTCATCGCCATCGTCGTCTTCATCTTCTGGGTCTCGGGATGCGCAGGCACCGGCCGCATCATCCTCGACCGCTTCGGCCGCCCCGGACAGTACGACGATGAACAAGCCTTTGCCCGCGAGGAGGCCGAGGCCCTCGAGGTCATGGACGACATGACCCGCCAGGAATACCTCAGAGCAAAGGGTGTGTACTCTCCATGTGCTCATCTCCCTCGTCCCCCCCGAAGCCATGACTGACTTGTTTCTGCCACAACAGCCTTCGTTACCGCAAACCCGCCCGAGTCCCTCCAGACGGACATTTCGCTCTCTCAGTACCTTGCTATACAGGAAAAGGGTGTTTCCGCCTGGGAGTTTGAGCCTGAACTGGAAATCGCAAACTGCTTCGTCGAGGGTCGCACCGAGATTGAGTTCTTCGACTCGGAGTGCACCGTCATGAGCAACCTCCCCGTCCCAAAACAAAACGACGTGTACTACTGGGAGGCCAAGATCTATGAAAAACCGGAAAGCACTCTTTTGAGCATCGGTATGGCCACAAAGCCTTACCCTCTCTTCCGATTGCCTGGTACGCTCCCTCCCCGCATCTATCCCATGGTCAAACGTTGATGTCCTAACATTCAAGTATAGGCTTCCACAGATACTCTGTTGGCTATCTGTCCACTGGTGTTCGTCGCTTCAACCAGCCCTTCTCGGGGACTCCCTATGGACCCCAGCTGGTGCAGGGTGACGTTATCGGCGTGGGATACCGCCCTCGCACCGGTGCCATATTCTTCACGCGAAACGGCAAGAAGCTGGACGAGGTCTGCCACGGTCTCAAGGCGCAAAACTTCTTCCCCTCCATTGGCGCCATCGGGCCGGCCATTGTACACGTCAACTTTGGCCAGGCCGGCTTTGTCTTCATCGAGGCCAATGTCAAGAAATGGGGATTGGCTCCCGTCACCGGCAGTCTGGCTCCGCCGCCGCCGTACGGTTCCGAGCAGGGTAGTATTCTGCTTGAAAGTGGTATCAAGGACGGTGTTCCCTACAACCAAGGCCACGCTCATAGCTATTCCATGACGGGCGGATCGTATCAGACTCGGGACCATGCAAACCCCAACCCCCAGCACGGGCGATCTCGCAGTGGCAACTTCCGTGTCTTTCCTCCAACGAGCCCAGGACCGGTACGAAGCCCAACCGACATTTCATTGACACGGTTCGTGTCGGAGGAGGAAAGCGGCGAAGGCAGCAGCACAGCCACCGTCCAACAAGAGACACATGACGGGAACCCGCTTCATTTACATCTAGAGGATGCAACGAATCCTCCACCCGAGTATGTTAGTCCGCCTCACTCGGACGACGGGAGCGAACCAAGTCATAGCACCCACGATGACGACGAAGAAGACGAAGACGATGACGATACGCCCTTGATTCGGGTGCTGAACCGCAGCCGGGGCAACTCAGAGGCTACCGTAGTACCCTCTCGGTCAAATCAAAACTCAAGTCGGGGCGAGCAGCCGCCAGTCCCCAGCTACAGTGACGCCATCCGGCAAGGCGCTGGTCGAGACAGAAGCATTAGTGCGCCATCGCGCCATTCCCGAGGATCTCGTTGAGCCGTCTGCAAGTCATACCGGACTATGCCCATCGTATGCCAATCTATGCACAAGTCTGCGACCTTGCAGTCACACCGCGCATCCAGAGCGCACTCGAAACGAACAAATCATGGTACGATTCATCACAAAACCTGGCACTGCCGACCACGCACGATGCTCTGGCCAGTGATGGCACCACCACGTACAATACGCGATACATGTCTTCTCTTGTTGTTTTGTTATTCCTTCATCCCCGCATCGGCGCCTTGGAGTTCAACTGTGGCATGAGCAGCTCAAGCGCACATTGGGGTTCTTGGCGTATATTGCCATGGCCCTGGCTTGTTCTAGACTTTTGGGGGAAAGGGAAGAGGGGGGGGGAGTGTTTGAATCGGAAATGGGCAGAATAGCTCGCCGAAGAGGGGCGGGATTCGTGATACCATCAGCCTGACGGCTTACAATCATTTTCTCTTACACCCATTACCTTGTTCCTTTGCTGTGCAGTGCCGTGTACGTCTGGGTTCCTCCATGTAGGTCTTCTGTCGGATCAACAGCCGATTGTCGCCGTCTCTGTGGGTTGGTAGGAAAGAAGATTTCGCATCTGGCAATACGCATGCCAACTCGCCGCCGAGGCCCGCCAAGTGTCTTGTCTTCATCTCGTAGGATTCATCTCGCGTTGATGAGAAGCTGTCTTTTCTCCATGAGACCAGGATACGTCGGGGCAGTTTGTGGTCAATGTACGTAGCAATAGACCTTTTGTTACCAACCGTCTCCGTGGCCTTTACACATGACCAAACATGCTGCACAATCCCCAAGGCTGCCTGCCTATCGAGGATAAAAGCTGGCCATGTTTGTCCGACGAGGCTTGGATCCAAAAACTCAATGTCGGTTTGCCCCCGGCTGCTGGGGTCTGGCTAGAGGCACGGCTACTGCGCTCAGATCCAGAGACGTCCTTGGTGCATAGGTTCATCCTGCCGCCATTGGGCTGCCGTGAGAACAAGAGTCTTGCCGTCGATATTCTCGTCGTGGCAGCCGACGCTCCGCTGAAAAAAACAAGGACAGCGGGAGAGAGGAGACGTCTCATCGTTTGGATGGAATCTGGATAGAAAGGGAGCCGTTTCATGACATGCTCTACGTAACTATTTGACTGCAGCTGTGTGGTTGAACTGAGCAAACTCTGTAGTTTAGCATCGCAACAACCTCGAGCAAATCCCGCCACATCAAGTCAACCTCAGTGGTCCAGGTAGTAGAGGTGTATCCAGTCGATTATGAAATTAATCTCCAGGCAGCATTGCTCCGTCGCCACGGCCAAGGCTCAAGCCCAAGACGGTGATTCGGGCAGCAACCGCGCGCAATAGGCAGTATAAAAAAGGGCCCTAATGCATTCATACATGTCCATCCTCGTTCTTATCAAGATTAAACAAAGTACAGCGCTATTTCGCAATGATTCCTTCACAATCGTCACTCTAGCTCTTCAGAGGCGATGTGTCACTGTTTCCAATATTCCCCAGGAATATGGCAGTACCGCGAAAACAAGATGCGCTTAAACGCCAAAGAGATGCTTCCAAAACATAATCCAGCAAACGCCATGCTTTTGGTTGGCATTCATCCAAAAACAAAACTGAAAAAACACAGGCAGCCGCTATGCAGGTCCGGCACGGCTCTTTCATCGCCGGTCTTTTGAGTATCCGTAGGGAGTGTATCTATACCGAATGTCGTCATTATGTCGTTAAAAGGAGTGTCTATTGGGGGTATCATGAGGTTAAGGAGCGTCGTTTTCCCCCTCTGATGGGTATCGTAAGGAGCGTGATGTATATGTATTGTACATATACAGTGGGTTTGTTGTTGGTCTCGGTTGGTTATCCAGTTGCCGAGTGAGTCGAAAAGGAACGTGGTAAGTCCGACAGCTTAAAACTGTCGATACTTTCGGTATTGGTAGCGAGCGTGGAAGGAATGTGTTATACATGGCGTCTGTGTCGTCGAACATAAAAAGCAAGGTGCTGAATGAAAAGCAAACGAAGGGGACCATTCCAAGCGGACAAGTCGGAAGTCGGAAGTCGAGAGCCGAGAAGTAGTTAGGTTACGCGTCGTCGGCCAATATTCTCAGGATCGCGGACCATCGGAGTCAACGCCAGCGGAGACAGTGGGGGGGGAGGACCTGAGGACATGGAAGCAGACTGTCGGTGACCGGGGTGTGAGGTCGTCGTGAAAACGGGAGATTCGGGGAGCGGCAGCGGGCCTAGTGGCTCGGGGGCGAGAAACGGGGACGGGGCGCTCGTAAAGGAAGCCAGGAAGGACGTTGGATCTTCGGAAGGCATATATGTCGGAGTGGTGGTAATCCTGGGTGGCAACGGTCAATCCCTTTTTGTTCCTCGAGCGACAAGACCGGTGTGGTCGCCTGGCAAGAAAGGCCTAGATCCACACGGGCTGGATGGGAGTGACGAACCCGACGCCAAAGTTGGGGTTGAGATCATGCATCATGGCGGGCGAGCCACTCGGCAGACTGCTCACGTCGTATGAGCCATACTCATCCGTATCGCTGTAGGCGACTGAGCCCTCGAAAGTGGACGAAGCCGGGCTGTAGGCTCCGTTGTAGGCAGGCGACGGAATGTTCAGGTACTGTTGGCCGGGATATGACGAAATGACCAGTGGGCTCATGGTGTTTGACGGCGGGCCCGAGGCGTTGAGCATTGGCATCTCTTCGGCGCTGTAGCTAAAGGCAGGGTTCCCATATGGCAGGTAGGAGTCTGTCGAAACGGGCATCGGCACCTCGTCCTGGACCTGGAAATTGGGCGGGTTGAATTGGGGAAACGACCGAGTCCGCTCGGGATGGATCCAACCCATTCGCGAACGAAACTCACCCACGGTATCGATGGGATACTCCATCAAAGTCAGTGGAGTTTGATATTCGCTGCTCTTGTTACAGGTTGATACGTTGTGGGACATGAGCCGGCGGGCAATCTCCTCGACGGGCGAGATTGCCAAACTACCAAAGTAGGCAGCACCAATCTCGGGGAACAAGCGCTCCATCTGGAGAGCAACGGTGTAGAGGTGAGCTATGACGATGAGCGAGTTGGGAGAGCCGTGGTAGTTCTGGAGATAGCCAACAGGCATCCAGAACAGCCACGTCCTCAGGGGCTGCAAGCGCTCAAACTGCTGGGCGATTGAGAGAGTCGGGCTTATCTTGCGAGCGCCCTTGAGGAAACCAACCAGGTGCTGGAGCTGAGTGGTGTCTTCCTTGTGCTGCTTGAGGTGCGCCTCAACACGTTGGATCTGCTCAAGTGTGTTCTGGAAAGCTTCGAGGTCCTCGGGTCGGGGCTGGCTAGGACGGTGATCCTGGGCGGGCGAGGGCGGCGCAGTGGGGAAGGTGCTGCTCTCAGCAATAAAGTCGCCGAACTGGGACTCGTGCTTCCAGGGATCCATGGCATCGATGACCTTGACGATGTTAGCAAGAACGCGAGCGACATCATGTATTAGGGGCCATACCGAAGAAGTTCCCTGCATCAGCTGAGTCCAGCTTCGCCTAGGGTTTTGGTTAGTTTGTTTACGTCCCGAGAAGCCATTCACAAAAACATACCAATCCGTGGCCTGCCACGACAGGACCAGAGACGCTGCCAGAATAGCATCCGAGGTGTCTCGCGAGAAAGAGCCGATGGCCTCCTGTAGACCTTTGAGGGCGATACCACGATGCTCATACGCCATGCTACCGACCAAAGGGCAGTCGGTGAGGAACGCAATGTGCATGGCAGAGAATGCAAGCAAAGCATGCATCACGTACGGGTTGGTAGCACCAATCCTCAGCAGACTAGAATGAACAAGGTCAGCACAGTACATGGGAATCGGCGAACAAGGGTCGCTTTGACTCACGTGGGAATGTGACGGGTCCACAAGGTGAAGTTGTTGGCGTCGATGGCTGCCAACTGATAGTACAAGCTGGCGACGTGGTAGATCAGGCGAAGATCTTCGAGGGAATAGAGATGAGGCATCGGGGCCGGGTAAATTCCAAGGCTTGGAAAGGGGAAGATGCCCGTATGCTGCCATTCGGAAAGGGCAGCCTCGACTTGAGGAGTCCACATCAGATCGGGCTTGTCAGGAGTGGAGCGGTCAGCATCCGGAACCTGCACGTCGTTGTACGGGCAGCGGATCTTATGCTTGGTGCAGTTGCGGCTAGAGTAGCTTCGTTAGCACATACTGGGTAAGAAGTGAGGATGCCGGTCTCAACGTACCACTGGGGAAAGTTTTCGTCACATCTAATGTGTCGACGTTTGCTGTAAATGGTCGTTAGCTACCTGTCTCGAGTTCAGGTTTCATACCCAGACGAGGAAATATACCATGTTTCACAGCCCTTGCGAGACTTGGTATGGCTAGAAGCAAGTCAGATGCCAACTTTTGACGACCAGATCAACAAGGGAGGTCGACTTACCTCCGGCGAGGAGGACCGCCACCAGGACCAGCCATTGTTTCGAGATTGAAAGTGGAACCGAGGAGATTCTGAAGTTGTTAGTTGCGGCTGGCTGCAAGGACCACTGGCAAAGAGCATACCAAAGAAGCGTCCAACAAGCAATGCCTGTGGACGGGTAACGAACGTGGGGAGGATGGAGATTGCTTCCTTGTCCTTGAGATGAGTTTCTCAAGATGGACAGATGACCTGACTGGTTCAAGTCAAAGTTGGGGTCTCGAGGCACACAAAGATGCAAGTGGTGGGCGTTTGATTTTCGAGGAGCGTAACAGATGTCGAGGGGCTGCTACTAACTCGGAGCCGAAGTTGGAATGGTAGATAAGTTGACGGAGAATAAGCGGAGCGGGTTTCGTGCAGCTTTACGGAGTGGTTGATTGACGGGTCGTGGGGCTCTTCGATCCGATCTTGTTGGCGTGGCGGGATGATTCGGTTTGATTCTTTGGTACGCGGCTAGTATGTCCTTGTTCCCCGAATGGTAGGCAGGTAGATAGCGATCGTGGTTGGTGATTCTGGGGGCTGATTCTTTTGATTTTCTTTCCTCTGGAGTAGAGGATGGAGGCTTTTGAAGAGGCAAGCGAGTGTTTGCAGAAGGCGAGGATTCGACTACGCGTGGATTCGAGGCATGGACGTCTTGTTCAGGGACGTGATGGATAGATGAGATTGACTGGCTTGGCTTGACTTGGCCTGGCCTGGGCTGTTGGGATGCAAGTGAGGCTAGGGCAAGCTTGGGTTGTCGGGAGGGAGCAGTCCAGTAGTCTAGTCTTCTCAGTTATGGATTGTCTGTCTTTGATGGAGAGGCAACAGCAGCGACGATTGAAGAATCGCGATAGATTAATCCAGCGGCAAAGTAAAGAAAAATAAAAACGCAAAAACAAAGCGAGTGACAGGAGTCAACGAGGACTTCCTAAAGGTGGTTTGAGGGGAGAGCGAACGTGGTTGGATAGCTTGGGTGAGGTTTTGATGGCGGCGTGAGCAAGTTGACCGAGAGGGATCACGGGAGGATTTTTGGGGGAAGCTGGGGGAGGCGGGATTGTTAAATACAGGGGCTTGGCTTCTTCTCTTGGGCTTGGCTTTTGGAGAAGGGAACCTCCAAGGTACTCCGTACCTCTCCAGTCTCGACCTCAGGTAGGGTACTCTGGAGGAGGTAGGTAAGCGGGCGGGCGGGCAGGCAGGTACCCAGGTATCCAGGTACCTTCTATGGTAGGCGGGCAGGCAGGCAGGCACTACGGCGCGGCGCAGTGGGTGGACAGGGCAGGAGCCAGGTGCGGTCGGTGCGGCGGTGCGATGCGGTGCCACATCCCATCCCTCTCCCTCTCCCTCTCCCACTTCCCATCCATTCCCACTTATGACTTCCCACTTCCCACTTCCCACTTCCCAGGACCTCAATCGCAAACGACACACCACCCACCACCCACGCCCGTGGACATGCACGCACATGGGCACGCCGCGCGAGCAAGCCCTCTCCGCACCGCATCGCAACGCACGGGAGGACCTGGCCACGACTCCTGGACGTCTCGATGGCCTCGACGAGGGTGTTGGCCCTGGTGGGCAGCGGACCGCGGGCAGTGGACTTGTGGGCTCTGGGCTGTGGGCGGGAGGCTGTGAAGCGAAGCTCCATCCAGTCAGTTTGCTGGGACGGAGAGCAAGGGCGAGGGCGAGGACGAGGACGAGGGCGAGGGTGTGGAGGAGCAGGCATGGGCGTGGACAGCCCAGTCCAGCCCAGCCCAGCCCAGCCCAGCTCAGCCCAGCCCAGCGGGTCTACGGCAACAGCATAGTGGTTCCGCGGTGTGCAAGGCGCTAGGGCGGGTGGTCGCAGGCATCTACACCACACAAGATATACTACTAGCATCTAGGTACCCACAGCAGACATGGATGTATCTTTACCCTGTCGGCACTCTGCAGAGTACATGTAGCCGGAACACACGGTACCGCACCGCCCGAGCACCCGGCCGGTATATGGCGGCCGCGGCGGCCGTTGGCGTCGTTGGAAAGGATGAGATGGGATTCCAGTGCAGTACTTGGATACAGGCGTGAGCACACGATCCAGGGCCTGGCTGTCGGCATGGCATTCGGGCTTTCTGTTGATCGTGGCAGCTACCTCTGTGCCTTTTTTCCCTCTATTCCCCGACTCTCCTCTCCATGCCACCACACCTTGATGCAGAAATGGACCGACAACGACAAGGCCGATGGACAGTCGGACTCTGGAGTGAGCAAGCATGACGCACATGGCTCGACAACAACGCCAGCCGGGGGGTTGGGCCGAGCTAGTACGTAAAAGGCAAAAGAGTAAAAATAACTTTGTGCTCGACTATGACTTGACTGACTGTCCGGCATCACCAGCCGCCGCCAACACGCGCTGGGTTTTAGGGGCCCAACAATCGTCCGTTGGCTCGACTCTTAGCTCATGCCACACGCCGCACTCTGTACCCTCACCTCAGTCTTGGACGGAGCGCAATGCTGTATCCGCACCTCGGCTGGCCGGGCTCGTCACTCCTCCGGGCCCTCCTCATGCACGGTTGCCGTGGGCGGGCGATGACATGGAATTATCACACATGCACACACATGCACACAGAGTACGCACAGCTACATAAGCACAGCTCAGCACAGCTCAGCACAGCTCAGCACAGCATAGCACAGCACAGTACAGCACAGCACAGCACAGCAAGGGAGGGCATGCAGGTAATGATTATGAACGCCCATGCGGGGAGTGTCCGGTACTTGCTGGTAGCAGTAGGTGCTCCGTAGTGGACTCTCTCCTCTCTGCCCTGCTTGTGGCTCTTGTTGGTTAACGTTACCTCGGCCAGGTACCTACAGCTACAGGCTGCCAGGGTCGAGATTCTTCGGAATAGCGCCTCTCTTGTGTCCGCCGGACTGGTCGGTTTCATTCTCAACTGCCTCCGGCTTGTACGGCTGGACTCTGCCTTTTTCTTTTGTTTTTCCCCTTTCTTTTCTTCCCTTTGCCTTCTGTAGTTGTGGGGAGTGTGATGTCAGGGAGGCTAACCAACGGCCCTGGAAAGGCCACTGGCATATCCCGTACATCCAAGACATGACAAGGGTCTTGAATGACACTCAAGTATTACTACTCTGTAGCTGTCCGCAGAGTTCGGCAAATGTCCTCCTGGATCACTCAGACCTTGAACTTTCTGTGGCATCTATGTTTGCATATGCCACAACACCAGTACCAGCATCAACACCACCTACTTTGACCTGGCTGGCGTCTTATCCTCACTTCACTGCGATATATGCGTATACGCACTCTGCCCAAGGTGTCTGCTTGTTGACCAGCAACGCCTCGACTTCCCGTAGCATGTCCTGTCCCACGGACATGTGAGACGAAAGCTGTCCCTGGTTTATGAAGTATCAGAGCGTTGGCCGTCTAGGGTGTGTGCCGGCTGGAACCACGCACAATGTACAATGATACAATGATACAATGATGTATCCTCTTGGCTGTCCCGTGCCTCATCTCATGTTGGCCGGGGGTTGAGGACAGGCAAACGCCAGATGGCAGATGCGATATTATGGAGCCCATGATCTGATTATCAGAAGGTTGTAATCATGACGCTCTGCCCGTTGTCGCTTGTCGCTTGTCTGCTCTTGTCTCGTCCTGGCCTGCACTGCACCCCTGCGATGATCACTGACTGATTGGCAGTAAGCGAATCTGCTGCCACCGCATAGTCTTGTCGCACCAGCCGCCTTGGGCTTTTTTTTCTTTGGGGAATCTGACCGCCCCCCGAATGGAACATGCACAATACCATGTAAGTACCTGCCCTGGACTGCATCACAAGCAGCACTCTCTGGCTGTCGTTGTCATGTATTTATCTGATGTGACGGAAATGCCGTGCATCCGGCCACGGGAGCCAATCACCCGCCCGCCCCCCGTTTTGGTCCGCTCGCCGTCCTGGATTGTCCTGTCTATGCTCTGGAGCTTTACCCTGACGAGCGTCCCTCGGCATGGCATGCAGTCAAGCGTAACTACCGCACGGAGTGCTGTTCAGTAAGGTAGGTAATTAATGAACCACGAGGCGACCTCGAATGCAATCGCCCGCCAACCCCAGGTGCCCGGGAGCCCGGCTCTCCGCTTAGCGTGTGGTGGAGGCGGAGTCTGGGAGGTTACGGGGGGGGCCCTGTAAAAGAAAAAAGGGCGGAAAGGATGGATCGAGCTGGGCGGCCGAGGGTGCACGAGCCAGGCGCATAATTCACCCAACCCGTCAAGCAAAAAAGGGCAATTAGAGGTCGGAAATGTGGGAGAGCGGGAACTCGCCGCTTGTGTTGTAGCTGTGCGGAGTGCGGACAAGTTGGGATGGGCGCGATAGGCTCATGCATGGAATCGCAGGCAAGGAGACAGAATGGAAGAGCTCAGCCAGCCACGGTTAGAATGTAGATACGTCACTTGCAATGTAGGTGCGTTGCCGCTTCTTAATTTAGGACTTGCTGGCCCCCATGTAGGTACGCGCGAGTTCTCCGTAGAACGAGGCTCGCCAATTGGGCTCTTGTCCTTACCGACAGGCTGGGCACATGATTGCATCTGTGTGTGTTCTGGCGGTCTACCGTCTACCTCACCACGATGCCCTCCCGCGCTAGGTTGCTAGCCACGCGATTCGACCCATCCACGGAGGGGGAGGACAATGCCCGGCCTCGGTGGTATTCGTACCTTGCAACTGTTCCTCGCTGCCTTTGGCTGGAGCGGTTCCGCACGCACATGGCCTCCCATCGCAGGGCCTCGACCAACTACAGCCCCGTAGGGCGATGTCCCGCTGCCTCTTGTTCTCGCCAAGCGAGGTTGGCCATGGGCCCTGCCATTCCATTCATCCTTCAACTCGGCTCCCCAGTCTAGCTGAAGGTGGTCGTACTCTATGCACGCAGCCAGAGCAAGCAGCGAACATGCATCTATCTATGTAAGCTTCCTCTGCCTGCCCAGCAGGACTCTAGCCTAAAGCCACGTTATATGCAGCCTGTCTGCCTCGTACCCAAGGCATGTATGTCACTTACATAGATAGTAGCATCCTCCAGGCTCAATCAGCATCCAGAACTGCATCCCGCTACTTTGACCAGATGGGGAATTGAGGCACTTGGTCCATGGCAGGGCTTCCCTTGCGCCCTCTCACCTCACCTCCGAACATGTGCATGCAAAATACTACATATATAAGTGCACGTCATCTGCCTGGTGCATCTGTGCCCTCCCTCCGGACACGAACGGGTCATGGTGGAATACTACTGGCATGTAGATAGTACGTAGCATGTCAATTGCAGCAACAAACCAGACGCTACTCACCTCGTCGGTCCAGGCTGGCCGATTCTCAAGCATCATGGCTCCATAGTCCACTAGCCCTCCCGCGTCCCTGGCCTCGAAGCAGCCTCGCCCGCTGCAGGGATCGAAACCTTTCAGCATGGAGGGGGGGGGGGGGGGGGCCATTGGATATCCCGGCCGAAACAAAAAGTCATCTACCCGTCGACCGGCCTCAACTTTCAGGGCCCCTCAACCTCGCGATCCCACGGCGCATGCAAAGCACAAATGCAAACATGGTTGTTTACTTTGCGGCTTTCCCATGCCCGAGCGGCAAGGTTGGCGGGGATTGTCCTCCGTCTAAGCCGACTAGTCCCCGTTGCCAAACTTTGCGCGCGCGCGCGGTACCTACTCCGGCAGACACTCTAGTCTGAGAACTAGGAGAGCATCAACCCACGATCAAGATTCGGCCCCAATCGCTTTTGCGTTTTTCCCCCCGCCTAGTTCCAAGGGTCCGGCATGGCCGACTCTGCCCACAAAAGTGTTTTGCTCTCTCCAAAAAGGCACGTCTGCGCTAGACCAGACTATTGAATAGCATCACTGGCAGGGGTCTTATGCGCGCCTCTCATCTACAGTAGATCTGATAGACAAGCCGCTGCCTCTTTTGTATAGTACCTGAAACAACGAAAGAAAAGACAAAGGGCTCTTATCCTGAATGGGTATTTGTCGTTTTACGCGGGGCCGCCATCTAGCCAGCGGAGAGAGACCGCTTTGCTCTACTTCAGCTGCTACCATGGACCTTGGCCATGCAACTGGCAGCTGGCCAAGATGATTGACAAAAGTCAAAAGCGCCTACGGATCGCGCCGCGAAGCGTCGACGGTGGTCGTACGTTTCGTCCCGGTAATTGTTCCGGAGGGTTCAATGCAATGCACGCACCCCGCGCTGGGTGATATCATGCTGTCTCAACTCAACTCAACCCCCCCCCCCCCCCCC